>ML681979.1:56179902-56537408 GCA_007922195.1 Podocnemis expansa
TGTGTGTGTGTGTGTGTGTGTGTGTGTGTGTGTGTGTGTGTGTGTGTGTTACAGTGCTTTTTGGATTCTCGTATTCACAATAAATGGGGTGTAGTAGTGCCTTATCCCCCTGAATAAGATCTCATTGTTCATTTACTAATAGATGCACAGGAACAAATCTACACAGACACACCTCTAGAGCCTCAACCATGAATATTTTATCTGCTACCCAAGATCTGTAAACCTGTGAATTGTGGATGTCCCACCATTTCAGGCATTGGCACTGTTACAGCAGGCTTGTCTGGCTATGTGAACTCTCTCCTCAGACCCTACGCTACCAGCTCTCCTAGCTATCTTTGAGATACTACTAACTTCCTGTGAAAACTATAATCTGTTGGTGGTCTCCAAGAAACCACCATCCTGGCCACCTTGGGTGTAGAAGCACACTACACCAACATTCCACACAAGGATGAACTACAAGCCATCAGGAATGGTCTCCCTGATGATGTCACAGCACACCTGATAGCTGAACTCTGTGTCTTTGTCCTGACCCACAATCATTTCAGGTTTGGAGAAAATTTATATACCTTCGGGTCAGTGGCACTACTATGGGCACAATATGTCAACATTTTTATGGCTGACTTAGAACAATGCTTCCTCATCTCTCACTCCCAAGTGCCCTTCCTCTACCTGTACTGCCCTGATGACATTTTCATCCTTTGGACCCACGGGCAGGGTCATCACTGCCCCGGGGAGGGATCTGGGGCAAGGCCCCGGGCCCCACCCTTGGCCTGCAGTCCCCGGCCCCCTGGCCAGGTACAGGGCTGGAAGCTGCTGTGCGCCGCCACGGGCGGCTGGGCCCTGCATCCCTGGCCGGGGACGAGGCCGGAGTGGCCTCTGCAATCGAGCCCCAGATCCCCAGCCGGGGACAGGGCTGCCGCGGCTGTCTGGGCCCCGGATCGCTGGCCTGATCGGGTTGGAGACTGGGGGGGGCTGCCAGACCTGGGGCAGTGGCACTTGGATTCGGGGCACGTGCCCCAGGTGCCCAGCGCCAGTGACGCCCCTGCCCATGGGAAGGAGTTCCTTGAAGAATTCCACCAGGATTTCAACAACTTTGAGCCCCACCATCAACCTTAGCCTGGACCAGTCAACACAGGATCCACGTCCTGAGCACTACAGTTAAAATAAATGGTGGCCACATAAACATCACCCTATACTGCAAACCTACCTACCAACTGCTATATGTACCTACATGCCTCCAACGTCTATCCAGGACACATCATATAATCCATTGTCTACAGCCAAACCCTAAGATAGGGCCACATTTGCTCCAATCTCCTAGCCAGAGACAGTATTTTTATCTGATGTTCCTAAAAACTACACTACCACCTGGGCAAGTGAAGAAAGAGATTGACAGAGTACGCAGAAATCACCTACTACAGGACAGGCCTGTCAAGGAAAACCACAGAATGCTACTGGTAATCAACTATAGCCTGCCAATGTTCCCTCTAAGCTGCGCTAGTGGGCAGGCGCGCAATGCCCCCCCCACCACCACCACCACCACCAGTGCAGTGAGCATATGGGACAGCGGAGGCAGCCCTGCCTTTCCCCAGCCCGGAGGAGCCCCCTGGGTCTCCTGTCTCAGCTCCAACAGGCAGCCTGTGCTGCCTGCGGGAGCAGTGAGAGCTGACGGCCCCTTCCCCTGCCCTGCTGCAGTAGACAGGGAAGGAGCAGGGGGGGAGGGAAATTTAAATCAAATCAAATCAAATCATAGGGCTGGAAGGGACCTTGTGAGATCATCAAGTCCAACCCCCTGGGAATTGAACCCAGGACCTTCTGCATGTTAAGTATGTCTCCCGCTCCTCTGCACCAGACTGCTTGTGCAGAGATGGTGGCATCTTTGAGGCCTGTGTGGGCCCCAGCAGGTAAGCAGCCTGGAGCCTGGGCAAGAGGGGGGACCCTGAGAGATGGCAGGGCTAAATTGTGGGGCTCCCAGAGGCAGCCATGTAGTGGCCACAGGGACGCAGGGCTCTCTGTGGGGGCAGGGGATGGGAGCTGGGCTGCAGGCAAAGGAGCCAGGCTGGAGCTGGAGGAGGACTTGGGACTTGAAAGACCCAAGCAAAATTGTATTGAGCCATTTAGCATCTCTATCAAGGGTGAATGCTTTGCTTTTCACTTGCTAAAAGGCTCCTGAAAGAAAAGCGATCCTTTAAAATAAGCAAAAACAAGTTGGGTTAATTTCAGATTTATTTTCTTTTCTGTGAGAGATTCTAATGCAATCAGTTTGTCAAGGTGGGGCTTTACAATGTAACTTTGTATAGACTCCTGTGATGGAAGGAAAGAAATCCTAATGATTAGGAAAAATGAAATGAAAAACTGAAAGGAGAAAAAGTCATTTAAGGCAGAAGGAAAAAAATATTGCCAGTGGTGCAATAATTTTTAAAAAAGAGACTTTGTATTTCTATTTCCCCAAAAATGTGTTAGAAAAATAATCATTTTTCTTTCACAAATCCATTTATGCTCTTGTTTCTTGCAGCTTTGATAAGGTTTGCTTTAACTGTCAAAAATTAAAAATTATTAAACAACCTTTATTATATTCCACTACCAGACACACAAATCTCAATTGTACCTCATTTTGCTTATTTTAGTTCTGAGAGTATTTACACTCCAGGCATACTAATTATAGCCTCCCTTTCATTGTTGAAAATTATTTGGATTAAAAAAAAAACCCTATAAATGCCAAAACTGAGATGTTAGAGACACTTTATATTAAAGGAGGATACTCACAGTGTTTAGAGTTTCCTGTCTGCCTAATCAATTTTTTGCCATTCATTTAGGGGATTGTTGTCCCATATTTAGCTTTTGAGCGGTATGATTGGGCATGATAATGTAACAGACTCTAACCTAGCTCTATTTGATGCAAATTCTTTAGGCACAAAAGATATGGCCCTGGTTACAGAGATGTGATGCTGTGAGAAACTGTCTTGAAACATGGTTTCTGCCCTTGCCACCTTTAAAAGTTTTGAATTTCTCAGACAACTTTACTTAAGGTGTTGCCCCGAGGGAATCTGGGAAGAAGTTGCTACCTTGTGATTGTGATTTGCAATGCATGGTAATTTAATATGTTTACTGAGGACAGAATAGGTGTATTTTCAAGGTTGATAGCTAGATATTAAATACAATCCCCATAACATGTCAGTCTCATGATCAAATCTGAAGCTACCTACTTAATTTCAATCTATGTTTTGGACATTTAGGGCCTGATCCACTTTGAATCCCTTTTACCCCAGCTGGGCAGCATAACAGGGACTTAAATTTCAAAGGGGCAGCTGTGTTAGTCTAGTAAAGCAAAAAAAGCAAGGAGTCTTGCAGCACTTAAAGACTAATAGATTTATTTTTTGCATGAGCTTTTGTGGGAGAAAATCCCACTTTGTCTATATGTGTATTCTGGAAATCTGACAAAGACAGGCAACAAAAACTGAGCAGTGTAGATGATGGTAGAGACTAGACAGGCATCAAGTTTCATTGTCTCACATTTGTTTAGTAAATTAATAAAACTACAGTACATCAATTTAACATTTTTATTGAAGTTTGAATGAAAAGACATGAATTACTTTAGAACTAAGATACTTAGGCATGCTGATACTTTCATCACCAAAAAACTGTTGCCCAGGCCTCATAAATCGTTGCTCAGTAAATACCACAACTTGCTCAGCTGCATCATCAGCTTAGAGGGAACATTGGCCCTCACATAAAACAAACTAACATGGCTACCTCTCTGAAACCTTTATAAAACTGCTGCTTTGGGGCAAAATTCTGTTCTTATTTGTTCTACTCTGTGCTGATTTTGTTGTGCAGTAGAGTTCTGTAGTCGGTGTGATGTCACCAAGAGAATATATGCTGGTGAAACGCAACGAAGCAGGGACTAGGTGATTTGCAGTGCAGCCAGGCTTCACTGAACTTGAAAAGGAAGGAGCAGTAGAATGAAGAAGAAGGTTAAATCTTAAGCATACTCTTGTGTTGAAGCCCCTGTCTCCCTGCTTTCTAGAGGGAGGTGGATCTGCATATGTTTTCAGACTAGTTTAGTTTTGAATGGAATGAGAGAAAAAAATAGAACAAAACTTACAACTGTTTTTTTCTCCCCCATACTAACAGGCTAGTTGATTGTTTAAGAGACTTTGGGCCTTCAGACTGGCAGTTGGCTTGTTTGGTATGCAAAACCCTGTGGAACTATAGTGAAAATATCACAAGTGCTGCATCATGTTTTGAAGAAGAAGATATCAACACACTCGTCATGCTGCTTGCATCATTTTTAGGTAAGAGCTCACAATCTCATTATCTTTTCCACAGAGCAGAACAAGATAGGAATAAAACCAAGGAAATACAGCATGCCTGGAATGTAATGTGTTGAAAAGGTTAGCAGTTCATGAAACTATGGCCTATATGCTTTCACATCTTCTACATTCTCCATGCTTCCCTCCCACCCCTGGCTCAGAAGTAGGTAGTCATCCTTGGTACCATTGCCATTCCAGTCCCACTTCTTCTGTTGTCTTGGTCAGTAAGCTACTGGTGTCTTTCACCAACAGCTTTTCACTTGTTGTTTGACCTAACTGTCCTATATACTCAGTGCATATTACACCTTTCACTAGAACTGGGCTCCTCTTCCCCTCCAAAGCAGTGGCTGGGGTTTACAGAAGCTCTCAACATTTCAGCTGCTTAGACTGATACTTGATTGTGAATACAGAGCACACAAAGCAAACAGGGGAATAAGACCCATTCCCCCAGTGCACTAGAGAGTTGCACACTTCTGTAGGCTGAACACATTGCACATGCCAAGAGATCCTTGCATTTCCTCATTCCCACATATAAGCTCCATGTACGATCTTCCTGTCCCCCTCTATTTTTTGAGAATCCTTGTAACCTTTGCATTGCTTCCCCCATGCCCAGAACTGTCCCAGACAGAAAGACAAGCAGAGAAATGACATGGAGTGGCATGTAGATCAACTAGATGTCATCACTTTCCCATGCATTTGACTACAGATTGTGCACGATAATAGCTCATCATTTCTGTACTTAATATTACCCCTTTGTTTTATGTTCACTACTTTGGTTTTTATTATAATCACTTCCAATTGCTTTAAACAGAAAACTAAGAAAAACCCAAAAGCAAGTGAGGCAAATTTGAGGTTAATTTTGATTTACAATTTAAAAAAAAAATTTCTTGAAAAGTTGTATATTATTGTTGAGGTGGGGGTTGGATAGTAGTTGGGGAGATCTGCGAAGAAGTGAGGTGCCCCAGAGTGTGTTGTGGACATTTCTAGACTGCAGGAAGAGGTGGTTTGTATTTACTGCAAAGTTACTAAGTAATTTATTTGTTTTATTTTTCCTTGCTCTGCAGTGATAGATGACACTGCACTGTCTGATAAGATAAGGCATCTGTCTAAAAATACTTATTGCATGATTGATAATGCATCTCTTAACATTTCTCTAACAGTACAAACATATTAGTTAGTCTCAATCATTCCTAAAAGATCTGCCATCTGATGGTGACTGCATCTTCTTTTTGGATTATCCTTAATGTACTGGGCTTTTCCTTTTCATTTAACATTTTCTTCCTCCAGCTGTTGAGATTCTGACACAGTATAGGATAATTTGACAACTGGAACAGCTCTTAGCTTGTTCATCTGTCGTCTCTTGGGTGTCCATCTGAAATTCCAGTTTTAGTTGTAGCACTTTAAGATGCTTATTTAACTCAAAATTTAACTTCAAGGTTTTTCCAAGGGCGGATTACAACATGGTCCAATGGGACCTCCACCCTGCTGGCACTGGGGAGGGGAACGGAGCAGGCTGGCCCAGAGGCTGGGCTCTGAGCTCCCAGCCCCCCCTTGGGCTGCCCATCCACCCATGGGTGGGGTAGGCTGGCCACAGCCTGGCTGGTCAGCCCCTGAGGGTTGCGGGGCCAACTGGTGCATGCAGTATGGCCTCTGATGTGGCCTTTGAGCTGTGCCGGGAGCTGCACTGCACAGCCCAGTTGGCCCCACCACCCCCAGGGGTCAACTGGCAAGGCTGCAGCTGGCCTCTGGCTGCAGCCCCCCCAGCACTGGCATGCTGGTGGGGGAGGAGAGGGGCCCTCCGGGGGAGGAGGCTCAGGGGCCCTGTGGCCCCTGAGCTGCCTCTGAGTTTATCTTTCTTCAATTTGTGGTCAGAAGAGTGACTGTAGAAATGGTACTCTTACTCATCACATCTGCTTCCTGTGCATACTGGGAGTCATTGACACCAGTGAATTAATGGCCTGCAACCTCCTCCGGTATGCTTAGTAGCTGCTGTGATTATCTGCATTAAGGTTCTACCAATTAGAAAACAGAAGGCAACTTCTATCAATTGACAGACTGTATCTAAGCCCTAGGTGACCCCTTTCCCCTCATTTGTTGGTTTTCTGCAGTTTGGCGCATGAGAGCAGCAGTTGCCTCAGTTATAAACCCCACTAACCACATCTAGAAAGAAGATAGGTATAATAAAGTAGACAAAGGTGAAGGAAAAGGAAGTGGGGAATAAAAAGTCTGGAAAGAGAGAAGAGGATACCATGCAGGAAGAACAGCTTGCAAGGAGAGCCGTTCATTCTCTTTGGTCCTTTCTTGATCTTAGCAGTGTGAGTTGCAGAAGCAGCTCTCCTCCCCTTTCCAAGGGCTCTGTCACTGTCAATCCAGCAAAAAATCTCTTCTTCTTCGAGCAGCTGCTCACATGCATTCCACCTTAGGTGCGCATGCGCCGATGTACCTAGCTGCCGGAAAGCTTTTTGCCCTTAGCCTGACCTCCCAGGAGCAGCAGCAGAGCCCCCTATCACAGCCAGCGACTGCCCCTCTTGGCCGCTGCTGCTCTGGCTCTCCCTTCAGTTCCTTCTTTCCGCCGTTAGTGCTGGTTGTTGGATTGCTGTGCTCCACGTGCTCGCTTGCGTTTGATTGCCCGTGCTGTGCTCAGTACTGGAGTAGCTAGTTAGGGAACTACTAAGTATAGCTTGTGTCTGTGAGTTTAAAAAAAAAAAAAAAAAAAAAAGAGGAGGAAAGAGACAAGAAGAGGCTGGAGCCTCCTGAGGTCAGCATGCCGCATTCACCTGGCTTTAAGCCGTGCTCCTCCTGCGGCAAGGCGTTTGCAGACAGCGACCCCCATGATCAGTGCCTGCGATGCCTGGGAGAGGCACACTGCACAGACAAGTGTAAACTCTGCAAAAGTTTCAAACCTTGCACTAAGAACGAACGGGATGCGGGGTAAAAGCCCTGCTTATGGAAACAGCTCTGGCCCCGGCTCTGGAATCTGAGAGAGCCTCTAGAGGGGAAACCCCTGCCGTGCGTGCAGACCAGCCGGCACCGGCAGCACCATCACCATGCGCAGACACCCGTGCGGGTTAGGATCGCAGCAGCCTGGAAAGGGCAGTCTCTACCTTGACTCTGGGCAACTTCAGAGAGGAGCAAGTGCCCGCCCCATCTGCACCAGAGGCTTATGAGGTGGCAAGGGCCCTGGCGGCCTTGCCCTTACTCCCACCAGGGCTGGAGGTACGACCTTGGCTACCGTCACTGGGCAAACCGCCCCTATTGTCCCCAGAGTGGGACCACCCTCAGGCTAGGCGTGCAGCCAGCCTCCCCCACGGATCCCCCAGCACCACAGGGGCAGCGTCAAGGGCACTCCACACGCGAGGGCTACCCAGAGGCAGGGTCTAGCTCCTTGGCATCAGTGGGGCGACCCCCACGAAGGGGCAGATCGCTGGCTCGGCGCAGGAGCACACCCAGGGAGAGGAAAAAGCGTCGGAAGCCTATTTCCTTGTCATCATCGTCATCCTCAGCCCCTCGGCACCGCGCAAGGCGGCATAAAAGGCCTTGGTACCGTCTCCAAGGCCACTCGCCGGCTTGGCAGGGTGCCCACAGGTGTTCCCCGCAGAGACCCCATTCGAGGCGGGAGGCCTCTTATATCGCTCAGCCCGAGTATGGGGGGGGCAAGTGGCCTGGCTGGAGAAGGAAAGGTGGTCTTATGGCTGTGGGGCTTCACCTTCTTGGTCTTCTCTCTCCCCGGGCCACTCAGGACGTGCAGCCTCAGTCAAGGGCAAGTGGGGTTGGGATGATCCCCCCGCCGGGTTGCCCCAGTTGCCCCAAGTGGCCAGCCAGCAGTCCGTGTGCACAGATGAGTTAGTGCCATGAGAATCTGTTGCGTCCTCCTCCGACTTCAGAGCGCACCAGGACCTGCTGCGCAGACTCGCATCAAACCTAGGGCTGCAGGCCAAGGAGGTGAAGGACAGTTCGGACTCACTGTTTAACATCCTGTCCTCTCAAGGGGCCTCACGCTTAGCACTGCCCCTACACAAAGGGGTGCAAAAGATCGTTAACGTAATATGGCAAATGCCGGTGTCAGTGGCTGCCACAAACAAGGGGTCAGAAAGGAGATACTACGTTCTGGCGACCCCCTTTCAGTATCTGTGTGCACACCCGGAACCCTCCTCCCTGGTCATGGAGGCAGCCAACCAGAGGGAGCGCCAAGGCCAGCCGGGGGCAACCCCGTGTAATAAAGACGCGAAAGCGCTCGACGCATCGGGCAAAAAGATGTATTTGACTGCCACAATACAGCTCAAGATAGTGAACCATCAAGCCCTGTTGGGGGACTACAACTTCAACCTCTGGGGCTCCTTGGTCCGCTTTTCAGACTCGCTGCCCTCCGAGGTGCGCTCAGATTTCAACACTCTTCTGGATGAAGGTGCCCTTGTAGCAAAGGCAACTCTGCAGGCTGCCTGGGACGCGGCCGATGCGGCAAGGCGTGCAGTCGTGTCGGCGGTATGTCTGCGTCGCACCGCCTGGCTCCAAGTTTTGGGGCTTTGCCCGCTAGTCCAACAATTGATCCAGGACCTCCCTTCCGAGGGACCCCTGTGATTCTCCGAAAAGACAGACGCTAAGCTGCATGGCCTTAAAGACTCCCATACGACCCTGAGGTCGCTGGGCTTGTACTCATCTCAGGAGCCCCAACGCCAAAACCGTCAGCAGTTCTGGGGTCAACCTCCTCACTCTCGCCAGCCGTTCTGCCCTCACTCCAGATTGGGAGACAGAGAGAGGGCGAGGCCCGCTAGAGCTGGTCAACCGGGCTCCCCCTCAAGGCTTGCACGTCCTACCAGACGCCCACCCGGGTGTCAGCGGAGGCGTTTTTGACAGGAGGCCCGAGGGTGGCTCCCGATTCCACCCAGCCCGGCCCTCCCCGGTACCCCCATTTCGTGACCAGCTCTCCTTCTTCTACCATGAATGGGCGTCAATCACGACGGACCAGTGGGTGCTGCGGACGATCCGCCATGGCTATGCCCTGCAGTTCCGCGCAAGACCTTACAGGCACCCCCCGGGACCCAGGCCCCTCTTAAGGGACAAGAAACACGAGCAGCTCCTGGACGAGGAAGTGGACAAGCTGCTGAAGCTCGGCGCCATAGAACCGGTTCCCAAGGGTCAGAGAGGGAAAGGTTTCTACTCGTGCTATTTTCCTGATCCCAAAGGCGAAGGGAGGCCTTCGCCCCATCTTGGACCTGCGGTCTCTGAACAGGTTCCTGAGGAGGCTAAAGTTTTGGATGGTCACCCTCAACCACATCGTCCCATCATTAGACCTGGGGGACTGCTTTGCAGCCCTAGACTTACAGGACGCATACTTCCATGTCTCGATCGTGCCCAGCCACAGGAAGTTCCTGAGGTTCACCTGGGGCAGCAGGCACTTCCAGTTCACCATCCTGCTGTTTGGACTGGCATTGGCACTGCGAGTCTTCACAAAATGCATGGCGGTGGTGGCAGCTGCCCTGTGCAGAAGAGGGGTACAGGTCTTCCCATATCTGGACGATTGGCTCCTCAGAGGGAGGACGAGGGACCAGTTACAGACAGCCATCCATACGACCCGCATGCTTTGCAGCTATCTGGGCCTACTAGTCAACGAACGGAAGTCCGTCTTGTCCCGTACACCCGTGGTTTGTCCAGCCCACCTTCGCCTCCGCCCACTCCAACTGTGGCTACGCATGGCGTTTCGTCCCAGCAGGCACCATTGGGGCAAAGTGGTGCGGGTCCCAGATCAGGTCCTGTGTCAATTGAAATGGTGGCAGGACCCACAGGAGGTGATGGAAGAGGTCCCCTTCGGCTCGATAACACCCTCGGTGTCCTTGATTTTGGACACATCTGACGTAGGGTGGGGGGGCCCATCTGAGTGGCAGGCCCAGCACCCAAGGGACTTGGAGTCCGAAAGAGTTCTTCCTCCACGTCAATTTGAGAGAGCTGCAAGTGATATGGCTCACATGTACGGTCTTCAAAGACCACCTTCGGGGCCGTTTTCGTGCATGTGCTCACGGACAACACAATGGCCATGCACTACGTGAATCGCCAAGGGGGTGCCCATTTCTCAGCTTTATGTCAGGAAGCGACGTGTGTCTGGGACCTGGTGATAAGGTACAGGTTCCACCTGGTGGCGTCTCACCTCCCGGGAGAGAGGAATACCAAAGCGGACTGGCTGAGCAGATGCTTCCACTCACAGCACGAGTGGTCCCTTCACCCCTCAGTGGTACACTCAATCTTCCAAGACTGGGGCTGTCCCCTAGTGGATCTTTTCGTGACATGCGAGAACAGGAAGTGCCGGCGGTTCTCCTCCCGCAAGGGCCTGGAGAGAGGCTCATTGCCAGATGCCCTCCTCCTCCTGGATTGGTCAAACGGCCTCCTGTACGCTTTTCCTCCGATCCCGCTCCTGCACAGAGTCCTCCTGAAAGTGAAAAGAGACAGAGCGAATGTCATCCTCATCGCCCCGGCGTGGCCGCGCCAGCACTGGATCCACCTGCTACTCGAACTGTCAGTAGCCCCACCCTAGGAGCTCCCGCACAGACCCGACCTGCTTTCGCAGAACAAGGGGCTCCTCTTCCACCTGGATCTAGCCTCACTTCACCTGACCACCTGGAAGCTCCATGGTTGAACGCAGAGGAGCTGGTCTTTTCAGAGGAGGTAAGACGCATCCTCCTGGGAAGCTGGAAGCAGTCCACGTGTGGGACCTATGATGCAAAGTGGAAAAGGTTCGTGACCTGGTCCCGGTCCAGAGGGACGGACCCTCTGCGAGCACCCATCCAGATGATCCTGGACTACCTGTGCATCTTGAGTCGTCAGAGCCTGACCCCTTCTTCCCTGAGAGTGCACCTGGTGGCCATCTCTGCCTTTCATCAGCCTTCAGAAGGTGGTCGTGCTTTCTCTCACCCGATGGCGGTGCGATTTCTCTGGGGTCTGGATAGAGTGATCCAAGAGCACGAGAGCCGACACCCCAGTGGGACCTCAACTTGGTTCACCGTGCACTCTCTGGCCCACCTTTCGAGCTCATGGCCACCTGCCCCCTCACTGTCCTTTCGCAGAAGGTAGCCTTCCTGGTGGCCATCACGTCCAGTAGGAGGGTCTCAGAACTTAGAGCCCTTTCCTCGGAACCCCGATATACGGTGTTCTTCAAAGATAAGGTCTGTCTGTGGCCTCATCCGGCCTTCCTCCCGAAGGTAGCGTCTGCCTTCCATTTGAATCAGGACATTTTTCTGCCTGTGTTCTTCCCTAAGCCACATGCCTCGGAAGAGCAATGACGATGGCACTCCCTGGACGTCCGTAGGTCCTTAGCGTTCTACATCGAAAGAAAAAAGCTCTTCCGCAAGACAACACGACTGTTTGTACCCACAGCTGAAAGGCTCAGGGGCAACCCAGTGACGTTGCAGATGATCTCATCCTGGATTGTAGGCTGCATAAACGAATGCTACCGCATCTCGCGGACCCCACTCCCAGGGCTCATCAAGGCGCACTTGACAAGAGCACTAGTGGCGTCAGTGGTTTTCTTGGCCCGCGTCCTTGTCCAAGAGATCTGTAGGGCAGCGACTTGGGCCTCGGTTCACACCTTTACCTCCCACTATGCCCTGGTGCAACAAGCGAGAGGCGATGCAGCGTTCAGCGAAGCCGTTCTCTGCACCAGTGGTTTGTAACTCCACCCGCCGTCCATGTAGGGCTTGCTACTCACCTAAGGTGGAATGCATGTGAGCAGCTGCTTGAAGAAGAGAAATGACAGCTACCTACCTGTAACTTCTGTTCTTCAAGATGCGTTGCTCACATCCATTCCACACCCGCCCCCCATCCCCACTTTGGAGTTACCAGAAAGAAGGGACTGAAGGGAGAGGTGGAGCAGCAGCGGCGAAGAGGGGTGGTTGCTGGCCACGATAGGGGGCGCCACTGCTGCCCCTGGGAGGTCAGGCTAAGGGCAAAAGGCTTTCTGGCAGCTAGGCACATCAGCGCATGTGCACCTAAGGTGGAATGGATGTCAGCAGCGCATCTCGAAGAACAGAAGTTACAGGTAGGTAACTGTCGTTTTTCTCTCAAGAACAGATGCTTTTTGCTGCCTTTGAGACTGTCATACCATTTGCTCTACTGATGGCCTCTCCAGGGCCCTTCAGGTTCAAACTTCCTCACTCTCCATAGCTGCTTCAGCTACCTCATTGCGTGAGCTCCCTCAGGCAAGCAAACCTGGGATGCCCAGTAGTGCATCCTGTGGTGTTTGGCAGCTTGGTTCTCTTTTTCACATCACCATTTTTCCTCCTTCCCCTTCAGTGGGTTTAAATGTGTCACTCCAATTGTCCCCTGACTCATTTACATGTGGGTGATAGGAAGGTCTCAGTACACTTACCTTCCTCTAGACTAGAGCCTGGTACTGGCCTCTTCTGTGGGCATGCTCTCACAAGCCACTCCTGCACTTAGGCTACAGAGATTTTCCCAAGTGTCATGGCAGAGATCTTGTACTCTGTGCTCTAGTCCTGGGTCCCACCACGCCATGGTTGGCATTCATGTGCTGTGTAGTAAAGGCGATAGCCCTGATTTCCACATTGAGAAGGAATTGGGAGATCAGATACTCTCGACATATGTGCGAACGCTTCCACGGAGGATCCCCATTCGCCTGACCCATTTACCTCTAAAGAATCGCCAGTTCCAGTTGTGCACTATTCTCAGTCTCGCCTCTGCCCTCTATCCTTTCCAAGACTCTAATAGCTTGTTTGTTGCAGGAGGGTGTCTATATACAATCTTCAATGACTTTTTGATCCAGGGCTCTTGAGTCAGGCCCTTTTCCCATTCCATCAACCTCTCATGGATCACAGGTGTGATTTCTGTCTCTGTAGTACAGTCTCAACCGTTAGTGGTTTGGGAGACACCTAAAGGTATTAATTACTGTACATGGTACACTTGATGAAAACATTCTTGAAAAAGCTGGTAACCGTGGCAATAGATAAGATGCTGCAGTCGCAGCAAAGCTTCCAAGTGTGCATCAACATCTGCTGCTGTGGACCTGGAAGCTTTGCTGTGGCCGGGACATTAAATTGCTCCTCCCCATCCACTGAGCATCCCCCTGATGGGGAGGGGTTGGGGTGGGTCAGAGAACACCTGCACTGTGGCTGAGGAGCACCAGTGTTACACAGGACACTGGTTGAGAAACACTGCTGGAGTAGATACCTGTCTTCTTTCAGGGATAGTTAATTTGTAAATAAAAGCAGTCTCTGGGCTAGGCAATGGTTTTCTCTCTCAGAATCCCTTGTTTGTCCTTTCTACAGTCTACTCCCTGAGCCCCTTTGTGCTCGGAATCATTTTGAGACTCTTTTGCTACTTGGCTGCTTGTTTGGATCTGAGATCTTGGCCTTGTTTTCATGTCCATCCATAGCAGGGTTTCTTGCTGAAAGGCAACACTCTTCTCTTTGGAGTAATTGCTTGTTCTTTCTGTGAAGTTTTGGGAGTCCCTGCTTTGGAGGTATCCTTCCCTCACTGCTTTTGGTGGAGTTCATCTTTTTCCATCCTTTCATCTCTACTTACATAACCATGGTTCCTAGCATTGCAGGTTCTGATGTTTAGTATCAGTATGGGGGACTGGCTGTCCCTGTTCTGGAATGCCAACCTCAGTGTGCTGGTATTTCAGGTAATCCAGCTCTCGTTTTGCCATAATGCTGACTTAACCTAGACTGACATTCACAGCCCACTGTTCCTTTCAGATCCTCCTCCCCCAGACTTGGGCAGAGCCCCATTGCAGAATATGGAAGCTGCTACCCAAGATCGCATTCTATTTACCAGTGAAGATAATCTCTCTGATGGGCTAGAGGCCAAGTGACTTCCAGTCTTATAGAGCAGTGGTTTTCAAACCCTTTTTCTTGGGACCCAGTTGAAAAAAATCATTTATGCTTGTGACCCAACAATGACTTTTTTGAGCAATGTATTCCAGTCTTTTGATGGAGGTAGTAGGGGTGCCATGACCCAGTACCTGAGGGTCTGTGGCCCAGTTTGAGAACCACCGCTATAGAGGAAATGGCTGAGATCCTGGTGCAGAGTTGAAATCAATTCCCTTCCACTACATGCTCAAAGAGTAAAAGTGAGAGGTGAGGAGATTTGTTTTCAAGGGGATGGGATCTATCACTTGTTCCTTGGGGAGTGTGGTTATTGCAGAAATTGCCAAAATGTGGATTTGCAAGTAGTTTTGTCTTGAATTTCTTCTAAACTGACTCAGCCAAAACTCAGTCATGTTGAAAAAAACTCCCAATTTATTCCTCCCTTCAGCCATTTGTTGTGCTTGGCATATGTACTAGGTTCTAAATTCTATAGCACGTTCCTTCAAGTTTCACTGTAAGCCACCCTAGTTTAGTTCCCTTACTCCCCATTGCTTGTCACATCTGATAGTCAAGGCTGTTGCCAAGTAAAATGAGAGAAGAGGGACAAAAGATTACTCAGTAATCCTGTTTGTTATAATCCTCCTCTCGCATCCTATCTTTCTCCCAGCTCCTCTCAGGAAGTAACGGTTGAAGGCCACATGCTAGTCTTTAGACTATCTTTCCTGTTCTTTCTTGCTGTGAAGTCTGTAAGGGGGACAGACTTAAATGCTGTACAGATCAATCCTGCCTACCACTGGTGGATCAAGACTGTTGTTGGATTGAAATGGTGAAGACAATACCCAAACAGATATCAGTGAGTGATTTATAGAGGAGCCAACACAAATCATGGAGAAATGAGTTAGATTATTTCCTAGTTACATTTAGTTGATGAATCTCAAACCAGAACAAGCACACTTGATTTCAAACTCCTAAACTGGTACTTAGGAAACAAACTTAATTTGTAGAAAAGCATTAAGGGGTGGCAAAGGTGGAACCTCACAATCCTATTTTTTACGAATTTTTCTGTGCCCAGATGCATTCCTGTTTTCCTATTAGAACTAAACTCTTCAGACTATGGTTTTTAATTTAACTGTGTTGTTTGTAAACTAACAACATAGAACAGGTAAAAAATCGTGCATGTCCTAATAATAATACATAGGGATTTCTCATTCCTCAGAGTTGCTGACATTTTTCCCCATTACAGATGAGGAACTAGCACTGGATTACAACTTCGACAGCGATTTAAGGGACTGTCACAAACTCTATTGGGAAACAGAGTTCAAGCCTGTTGCACTGAAGCTTCTCGACAGAATTCAAAGTCGTCGTTCCTTCCTTCAGCCTGTAGCTATTACTTCATTTTAAGGTGGGGGCTGTTAAAGGCAACAGTGTTTGCCATTAATATGTTAAAATGACTCCATCAAGTGCTGATAGATTTTTGTATGTAGATTGTATATTTAAATATTTCTGATTCTACCTATACGTGTTAGGCATTATGGGGAAAATGAATAAATTAATTTATTTCACAGCTAGACTGGATAGCATCTTTTGAGAAAGTTAGCATACTACCCCTTTACATCAATTATTTGATCGTTTTAAGCAGAGCTTTCATGTAGCTTCTGTAGTAATAAAATTTTGTTGGAGGTTTATTTGGTGGAGACGTTAAAATTTACATCCAAAAAAAGGCTTATTTGAATACCTTGCTAAACTTACTTCTTATATTGTTAGGTTTGTTTCTTTTTTCAGCAAAGGGCACATGTGAAATCCACAGCAGCAAGGAGCTATTTCTTTTAAGAAGATTGTTCTACTCCTATCTGCAGTCTGGGTCTTAGTACTTCTTTGCATACTTTATAAGAACTGGAAGATGCATTGCAGCTCTGTTTGCAAGGTACAGAATTTTGTAAAGTGCTACAGACTGGGACATTTTTAATAAGAAAAGCATAGCTTAATTTTCTTATTTTAGACCATATGTATTATAAAACTTCTGTGTACACAACATTCCTGGTCGTATGGACCAAATGAGGCATCAATGCAAAGCAAAATTATCTGGATTTACAACTCAAGAGGCTGCCACATATAACTGACCATGTGAACACTTTATCTTGCAAGAAAACCAACTCTGTGTACTGTTCATCAGTGCACCTTGTTGGTCACTGCAAAAGGCAGTTGCATGGAGAATTGGCATTTTAGCTGTTTGAAGGGGAAATTGTGATCTGTAGGCTGAAGTGCCAAACGCAGAATGAGTGCCATATAATTTGTTCCTGTCACTCTTGCTACCAGGAGTCTACCATTAACAACACAGTTCATCAGCAGGCACATGCCATTACAAAGACCATCCTGTGGTGCCAAATTATGCAGTAACATAATCATCATAACAGGTTTTTACTGAACATTTTCAAAACAGTTATGTAGAATTTGATAACATTCCACAGATTTCCACGTACATCTGAAATGTTCCATAAGTTTCTTCAGTGTTCGATTTTTTTTTTCTAGAAGGTTGTAGAACATTCTTGGGAGGGATCTGGAACATTCTGGCCTTAGCCACAAATTTCTGGAACTGTTCCAGGCATGGGCATTGTGAGCACAGGGCATGGGCCCTGAGTTTCCCAGCCAGCACCTGAATTTCTCTCCCAGGCAGATACAGACAGCCTGCTTCAGCTCCTGTGCTTGCTTGGGAGAAGAGCATATCTGAAGGGATTGTCTCGCCCTGCATTACACGACAAACACACAGGAGAAAAGGGAAACGTAAATCCCTCTGTCTTCAACCCAGCAGTGTGGAGTCTCACAGCATGGATAAGTGTGGTTGGGTCCACGCCACTGGGCAAGGGGGGTGGAAATGGGAGTGTGGTAACAGCAGGTCTGGCTGGCACAGCTTGGGGCACAGTTGGCTTGGTTCAGGACCAGCTGGTTGAGGCTTGGCTCAGGGTCCAGGGCCGGTGTGGCGCTTGGGCCCAGCCAGCTGGCTTGACCTGGTGCTCAGGCCTGGGACTGGCTCAGCTTGGTGCTTGGGCCGAGGATCGGCTTTGCTGGGCTTGGCACTTGGGCCTGGCCAGCTGGCTCAGCTAGACACTCAGGCCTGGGACTGGCGTGGCTCAGGGGTTGGCACTGGGGGGCCAGCGTTCAGGCCTGCTGCAGTTCAGCATGCTGAGGCCTGTGGACAGGGCAGTGCTCAGACCTAGGGCAGTTGGGGGCCTGCAGCTGGCACTAGGTGGGGGCCACTAGCAATTGGGCCTTTGGTGGGCATGCAGTGCACGTGGGGGCCAGCGCCACTGGGGGAGCGGGGCCTTTGCCCAAGCTCATGGTCTGAATAGTTCTTTGGGGCAGTGATGCCTCTGGTGCTAGGGTTTTCTAGGACTTTCCATGGCCACTCACACAGCAAAAATAATAATGGATTCCATAGCAACACATGCTTACTAGCATTTGCTATGTAAGTTTTGGAGTTTGTTCTTTTCACAAGATGCTCTTTGAAATGAAGCACTTTATTTTTTTTTTTAGATAGCTGGAATTCATCTCTTTCTCACAAAAAGGGGAAAGTCCTCTCTATGCTCCTGGGGATTTCCCTCTTTGCTTGTGAGAGAGAGGAAGCTCTAGTCTCCTCCTCTAAGCTGCTGGAAGATAGTATCTTCACCATCCCTGTTCTTGGGTGGGGATCCCTCTCTACCTAACAGAAGGATCATGCACTTTACCCTTAGTACAGGGAAGTGGGTGATCAACTATCCCAATTTCTCCAGCACTGGTTTGGGCACAAATCTAACAGATCAGGAGCTGCCTTCTTTCTCCCCATTTCTGGTATGCATGTCTAGTTCTGGTTCTATGGTTGAAACAATGAAGGCAGAATGTAATATTTTAGGACTGTCAGTGCACCACAGAAAGGAAATGAGAAGGCTGCCACTGATCCCTTGTATCAGTGACAAACTAGAACTGAAGATTGCAGGTATAGCTGGTTGTGTGTGTTTGTGTTTTACAGATAGGTGCAATGCAGCCTGTGTATTTGTTTGGCTCCATTTGGCCAACAGCATCCGGGGAGAGTTTTATGGCATAGTGGTGCCCCCTCATTTTCTTCTCATTGCTCTTTACTCATGCATTTTCTGCAGTGTTGTGTAAATAGTTGTAGTTAGGGTTGTTTTTGTTACAGCAGAAAGGAAATGCTGCTTGTTTTGTGACGAGTGTCCTGGTAAGTAGTCCAGTTCAGTGCTCATGTGCCTCTCAAGTGCTCAGCAATTTCTAACTAGCAGTATGCAGCCCACTCATGTGCTTTATGTCTCTGGGATGACAAGAGGCTGTCCGGGGGGGCCCACAGGCAAACTGCCCTCAGTTCCTTCTCTACTGCCTTGGCCCTAAGCAGAACATTCACATGTCCAACTTGAGTGAACTTGGCCTTCCATCTTTCCTTAGTTTGTTAGCTTATAGTCATAGGTTACTGTATGGTGTTTAGTAATCATTTAGATGAGAAGACCTCTTTCCCCCAAGAAAGCGTATGCCTGGTTTCCCAGGCTTCAAAAAGTTGCCTCACTTGCTGGGAAGCTACACCAGCAAATGGTGATCACTTAAGGTGTGTCTGTTGCTGGGAGAGTCCCTATCTCCCAGACTTCCTTGTGTTTGGCTCTTATGTCCAGGAGTATTATGAACAGGGAGAGGAAGCCCAGATTGTTCATCATGGAATGTTCCCTGCAACCAGGATGTACATCCTGTACATCCATTCCAGACAGATCCAGTATCCCCTCTATCTTGGGGCTTCCTCTAAAACAGGTAAGTCTTTAGAGCATGCTGGCAAAATTTCCAAAAGGAAGAGCGTTGACTGTCTTTAAAGAGTCAGTTAAAAAAAGACCAGGTATCCATCAGGGTCCTTGGTCTCAGAGGGTACTGCTGAGGTCAAGGACTCTTCCTGCAGCACCAGGTGACACTCTAAGGAAAGGAAGCATGGATCTGATAGGATCTGTCTACCCCTCCAGTGGTAAGGAGGATAAGTACAAGAAACCACTGAGGTTGGCCATGCCATCGATGCCAAAGCGTTCCACTCAGCCATTGGTACCTTCACAACCATACCTCAGCCATCGCTACCAATGCAAGCAGCTCAGCTGGGGGTGCCTGTACGAGTGCTACCCTTGGTACTGAGGAAGCATCAGTGCATGACATCTACAATTCCTGTGGTACACCCATTATCACTGGCACCATCACCTCCAGTTACAGTGACCTCAGCTGCAGAATACAAGTTCTGATACTCAAGGGACTTTTGGTATCCAAAGAACAGGAATCCCTGTTGTTGGGTTTAGAACTCTTCTCTATGCCAAAACCTTGGTCACTAAGTGACCATTCCATGGCATAAGATTCTCTTCTATCCCCACTGATTTGTCCCTGTCCATGGGAGGATATAGACTCCCAGTCTATCCCCTTAATTTCTGAGAGGGATTCTCCCACAGACTTCTTTGGAAATTCACTTTTGTGCAGGGAGAATCCTGCAGATTACCAAGCATGGTGGAACCAATCTTATATGCCACTCCCACTTTCTTGTGGACTTCTGCAGTGACCACTGTAGGTCCTACAGCTAGCTATCAACATCTGTTTAACAGACCACCAGTGCTTTTCTGAGGGAAGCTACAGCTTCATATCATCTCTAACAATCCATGTCGGGAGGAAATATTTGAAGAGCAGGAGTTTAAGACAGATGAGGAAGTCACTCCAGAGACTTCCATTTCACCTTTGTCAGAGGATGAAGTAGAGATTCTTCCACAACTGATTATTTCAGACAGTTTCAGGCCCTCATTAGAAGACTAGCTGACACACTGCATACATCTTGGAGCAGTTCAGATATCTGCAACATAAGCTGCTAGATATTCTGCTGTGGACAACACCCTACAGTGTGGTTCTTGATATTAATGAGGCTCTTACATGTGGCTAAGGTGATATAGCAGATGCTGGCTACTAGTCCATCAACTTACAAAAGGGAAGTTAAGAAGTACTCTTTCTTTAAGGATTCTGACTCTCTCTTTTCCTATCCCCACCTAACTCCTTAGTGGAAGGAAATTCACCAGGCTAGCGAACCAGCATCTGCATCCTAATTCCGAGCTAGTTTCCCATCCCCACCACCTCACAAAGAGGCAGTTATAGCTAACCCAAGCTATACCACTCTAAACCTAACAGAATAGCCACAGGTGGAAGATGAACATCCCTTGATGAGATTGAGAGATCTATCTTGTCTATTTTAACCCCAAATGATCACAAGGTGGTCCATAACTTGCTGGATAGGATGGTTGATATCCTGGAGCTTCCAGTAGAAATGGTCCAGGAAGACTCAACAAGCTCCTGGACATTTTGTAATGCCCACCAATAAGGGTCTTTTAGAGCCAGTCAACTTGCTTCAGCAAACATGCTGGTTCTTTGGTACCAAGATACAAAAAAATTAACTGCTATTGTCAAGCTCCAAGGATTTTGAGTAATTTTATACACAGTATCCCTGGACCTTTTGGTTGTTGGAACAGTTAGTGAAATGTCTAGAAAGTCAGCAGAAAGCAGTATGATGAGACAAGGAGCCTACAACTAGATGTGGCCAGAAAAATCATTCAACATGAAATCTTCCAAATGAGAATTATTGAATAAAATTATTTAAAAAGGGACTTCATCTCTCAGTTCACAGCGACAGAGGAGTTTAAGGCTGTAGTTTTCAAAGGTCCATTTGTGGTGCATACATCCCTCCATGCAGCTTTTGATGCTGCTAATGAGCTTTTTGAGGCGGAGATACCTTGGTTGCTGTGAGGAGATCATGGAAAGTCTGAGCAAGAAGCAGCAAACCCTACAACTCCATATGTCTCTAGGACTTAGCCTAAACAAAGATGTTGGTACTAGCTCCTCCTCACAAGATGGAGCTTGTTGGGCAGTTTAACAGCAATAATTTGTCTGCTCAGTGAAAGCTTCCAGATCAGAGTCGAAATGACCAACTTCTGGGGCACAGAGCCTCCTGCACATATGCAACTCAGCATGCCAGATGTCACTTTTGCTGCCTGCAGTGGTGAAGTTTGTTATCCAACCTGATAGCAACAGTGAGCATGTTCCCCCCTGCCTCCACCCCCAGAAGCTGTGTCATCACTAAACTAGTGGGAACACCCTCTGATAGTTTGTAAGGGAATATCCGTCTCTCCACCACTGTGATGAAAGACTCTAGTGACAGATACTTACACTATTGGTAAGTATCACCATAGACTATTTCACATACATGGGATGTGGACATCTCAAGGAGCCTGGCTTCACATCTTAGGGCTAAGAGCTATCATTAGGCATGCAGTTTTTTTTTTCCCTCTCTGTTCTAAAGGATCTGGCTATTCAAACCATGGGGTTGACCCTACAGTCATTTTTTGGAACCCCCCCCAAAAAAAACCAAAAAAAACCAGGTGTAAGATCTGTGAGGAAACTGTAACCCTTATTAAAAGAGCCCTTAGCCTAAACTAAACAAAGGTTGAAGGGTGATGTGATTGCTCGCTCTTTATAAATGTATCAGAGGGATCACTATGTGGGAAGGAGCAGACATATTTAAGTTCAACACCAATGTGAACACAAGAACAACTGGCTATAAAGTGGCCATCGGGAAATTTTGCCTTGCAATTAGACACAGGTTTCTAATCATCAGAGGAGTAAAAGTTTGGAACAGACTTCGAAAGGAAGTGGTGAGGGCAAAAAAAAAAAATCTAGTAGCTTCAAAACTGCGCTTAATAAATTTATGGAGCAATAGTATGATGGAACACCCTAGATAGGCAAGTGATTGATCTGCTTACAGAGAGAGAGAGAGAGACCAATGGCCTGATATGGGACAACAGTTTATGGGGTAGGTTCTGAGTTCCTCTTTCTTGGGTGTCTGGCTAGTGAGTCTTCCTCACATGCACAGAGTTTAACTGATCACTGTATTTAGTGTCAGAAGGAATTTTCCTAAAGGGCAGATTGGCAAAGGGTGAGGGTGGTGGGTTTTGCTTTCCTGTGTAACATGGGGCATGCCTCACTTACTGATGGATTCTCTGTACCATAAAGGCTTTAAACCATGATTTGAGAACTTTAATAAGCTAGTCACAGGTTATAGGTTTCTTACAGGAGTGGGTAGATGAGAGCCTGTGGGCCTGCATAAACACTGGCCCTCAACCTGGAGTTCCACATGTATTAAAGTGTGATGGGTTTGAGTTGACTATTTCACACAGAGGAGACTGACAGCTCACGCTAAGCATTCAGCCAACTCCTGTAGCTTCTTAGCATTGTGATTCAATACTACAGATACTTAGGGCAGCCACCTGGGGCAGGGAGAGGAATTCTGTGCAAATGTTTATTCAGTGTTACTTAATACCCAAGATCAAATGCTACTTTGGTATGATTGCCCCCCATGCATTGCTTAGACAGACTCCTGTCACTGACCACCTGTGAGATACATTACTGCTTGTGCATCACCAAAAGTGAAATACATAGGGATGTGCACTTGAAGAAAGTTACCTTACAGTAACTGCAATTCTTTGTGGTGTTCATGCCTATATTCCATGACCCACCCACCTTGCCCTGACTATGTAATGTATATCGGCAAAGGAACTGAGGAGCAGTTGAGTTTGCCCTGTCCTATCCACCATCAGTCATAGGCACAGGGGCATTTAGGGCACAGGTGTGACCTCAAACCAACGAACTCAAGGGCATGGGATCTGCCTGTACCATCTGTGGAACACAGATTGACAACACATCAAAGAACCACAGTTAATGTAAGGTAACCATTTCCTGCCTCAGGCTAGAATGAAAAGGTTTGTTTGAAGGTGTCTCTCCTCACTGTCTGTCTGCATATTAAGGAGAAGAAGCTTTCTGGTACCATACTCAACATATAAAACAATGCAGAATGTGATAATACTTGCAAATGTGTGTGCAGGTATAAGAGAGACTGTTTGGAATATTATGGAGGGCTTTGGGCAGTGGAGACCACCACCTGTTATTTATCTGCTGCTGTTGGCAAAAGGAAGAGTATGGCTTTCTATGCACCACTATAACAAGTTTTGAGCACAGAACTATTTCCTTTGTCTTTACTGCTGACTGGAATGAGATATAGTTAAAGCTGAATTGTAGGAATTACCCTTTAAAGCCAAGTTCTTACTAGCTGGGTTTTGAAACATCAAAATGTTGTTGAGAGGAAATAGCAGATGCTTCCTGTTAGTTACAATTTTGTGACAGTTTATTAATCTTTCCCTCACACCACTTTAGATAATATTTTAACCTTTTAAACATCTATTTCCAGCATATTCCTATGCCACTAAAATGAACTTTAGTTTTCAACTGAAATCCAAGCATCATTAAATTAATGGGCTAAATTAGAGAATAAGAGTGTGCATGTTAGCCTGCTGTAGAATTAGCATCAAACCCTTTCTCTGGCAGTAAGCTGAAATACATTTTGTTAGTGTCTCTCTTTCACTAGGCACACAGCAAATGTATAGAAACTCAGACTGAAGCCGCAAGGACCATCAGAATCATCTAGTCTGACCTCCTGCACATTGCAGACCACAGAAATGCACAACCTGTTACTGGTGTGTGAGGGCCATGGTCGTAAATGCATCTTCCTTTTTGTAGGGCCATTGCCACTAAGAAAAACAAGGAGTCCTGTAGAACTTAAAGACTAACAGAGGGGTAGGCAACCCCGGCACATATGCCGACAGTGACAACCAAGCCCATTCAGAGCAGCACATGGCACCCTCTGTGGTACCACAGAAATTGCCGCTCCTGCCACTGAAAACCACTCTGGGTAGCTTTCTTTGGGTGCAGCTGGGACACAAGGGGTCCCCCTGTGCCTATTCCTCCATCTGCCATAGGAAAAAGCTGCCCAGAGTGGCTCCTGTTTGTAGTGTGAGGCTCCCCCAAAAGGGGCCACTCCGGGCAGTTTTTCTGCAGCATACCTGGGAACCCCTGAAAGGAGCCACTTACTTCTGTGGCATACCTCAGGACTCCTGTCCCCAGGCACACTGCCAAGATGAGCCACTCTGGGTGACGACTTTCCATGGCATGCCTGGGAATTGCTCCCCCTCTAGCCATGACTGCTGCTGAATTTTCAGGCAGCCACCACATTTTTTCAGCAGGGAGGCCACCGGCCCCAGCGGAGGGACCAGCATAGGGATTGGCAAAGGTTGCTGACCCCTCGACTAACAAATTTATCATGTCACAAATCCCATACCATCTTATCCTCAGCATCAGCTTAATCTGAGTGAGCACTAAGAGCTGGGAGGATCACCTAGGTCAAGAGGGGGGAGAAGAGTCAGAGAAGAAACAGGAATTTGCTGGAATGGGATTGAGCAAGCAAGAACAGGTGTGGCTGACTAACCAAAAGTGTTTACTGGAGTAAACCTTATATTCCAGTGCTATCATTCCATCCCTCAATCTTATCAGCTGAATAATTAATGGAGAGGAAGATCTTTGAGCTTCACAAGCTAAATAGTAGCTTTGCTCAGGTGCACCTCAAAGATTTTGATTTAAGTTTATTGGAGTAGGTAGGCAAGTAGTTTAAAGCAATGAGTGTAAAATGAAGAACGAATAGAAAAAAGTTGCTATCCTTTATTTAAAAATACCCAGTAATACTGACTGATTTCCAAAGCAATTCACACTTATATAAAATATTTCATGTATTTTCTGAAACCAACTGTATATTGAACAGAAGCATTTTCATGTTTTGATTTACTAAAAAATAAACTGTTTTTCAGCTTAGTTTAAGCAGCTGCAAAATCATTAAGACCAGCATTGGGCTTGTGATAATCTAGACTCCCAGCCAGTCAGTGTTAACATTCTGGTATCTTAGCTAGTTCCTAGAAACAAAAAATGCAGGACGAGGAAGGAGTGGCATCAAACAGAAAATGGTCATCCTTGGAAAGCAGAATAAGAGGCTCTTCAACATAGCATGTAGTTACACACTTATCAATAGCTTTGAGGACTGAACCCCATCCTCTTGCACCGGGAAGACCATCGTGCTTTGGATTCCACCAAAGGATTCTGAACACATTGTCCTACAGCCTGTTTTTCTTTAAGGCAATACCACATGTGGCGAAATCTGTTACTTTCAATATTGTCAGCATGGCCTGAGGAAAATCAGTTTTGATTTGTAAAGAGATGCCGAAGAAGGCAGCATGTTTTCTTTAAAACCACACCCCATGTAGGCTCAGACTATCGCAGTGCTCACTTCACTTGTAGCTTAACTGGAACAGCCGCTCTCAGTTCATTCCACCAGCAGCAGGATTGTCTATAATTCTGTCAAAGCAGGGGTCATCATGCTCCATTTTGGTTTCTTTGTGCAAATTCTTCTTATGCTCTAGCTCTTGTTATATTTATCTTCATCCAAGACTTAGGTATTTACCAGCTGCTGACTGCCACAAGTCATGGGCTCTCGTGCAGGCTAAGCCCCATACAGAGAGCAATCCAGCAGCACTTTTGCACAGCTCCATCCTTTCAATGGCCAAGCAGTCACCACTCCATGGCAGCAGTGATATTTCAACAATGAAATAACTGAAACGGAAGAAGTTGGAGCACAAGTCTCTATTTTTAGCTACCATTGGTCCTGATGTTTAGTAGTTTATCAACCGTAGCTGCCGAACATTCCGTTGTCATTAACCAGCCCAAGGTATCAGGTCATATAGTGAGTAATAGCTCTCAGAGCATAAAGTAGTTCTGCTTGCATCCGAGCTTCTATAAGAAGCAAATTAACATGAACCTGGGGGGAGGGGGAGAAAAAAGTCATGTCACACATTCAGAGAGCTCTGCTTGGTGGAGAGGAAATCTCCAGCAAATGTAGTGATGCAATAGGTGCGAGGCATCTTGCAACCCTTTTCAAAGGAAAGCTAAAGGGCAGGACTAGGGTGGAGCGAGAGAAGCAGTAGGTGTGCTCTCAGATGTTACTCTCTGTTTGGATAAGAGCAGGGCCAGATTAAAGAGGAGTCAATATCCACGCTCCACGTTGTGTACAGCACAGAAGAGATTTTTCCAATTGCTGAAACAAATCCACCTCTGAGTAGCAGCAAAAAAATTCTTCCATTGACTTAGCCCCATCTCCTGTTGGAAGTAGGTCAACCTAAGTCACACAGGGTCTGAAATTATTCCTAGCTCTGAGTAATGTAGGTAGGTAGATGTGATGTTGGTGCAGATCAGGCCTGCAGATCAGGCTTACAGGCCCAGGGCCCCAGATACAGAGTTACATTATAACAGACCTCAACAGATCTGCCAGACACCTAGTGGCCAGCCCAAAAACACAGGCGCCCCAAGGTATCTTGCAGAAGAGCCCCTGGTTGGCGCAGCTCCTTTTGATGGCAAGTCCCTCCCCTGCCACAGAAAAAAAGCTGCTGCTGGTGGCTTTTCCGGTGGGTGCTGGGGGCATAGCATGGCCATAGAGGAGAGACTGTGGTGCTGCAGCGGAAGAGTGCCACCATCTCTTCCCTGCAGCTGACGTCACCTACCCCCAACGCCGCCAAAAGAGCTGCTGTCAGCAGCAGAGGGGGTTATTTAGCCTGCTGCTGAAAGAAACCCCCTCCCCTACCACCGAATAAAAGCCATTGCTGGCGGTGAGAAAGAGGGAGAGATGGCAACACTAGAGAGGAAGAGCACTGCCATCTCTCCCTCTTCTGCCATGCAGTGCCAAAAGAGCTGCCAGCAGCAGCTTTTTTACAGCAGCAGGGGAGAGGGAGCCCAGCGCACTCTGTGTGATGGGGGAACCCTTTGCCCTGGCACTCTTAGGCACCAAGGGCAAAATTCTAGGTGCCATGGCGACCTGGCACCTAGGATTTGCCGAGGCCTACATTGTAATAAAATGTATGCTTTCATTTAAAAGCAGTTCTTGTCTCCATGATTGTAAACAAAAGCTTGAGGACAATAAGTGCATGAAATTAATATCTGTGAGCACCTCAGCCAGGATCAAATAGTGCTGAAAGGTGTAAATGACATCTTAAAGCATCAATGGGTGCTAACCCCAAGATCTGCTTGCTGCTTAAGGAAAAATACTGGCCAACAACACCATAACAGAGAATTTTGTGGCTGGGAACCTGACTCACACAGCAGCTGATTTCTCTGCACAAGGGCTCAGTGCTTTTCTGGTGGGGCAGTAATGGTGGCTGCTGCTGCTCCTCCTAGGGCAAAGAACAGTCCATAGCACTGGCCTCTGGAGCATGGACAGGATTTCCTTTAGAGCCCATTGAGAAAATTCTTGTTCACTAAATTGTGTGTACTGGTGAGTAATTTAGGAACTCATCTATTTCCCTCTACACAACTTATGCTTCTTGCCAACAAATTCAGTATGATATTTTATTCAGTAAAAGAGAGATCTAAGTAATCTTGTCACCGAAGCACACTGATTCTCCAATTATCATATCATTTAATATTATTACTGTACTGCACTGTGGCCACAAAATCTACTGAGCTTGGAAGACATGCAAGACTGTACCTTCTCAGAGTGTTTGAACTGCCTCCAGAAGCTATCATACATTCTTTTTGTGGTTTTTTCAGGGGTGCAAACCACAGTTTTGATGTAAACTTTAAAGCTGCGGTCCAACAACTGATTAATTTCACCATAGTCATAATCATCGTATCTGTTGAAAAGTGAAAGGAAGGTAGTTTAAGTGAAATACTAGGACTGTAGGACAGGAAAACAAAAGTATTTTCATATTACTATACAGAATTAGTTATCCCAGCTATGAGCAGACTTACTTTCTAGAAATCTGTATCTAACCCACTTAAGTAGAGCCTTGATCTGGCATTAAATGGCTCTCCTTCCAGCAAGAAAGTTTAAAAAGAAAAAAAAGATACCAACAAATCTAAGTGTATTTTGTAAGAAAGATGACATGACCAACCTTATTCCAAACATACAGTGGATATAGTTCCAAATAGCACGTCTAAGTGTGGAGGTGTCCACATCTTTGTGCATAGCCATTGTATTATAAGTCAGATTGTAAGCAATATGAAACTTCTCATCGAGCAGCTGCCCCACATCTGGGTAAAGACGATTAACCAAGGAATAGCCATGGTCCTCCCAGGAATAGTCCTTAAAATAAAGAAAAGCCAAACTGATTATACAGTTCACAAAAGCACAATGAAGAAGCACTTCAGCTTCTTTTATCAATTATAATGACTGTAAACCTACTGCTCTTGAGCTAAGAGTGCTTATCTGTAAAATACATTTTAAAAAAAATCCTCTTTTCCCCTGGGCAATCATTTCTACCAAAACTGATAACTAGTTCTTAGTAACTGGTACAACACTGATTGTACAGTGCATTTTCTGATGCTAGTTACTGATCATTTTTCTGTTACCTGAACACGGAATGTAGGTACATGCATTCCATGTCTGGAGAAGCCTTTATACCCATAGCTCGTATCCTCAAAGTGGCGAGAGACATCTCTTGTCGGTGCCGATTCCTCATCCTCTGTTCAAGTAAACAGAAGGAGTTTCACAAATTAATCTAGGTGTATTCCAGCAAAAAAGGAAGAACATTTGCAGAACTATTATGGATTTTCTCTCTCTCAACAGGACAGTCAGAGGCACACCTACCACTCTTCTCTCCCCTCCCCCAAAGAAACATCCCTAATACAGAGAATCCTGGTGCAACTAGGTTACCTAGCAGTAACTGGAAGAAATAGTCATTTATGGTAGTGCCTCTGACAACTAGGGCAATTTCCTGCAAGTACCCTCAGGAAACCTTACTGGATTAAGTTCCAAAGGGGCAGCCCTGTTAGTCTAGTTCAGTAAAACAAGCAGAGAGTCCTGTGTCACTTAAAGACTAATGGTACATAAACAACAATAATAAAATGATAAATAAATGTGTTAGTCTTTAGGTGCCACAGGACTCCTTGCTTGTTTTGCTGACAATTACATTTATGAACTTTTCATAGCTTTAGGGTCCATTGCATTAAATGAATCGTTTATATATTATCATGGGTCAGGACCGTATGTCAGCTGTCCAGAAGATGACATGTCAGACCTGGAAGTTCAAACGTGCCAGACAAGAATTTAACTTTTTAATAAAAAAAACCACAAGTAAGCAATTTTACTGGGGAATATCTAGAGACAGTTGAATGCAAACTCCCCAACTCCTGTTCTGAAAAAAAACCTAGCCTTTTGAAGCAACACCCTGAGGAGACAGGCTTTGTCTGCTGATTAACCTGTTACCCGCGAGCCAAGCTGCATAAAGAAACAGTTGTTCTGCCCAGCCTGGGTTCTGGTTCTGAGTCAATTATGAACTTGTAACCACAAAGAAACTCAACTGTGGGTCTGAAGGACTGACACCTATCACAGCTGGAGCTTGGAGCTGTGGTGATTTCTGCTAAGCTTTTTAGTATGACTGGAGGTTCTTTTATTGTTTTCTCCATAATGCTTTCATCTTAATAGTAAATGTGCTTGCTTGGGAAGAATGGTGTGTTAACTTGTAATACAGATGTTCGTAGGCTGCAGAGAGAAAGCACAGCATAGATGCTAGTTTCTTTAGGCAGTCTGGCTTACTGGGAATATCACAGTGCAGGCAAGAATGGTGTAACCTGCAAGATCCTTGGTCAGGAAGGAGAAAGAATAGGGCTCTGCTCAAGAGAGATGATGGCTGAGGAGCCAGAGGCCTAAGTGGATGCACTCAACCACAGAGGGAGACTTCTGGTGCAGCTGCCTTAATGGTTACAGCACCCAGTGTACAGTCCTTTCCAGACACTCAAACCACTAAAGCAAAAATATTGGCCCTACAAATTTATCTCCTGCTTATCAGAATTTTTCTCTGGGTAAGCAACTGAGGCAACAGTGGGATGAGTATGGTTTAACTCACCTATGGTTTTACAGCCAATGACTGCACTCTTCATGGTACATGCAGCCTCTTTAGACTAATTCTAAAGGTTCTGGATATGTACAACTAGGACAACTGCAAGAGTATTGATCTGTAGGTGCAATTCCTTGACAGAAAACTCGAGTTTCATTCATGTGTACAAAACCCACAAATATCAAATGTCTTGCTTCTACACTTTTCAGAACTTGAAGTGGAATATATTTTGATTGAAAGTTCAGAAAAACAGAGCTCTAGGTCTTATAACCAACGTTTTAATTTGGAGAGGCTTTCTACAGAAAAAAAACAGACTGACATTAGACTTGTAAAAGACAAAGGACAAGCTCACGTCTCCCTAAAAGCATTCAATTTTGCATGTCAGTGCTCAATATTTGCTGCTGTTGCTGAAATAATTAGGTTTTACATTACACTATGTAGGAAAGTAATTGAGTTGCATTTTCTTACCTGTTGGAGGCAAAACTTAGTTCACTGTGAAGATATGGAATCTGTTAGGGGACATTATGGTATGTTCAAGGGACAACATGTCATTTGGCATTTCCTTGCTCTTAAGGGGTTTTTAGTCAGACTCCTCTAACAATCATTTTTAAAATAAGTTTTTGTTGGTGCAATACAGCATAACAAAAATACTTTTAACATCTACTGTTTACAAAAAAAAATGTTGATTTCTCCAACATAGTTAGGTTTAAATAATCACCACAGATGTATTTTTACCTGAACAACATACAAACATGCTTTCTCTCTTCTCTCTCTCAAAACGTGTGGCCATCTCTTCTTGGCTGGCTTCCTCTTCATCTCTGCACTCCTGTAGCTGCTTCATTTTCTCCATCAGTGCTTCAACTTCACAGAAAGATTCTGTAGTCTTAAAATTAAAACACACACCTTATTGCTCTAGATAATAGAATGTGACAGTTGTGATATAAACTGTGAAGCCCAAAAGCTAAGTCCATACTCCAACCTGGATTTGCATCTTTTTTTTTTTTTTTTTTTTTTAAAACACTTTTCTAGAAAGACCAGAACTCCTCTTAGCTAAAGATTTAATCTTCCATTTTTAAAATAAAATTATAAATCAATATAAATAGAGTGAATTATACCTCTGGGTACTGTTCGAATAAAAACACATTTTATTGTATCAATATATAGTAAAAGAAACTAAAAAAAATTTCCAAGGCCACAGGAAGTAAAAGCCTCATGTTCAGTTTTCCCACTTTTGCCCACTCAGTCCTCCACTTCTTCTGTTTCATACAGCATGCCTGTTATTTCAGGGAAAGCTTGGGTTAACAGGTGTCTGACTGTACCCTTATGGCCCTCAAACTCATACTCTATCAAGACAGTGAGAGGGCAGTTCCAGAGTCAAGGAGCCCATACTGCAAATGCCAGCTACCAGATGTCTTTTGTTGATAGCAATGTCTTCGAGGGGTTAACCAGCATCCAGACTTGCGAACATGATCTTTGACTTAACTGCAAATGACAACCAGTTGGAAACCAGTGCAGATTATGGCGTACTAGTGGCCAAGATGCACCGTCTAACAAAGGCAGTCAGAAGGTTCTGAATCATCTGTGGGCAGAGTCTGGGTCTCATCAAAGGTAGAGGTGTCTATCCTCCAGCAAAGTACAATTAAAAAGAAGTTACACAACTGTTGCTATCTGGACATTCAAAAGCTACCAAAGGATGAACAGAACCTTAGTTTGCTAACTAGAATGACAAATGGAAGGCAGAAACCCTCCACTGATGGCACACACAGCACTTCTGGCTGCTTCCCCCAGCCTATCATTTCAGTTTGATCTCAGGCTAGTTAAGGCTAACCCTCATTCACTCTGGGTAAATCACTTTACTGTGCCACTACTGGATGAACTGGAGATGCACAACTAGATCTCAGCGACCTATTGGATTAATGCAGAAAAGCCACACAGGAACTGGTTAGAATGGGAATTGCTATTTGCTCAAACTCCTACATGGTAACACTTCCTTACCGAAATGCTTCCGGCTGGGCTGACAGGAGTTTCATCCACCCCGTGGTTGCCATTTGTAATATCACAGATGCAATAGTTACTGCCAGAAGGGAGCCTGAAGGTGTGGCCACCCTCACAATGAATTTCTGGGCTGATTCCACAGCCAAAGGTGAAAGAAGAAAGTGAATGGTAGTGTGTAAGAAGAACAACTGCGTGGATCAGCTCTGCCAGGGACCAGCTATGCTCTTCTGTCTTCAGAAGTTGCTTTAAAAGAAAACACAAGATTTAAAACAAAACAATACAACAGTGTACTGGAGGCTTAAAAATGTCAACTTAATCAGCCATGACTCACAAAAACCAGTCAACAACTTGTTCTCTAGAAAGAAGCCATTCTTCTAGAATTCAAGCCCTCTCATTACATCCTTCCTACTAAGCTAGAAATTGCACAGACAAATGCAGAACTTATCCTCAAAAAGGACTAACGGACAGTGAAGTTAGTGGAAAACAGATTAGGAGGCAACTTGCACTATATTATTAATTTCAAGAGACTAACTCCCCCTACACATCCTTGTAATCCAATAACATTGCCATAATCAATCCCCATATTGCCGGTTTTATTACTGATAAGCTAATGACAGAAGGTGAGAGAAAGTTGTGGTTATGGGGCCACATGGGTAAACCAAACAGCAGATGACTTTTTTGCTAAAAAATAGCCCTTGGATTATTTCAAATGTTCTCCTTTTCTTTCAAGTTTCCACAAAAGACAGGCTGCCTGGTTTTCAATTTCACAACATTAGTAGAACAATGGTGCTACTCAAACCTTCCAAGATCAGCACACACATGCAGAAGGGCTAAAACTGCACTCTCTCTGAATTCTCAGAAAAGCCCCATGCAGTTCCTCACAAATAAGCTGCCTAAAGTCTAGGGGTGAAACAGAGCTCATTACATCATCATCCCCAGTGGGTGGAATCCTCTGTGACCCCAGCTTCCCTTCAGACAGGAATGAATGGGAGGTTTTTGGCCTTTGCAGAGAGTATGCTCCTTCCGCTCTCTGCGAGACCAGCTTCTACCTCCACACCTGACTGGTGTTTCTCAGAGAAAGTAGCATGCTCTTCTCTGCCTGGTTAGAGAAAAGCAGCAGCGGGAAGAGCTGCTGTGAACAGCATTCATCAGGCAGGGAGAGTGTGGTTTTTAGAAATACAGTATTTTCCTTCAGGTTATTGCTTCTACTATTTTTATATACAAAATTTGCTTTTAAAAATCGCATGAGTTTGAGTGTCATGGAATCAAAGAGGAATATGTACATTTTAATGCACATACAAATAGACAGGAATCTGTTTAAAATACATAGTTTTTGAATAATTCAGTTGAAAACGGGCTGATCTTTTCCTCTTCTAATGCCCTAGGACTGTCTTGAAAATACTCCGTACAAGAGAAATGTATAAGAATTTTGGTTTATGAAGGTACTTAACTGAACATGCACACATTACTTTTATGTCTCAGGTGGGACTGCTCAGGGCCTCAGACGTTTCAAAAAGTAGGTTCCATGCAGCCCCAAATAAAGCCTGAGCTATTTTTTTAAAGTAACACACATCCATCCTACTCAGGGTGGTATATCAGCGCTGCCAAAGTCACACTGTGATACACTAACATGAAGTTCTTCCAAAGCACCAGTAGAAGGGCTTCCTGAAGAAGAACTCTACTCAGTAAAATAAGACCAGTAATCAGAGTTCATGATATGCTGTTTCGGCAACAACTACATTATTTCAGCTACAATGTGCTCTGGGTTATCACAGTTAACTAAATAATAAATAAAACCACCATAAAGAAAAGTAAGATTCCTCCTCCCCCACAAATGTAGATTGCATTGAGTGTACTATGGATGCTTCAGGTGTTGCACGGGAGAAGACTAACCTCAATATGCTCTTTGGTGATAAGCCAGGGCCGATGAGCCAATATTTTATTCAATTCTCCTAAATTCTGCAGTTTCTGAGGGGCATTCTCTAGGCCATTCAGCCATTTGGGGTCTCCTCCAACATGAAGGAAGTCATTAACATGGAGGTTAACTAGATAAGAGCACTGATGTCTTGCTGCAGCCTGGAAGGAAGAAATAAATGATAATGCAGAAGAATCTTTGCAAATTAGCTCCTTGCAATGACACAAATAATCACTACAACATAAGACTCTGAAACATCTAAAATTAAAACAATTTATGATTAACAGTAGACAATTTCAATTATTCCTCTTAACAACATACAACTGAATATTTTTCAGTCTTCTTCATCATAATAATGTTTTGATTTTGCATCTTGAAAATCTAATCTAAAACTGGCTTGTGGAAAGCTGACTCTAAAGGTCTGTCTGTACCAGCCAAAAAACCTGGCACTTTTCCAGCAGGGAATGTAATTACACATGGTTTACTCAAAGAACAATTTCCATTGCTAGTTTAGATAAGATCCAGAGTTTCAAGATAACCTAAATGGACAGATTGCGGCACTGGCACAATGGAGACTGCAATCTATACCTGTTACAGTGAATTATGAAAAAATTCTAGGATCTAGCAGAAAATGTCGTTGGAATCTGAAAAGTCAAAAATATTGACTAAATGTTGACATGGTTTATACTGAGGTATGCAGGACAAGGCACACATTATTAAAACTGTGGCTTTAAAAAAAGTTTGCAGTAGATGGGAATCTGATGGCAAAATAATTTTCCAATTTGTATGACACTAAGACTACCTCTTTCTTCTTCCTTCCAGCCTTTCTGAAAACATCAGTATTTAGACAATAAGCAATGAACTCATAAAACTGTATTTGGAAAAGAAAACATAGATATTGTTCTATAAACTATAAAATACTTAACATAATTACTCTGGCATTTCTATTAACATACACTAACAGACTTTCCCTCAGCTGACACAACAAAAGGTAGCAAACATCAGTTGTAAAAAGTATTCAAGTTGCCAGAATGGCCATTTTTGCTTGCTACTCTGCATTCAAACATACCATTATCCCTATGTAGTGTCGGTAATGAAGAGGCAATGGACCATCCATTTGTAGTAGATAGTGCTGAGTTTTCAGAAAGCTTTCTAGATATTGTGGGTGGAAAACCATCACTAAGGTGATGTTGTCCAAATGGCCCAAAGCAGCAAAAGAATCTGCAAACAATGTATGTGTCTGGACATCTTCATTTCCCACTTGAAGAATCTGTTTGAATTAAAGAAAAGGCTTTAGGAATGTTTTCCGAAACACATCAACAAAATCATCATTTAATATGTATAGCTCAGTTCTCAGAGGGCCCCAATTAGATTTTGGGAGGCTCATTCTGCTAGACAGAGAATCTAGTATTAACTAGGATTTCTAAAGAAACTTAATGAAGCATGAGGATACTGCATGTGACATTTTCGGGTGCAGCACCAAAATTCAGATTGCAGTTAGGAAATCCGAATACTTGCATCATGGGCAGGGTCACTCACACAACTCAGAGCACAGCCACTGTGGACAACAGCAGCAAACAAATCTGAGTGTGGTGAGAGGTAATCATAACATTTACCCCTTTCACAGATGCTAACTAAGAAAAAACAGGCTACCTAGGTACCTGACAATAGTGGGGAAACTCAAGGGTTAAGGCTATAAACTTCCCACAAAACTGACCACAGTCACTTCAATAAATTCTTTTGTTACACCAGTCTCTCATGCCAATCAATGCATGGAATAGAGCTGAAAGAGCTCAGGCACATGCTCTTTGAGCTGAAGACATGCTAAACTTCTGTTTATTTCTAAAAATGGTAAGAATTCACACAAAAAAATAAGTCACCAGAACTAAGGGACAGAGGCTCTCTGGCCCCTTATGGGTCAGTAAAAGGAGCCAGCCCACATATTAATACTGTGGATGGGACAGGACAAGCATCACTGAAAAAAACAATTCTGTGTTTTTGTTGTAAAATATAGTATTTAAAAGTGCCATCAAAATTCCACATGGATGTCATTGCTTTCTAATTTCATGGAACTACTGCCAGCATCAGGATGATTTACTGTGATCAACAGAGTACAAAATATTTTGCAGATCAACAGCTGTTCTATAACCGTGTGGGCCCCTAAATGACTTTTCCTTAAAAGCATACAGTTCACTGTGTACTTGCAAACAACATACCTCCTTCTCTGGGATGAATCTGCTTGGTCCATGTCCCAGTGGTCTAGGAATTCTAATTCCAAGTTCCTAGAAAACAAAATTACACCATCTCAGTTTTCAACGATAAACATTTCAGCTGTGGTTTGGGGGGAGGGAGGAATCGCTATTCAAACAAACAGTGCTGTGCTTGTTTTAGTGGTACACTCTGTACACACAGAGTTATTTTTCTACGCATGCCTCATAAGTAACCACAGTTGTTTACAGCATATCAGAATGCTCTGGTTGAAAAACAATAAAACCTGTTTCACTGAAAACCTTCATTTTGCATAAAGTATTTGGCAGAGTGTCCAGAACAAGGAGTTCAGTACATAGCAACTAGTCATGTGATTGTCACTGATGCAAAATGAGATTGATGCATGCCTGCACATCTGCAGTAAACCAGCATACGAATCTCTCTGCATCTGTCAGGAAATGAAACAGCTGTAACCTTAACCTAATTGTTTTTTTCAACCTTAGAGATGTGTGTGAAGCACTAAAGGTATTGGCAGAGAAGCTTTTGCTTGCTTTTTAAAGAGAAATTAACTAGCTATTTAAGTGGACAGAGAGAGGCTGATGGGCAATTCTGTTCAACCTCGAAAAGTACAGTTTACTACAAGACTTTCTGAAACACAGAAACCTCATCTCAAAAACTAAGAGATCAGAATTATCCATATCACAACCATTGGTTGGTTTCATTCTATCTTCTCAACTGACGGAGAGTTCATATTAAAGTCTGGTCCACCTGGGAATTCTGCAGCCTAGTCACAGAATCACAGAAACTGGAAGGGACCATCGAGTCCAGTCCCCTGCACTCCTAGCGGGACCAAATACCCTCTTAAACCATCCTTGCTAAGTGCCCATCTAACCTGCTCCTAAACACTTCCAACGATGGAGATCACAACCTCCCTAGGCAACTTATTCCAGTTGTTAATCACCCTGACAGTTAGGAATTTTTTCCTAATGTCCAAACTAAATCTCTACTGCTGTAATTTCAGCCCACCGCTTCTTAACTGCTGATGACAGGACAAGGAGAACAATTTTTCTCCCTCCTCCTCATGAATACCTTTTAGGTACTTGAAAACTGTTATGTCCTCTCTCCATCTCCTTGTTTCCAGACTAAACAAACCCAGCTCTTTCAATCTTCCCCTCATAAGTCAAGTATTCCAGACCTCTAATAATTCTTGTTGCTCTTCTCTGGACTTTCTCCAATTTGTCCAGAACTGGACACAATACTCCAACTGAGGCCTAATCAGGACCAAGTAGAGCAGAAGAATTACTTGTGACTTTCTTACGCTACTCCTGATAATACATGCCAGAATGGTGCTTGCTTTTTTTGCATCAGCGGTACACTGTTGACTTATGTTTAGCTTGTGATCCACTCCGACATGAAAATCCCCTTCCTTAGTACTACTTCCTAGGCAGTCATTGCCCATTTTGTATATGTGCAATGGATTATTCCTTCCTAGGTGGAACACTTTGCATTTGTCCTTATTGAATTTCATTCTGCTTACCTCAAGATCCAGGTAACAACCATGTACGTCAATGGGAATTACTTAGCTCTTGTTAGGGTAGAACGTGGCTCTGATAGAAGTCAATTGGTCTTATTAAAACTAAATTGCTGCTTACGCTTTCCTTCACATGCAGTGAACTTACACAATTAGAAATGCTGTCCAAATTCAAGAAAAGAGAGCAATAAGAAGCAATGCTGGTGTTTGTGGCTTGTTTATAATACTCTTGATTTGTCTGGAAAAATGTAATAACTTTATGTTTCAATTACAGTTCCCAAACTTTTGCCTACTAGAAAAGAGCAACAAATGAACAGCCTCAGACTGCTGCAGAGTAAATTAATACTGACCCTTGTCCATGGTAAATAAAATAAGGAGCTGTGTGGCACTTAAAGACTAACAGATTTATTTTTCGCATGAGCTTTCGTGGGAGAAAATCCCACTTCGTCAGATGCTTCGAAGATGGTGATCTCAAGAATCTAGTTGTCTAATGTGCCCCATTTCTTACATCAGATGCTTTCACTTCTTGACCAGTTCCAAAGGGGCGGCCATGTTAGTCTAGTTCAGCATAACAAACAGAGTGCTGCAGCACGTTCAAATTTGTTTGTCTTTAAAAGTGCCACAGGATTCCTTGTTTGTTTCATTTCTTGAGTTAGACTTGGAGAAAAGGAGATCTAAAAAGTTGCCCTTACCATTAATGTTTTCTAATCTTACATGGAAGAGTAAGGCTTGTGATGGCGCCTTTTCCTGTTGCAGGTCACAAGGCTCAAAAAGATGCTATGTGTGCCAACTAAATCTGTAACACTATGTGTGTCAGAATTTATATCCTCAAAAGACGTTTAGCTACTTGTCCTGTCCATCATATGTCGGCAAATTAAAGAAAGATTTTACATCCAAGTGACAATGAGGGGCAGAAACGGTCTTCATGTAACATTTAATTTACCAGATGCCTCCAAACCTAGCTGCAACTCGTACACAGCAAGAGAAAAGTCCTAGTTTAATTCTTGGACAGCTAAGTTCTAATCTTTTCCCTTCCCCGAACAATTACAGGAAGAAAGCCTCAAAGTCTTATAACCTGAGGCTCAGAAGCTTACTGATTTACTTTGCTTGATGGAGTCTAAAATATATCAAAGTCCTGACCGTCAACTTTCTTGTCTCCTCATTCTTTTAAAATAATGCAGTTATTAGGCCACAGGAAGAAGATTACATTAAAATGCAGCTAAGTGAATAAACACTTTAATGTAATCTAATTTTTAAAAAGGCATTACAAAGGCAAGGAAGGATGGCCCTGTGGATTAGGAGCCAGCCTAGGATTTGAGAGACCAGCATTCAAATCTGCACTGGGACAGACTTTTTGCACAACCATGGAAGTTTTAGTGTCTCTGTGCCTCAGTTCCCACATGTAAAACAAACATAACAGCACTCCCCCAACCCACAGGAGGGTTTTGAGAAAACACAAACTAGAGATTGCAAAGTTCTCAGATACCACATGGGGCAAAATTTGTAAGTACTTAAGATAGACAGGTGTTCTTTAGACCTTAAACTGAGTATTTAAAAAAGAAAAATCAGTTTCCACTCTGATATCTCTCACTGCCTGTATCCAGTGTTTCAAACTCTATACTGAGAAAGTAGTAATTTCCATCTCTTAATATTTCTCAGCACGCTCTCCTTTCCAATAAAGGTGTTATCTGTAGCTCTATCACGTTACTCCATTCTTTGAAGCTCTTCATCATGCCTCCCCTTTTCCACCACATTCAGTTCAAGCATCTTCTCACCTCCACAGATGTCTCCCACCCATATTGTCCTTTTATCCACAGAACCTGTCAGAGTAAGATGACTAGATTCTCCTCCTGCAAATCCCTCCTCAAGATGCAAGTCTCCTCTGATGACTTTAGATCATGTTACTCTGAGGCTTAGAGTCTAAGCTCTTTGGGATGTGGACTGTGTTTGTTCAGTACCTAGCATAATCTGATGATAACCATGAGTAGGGCCGTTGAGTGCTAGTCCAATAAAAATAAGCAGTAGTAGAAAAATCTCTTCAGCTGTCATGTCTACTGCATCTAATAGACCGGATTAGAAGAATGTTAAGGTTGCAAAGTTAAGCACTGAAAGTCACAAAGTGGCCAATCTTAATTCTACCTCCGTATCACTGTAATTTTAATCACAGAATAGCTTTAACTCCTGTGATGGTTCTTGGGGTACACTGGACCAATGATTCTCAAACAGCATCGGGACACATTACTGTGGTGTCACACAGTGGCAAGTCTGTCGCAGAGAGCCAGGGAAATGGCTGGAATTGGCCTGGGGTAGATGGACTAGCGTGTCCTGTAGAGTTGTGACATGCTGCCAAGCACGTCATGACCTGAAAGAAAAGGTTGAGAACCACTGCCCTGTTCTACATGTCACCTTGTTACCCTCTGCCTCCAGTGTGAAGGAGTTCTGCTTGTGCTTAACTGGGAGTCAGCTCCCTGACACCACCAGCCCCAGCCCAGTCCATTAGCCACTCACAGAGTCTCCTTTAGGCCATGCCTGCCCTCACTTTGCTTTACAGTTTTAAAAAAAAGAGACGCACCCCATTCTTTTGAATTCCTTTTGAGTTCCTTTGAAGCATTCCCCTGTAGTTTCCAGTGCCTTATCCCCTGGACACTCACATAAATGCCAGGTCTGCTAAACCCAAACAAATGGCATACAAACCAGCTTGTAGGATTCAGCTCAGTACCAGGACCTAGCTTATCTCAGAGCATTTAGCTATATTTTTAGTGAAACCAGGAAAAAGCTTATTATCAAAGATGCAAGACTCAAGTGACAGCAAGGATTCTGGAAACAAATGGTTATATATAAAAACACAACCATAACATCCTCTTTAGGACATTAAACTAAATGGGTTAACCTTCTGTTTAAAGAAGTTCCTCACCCCTGAAGTCCCCTGTGGCTTTTCAGCCAAGGCTGGCTGAGAGCCTATTTTCATAAAGGTAAATGCACTGCTTGTTTACCTCCCTGGTGCAGGATAAGGGGGTACCTTTGCCTTCTACTTATGCCCCCAAAGTCCATTGCTTGTACTCAGAGTCTATAATCATCCATGGCTTCTCTGACTCCACATCTCTTTGATATCTTTGCATGGCAGTGTGGATCTACTGTTAGTTACAATGCTTAATTTACATCTGACAGAGAAACAGGTGAACAGAACATCTTGTCTGACAGAAACTTGTTTTTCATTTCTGCAGCTGACTCATACCTAGACTATAAGAACATACTTTCAGTATAAACACAAACTCCTTACACAGTCTCAGCATTCATGATGATATTAATGCGATTTAACACCTCATATGACATTATGTGGTGCACTGGACTGTACACACCTGGATCAGGACATTCCTTGTACCCTCTAGCCAGTCAGAATTAGAGAGCTCTTGGTTCACAGCCTCCTTACTGTAGGATCTGTGTGCATCACAGCTAATGAATTTATTACTATCTCACAGAGTTGTTGTGCCAAGTGCTACTCTAATGATTTTACAGATGAAAACCTGCGACAGAAACTATAGCTACACTGGTGTCCAACTTGTGGCGGCAGCACAAGTAGACAGTCCCCCCTTCACATCTAAAACTAGCAGCACAGATACCTCTGCCCTCCAGAGATTTTAGCCTTAGCTTAACTGCAGCCTAACAATGCGAGTAAGGTCTCAGAGTTCCCAGCACATTCATACGGCTCAAACTGAACTCCACACCACTGCATCTACACTCATGTTTGCAGTGTATGTTTACCCATGCCGCAGTCACACCTTGGATTGCAGCGTACCTTTATCCCAAGTGACTTGCCCAACGTCACAGAGGAGGTCTTGTGGAGCAGACTTGATCCTGGGTTGCTGAAGTCCTACACTAGTGCCCATACAGACTCCCCACTCTCCGAGTGTTTTTCAGTTGATGGAAGTTTGTTTATGCAAACATACAGTAGCTGAGCATCTTTCCCTCAAAGCACAGGCTGAACGCTGCACAAGTAATGCAGCAGATGTACCGGCTAGCGGAGTGGGATTCTACCCATGAAAGCTCTGATGAAATGCGACTTTCTCCCACAAAAGCTCAAGTAATAAATAAATTTGTGAGTCTTTTAAGTGCCACCAGATTGCTTGTTTGTTTTGCTGAACTAGACTTAACATGGCTACCCCTTTGGATCAGGGCTCCTTGTTTGTTTAACCCTAATTATGTTTTTTAATTACCACTGTTCTCTCACTACACTTTGCCTAATTCAATACATCTTATTTAGCACGTTTTTTATTAGTCACAAATCAAAATTCTGCATCCACACATCTTCATGCGGCTTACTTTCATTTAAAATGCTGAAAGATGATAATTCAAGAGTTACAAAACTACCATGCCTATGCAAAATACATATGGCTTCTTAATGCCACAAAACTCTGCCAGATCAAGCCATTTTTCAGAGATGAAAGGCATCTCTCCTTCCCAAGAGCTATCTTCCTGTCAAGTTTCAGTATTCTACCCCAAGGTCTTGCTGCTTTAGTATTAGAGACGTTTAAAAGAGGAAAAAAAGTCACAATTGTGTAATACTAGAAATACATGATTTTTCCAACTTTCCAGGTACTCAAAATTATCTATATTGTTTTCCACTCACATTCCCACATTGATACAAAACATATCCTCTTCTTAGACAGAGCAAACATGGAAAATTTCATCCCAAATGGCTTAAGTTATGAGCAACTGCAAAGGGGCCTTTACAATGGGAATGTCTAGAAGACAGTTTTAATGTTAGCTATTGCAGCAGCACTTGCAAGCTCTCACTGTCTAACATTTTCTCTGATCAGTGGTTCTCATCACTGGTTACCAACTATTAAAGCTCTGCTGTATTTTCCCTTGTTACCACAAAATCCCTCTGAAAACTCAGTTATAGTTCTGTCCCCAGAGGATCGTGCACTAACTGTTAATTTTCAGTAATTAATTCATGTTTTATGAGCTGAAAACTGACCACAAACCAGTCTAGTTTTGTTTCCCTGATGATATGCACAGTGACTCAGTCTCTTTACCTTGAATACAGTAACAGTGTCAAATGTGGCAAGTCTGGGAAAGATGCATTTATGTATTTACTTAAATCACTGTAAAGAATACTTCAGCACAAACTGCGGGCAGAATGGGAATATAATTTACTTCACTCAGCCATATTAGTATTAGCTGAATCTTTGTGTCCTTGGAAGTACCAAACGCCACTGGATTCAGACATAAGCATCTCAAAATAATAAAGTTCTAAAGAAATAAAGCAGTCTTTAAGAGGAATGATTTTGACTAGAATTAAGTTTTGTCAGGAATCACTTTCATGGAGAATCACCCTAAGTACTGGCATACTTTCATGCTGACATTAAAAATATTCTTTAGAATTTCTTCTATTCTTCTAGGGTTAAATTTCTAAAAGAATCCAAGTGATTTAGGCTCATAAATCCCTTTTTCCAAAGAGATTTAGGCTTTTATACAGTTTTGGGGAACATTATCTCCCATTTCCTACTTCCCCTTCAAAGATCAGTTCAAAACTGAAACTCGCTGGTAATGACATTGAAATGCTGTGAATTTGGAACACTTAATTGTTTAGACCTTAATGCACAGACTGCAGTAATAAAACACATATTGGCACGGCTGTACAGGTTATTTTGATTTCGCTGTAACTCTGTCTGTGAGCTGACACATTCTTCAATTAAAAGTCATGCTCATCATTGCCAAGTTCCAAAGGGGCAGCCGTGGTAGTCTAGTTCAGCAAAAGAAGCAAGCAGTCCTGTGGCACTTAAAGACCAACAGTAACAGTAGTATCTTCAAGAGATATCAAGCCACATAAACATTCCTGAAGAGCTTTGAATAATTGGGATTAGATAAAGGACAGTCCCAGAGGCGTCGCTGGCGCCATGCTTAAGGGGCTCAAGCCCCAAGTCTCAGAGCCTGAGCCTCAGGTCCACCTGAGGCGGCGGTGCAGCCGCAGTGGTGTGAGCCCCGAGTCTTCGCAAGCCGAGCCGCAGATCTTTTCTGGGGCTGGCAGTGCTCCTGGACAGTCATACTTCTCTAAACACAAGTGAAAAATAAAACCAAAGCTCTTTCTGCAGACAGTGGTTGCAGAGGTGGTTGTCCAGTTTTCCTTAGTTCTAAACCCTCACCACAACCCAAAAGCCTCCAGAGCGCACTGTCACATTTTCAGACATGAACTGTAATTAGTATTAAGGTAACACTTGCTGGATCTTTCTTTTCCTCCTCATTTTAAATTTTGGCACCAGCACTATTACAGAATAAAAGTACTGGGTTTATTCACACAGAGATTTAAATTATTAAAAATCACCCACCTCCTTTCCTACAAATCCTACTGAATTCAACAGGCTGACTATATTTTGATTTTAATCACCAAAGAGTTGTAACTATTTTTAAAAAAGACTTTAAAATATTATTTTATTTAAAGATCTCAAAATGCCTTAAAAATACAAAATCTCCCAATATCAATTCACAATTGTTAATGTGAGCTGCATTTTACAGATGGAGAAACTGAGGCACAAGGAACCTAAGTGACTTGCCCAAAAATATACAACGATTTCATGATGGAAGCAGAAATAAAACCCAGGACTTTTGACTCCCAAGTCTCTTTTTCTAACATTGCTGATTCACTTTATTATTATTATTATTATTATGGCTCTTCTAAGACTGAATATTAACAACCAGTTATGGTGATCTACCTTCAATAAATTATATCAAGGACGTATCAGTTATACTAGTATATTTCTTCGTAGCAACAGGCTAGCACAGAAGGTACGTTTCTGATGGAATTACACTGAAGCAACAACTGGTTTCAGATTATCTCAGGACACGAATGCCCGGGATGAAAAAGACCAGTGTTTGAACTTTCTATACCATCTCAGTAATATGCATGTTGAACATATTTCATAAATATGTATTAAGATCACTGAACTAGCTCTAAAGGAAAGCTCACAACATCAGTAGCTTTAAGACAAGGGAAATGTGATTAGGAGGAAAGAGCCCAGTGTTTCAAAGCAACAAACAAAGTTTAAATATTATGAAGATTGCAACACAGAATCCTCAATATAAAGAACCAAACTTTACTCTCCTGTTTCTGGACAGCGCTGCTTTCTGTCATTATCCTGGAGTTAAAGTTCAGCAGCTTAACATCTCAGACACAAAGCTACACTTGCAAATAGGACCTGCTGCTTTTCTTCCCATGTCTCCCAAGCAGGGCAAAATAACGTCGTTTGCTCTGACGTGAGGAAGAGGCTTTCGCTCGGCCAGCCCCAGGACAAGTCAGTGCCCCCGAGCGGATTGAGGAGCCGGAGGAGGGAATGACTCGGCAGGCCGGCTTGTGTCTCCCCAGCTCAGAGACGCACGGCCCCCGTCCATGCCCCCGGGCAGCGACCGCAGACCAAGGCCGTGCGCGTGCAGTGCCGCTAGGGGCACCTCGAGGGACCCAGGCCACGGGGCTCCCGCCGCGTCTCCTGCTCGCTCCAGCGGCCACAGCCCCCATTTGCCCAAGCTAAACCCACGGGAGCCGCCCCAGCAGCTCAGCTCACCTGGCGAGCCCGGCTGGAGCAGCGGTTGCACAGCAGCCCCTGCGCCGCGTACGCCTGGTTGTGGCTGGCCGTGGCCGCCAGCCTCATGCCTGCGGGTCGGGCGGGGAGCGGCCCCGAACCTGCGGCCGGAGGGATCCGCCGAGCCGCTACCGCAGCCGCCGCCGCCTGGGCACAAACAAGCCTGCGGAGCCCCGCCCCCTCCCGCCAGCCACCAATCCGCAGCCGGCGGCGGGGCCGGGAGGCGGAGCCAAGCGCAGCAGGGGGCGGGGCGCGGGCCGTGGGCAGGGATTCCCCCCCCCAGCCGTCAGCGCGTGGGGGAGCTGCCGCTGGCAGCCCGTACCGCAGGGAGCCGAGCCGGCCCGCCGGAACCCCTCCAAGGGGCAGAGAAGTCCAGCGGCGGGTCGGGTGGGTGCCTGCCGTCACAATGCCGGGGACACAGGAGGGGAGATGCGAAGGGCCAGCCCTGCCCGTCTAGTAAAGCCAAATAAAAGCAAGGGGGCTTGTGGCACTTGAAGCCTAACACATTCATTTATCAAATGAGCTTTCGTGGGAGAAGAGAGAAAACAGATCCCTCTTCCTAGCCTCCAGCCTTTGCTCCCCTCCCGTTCGCGGCAACGGGGGGAGGAAAAAAGCAGTATTTTTGTTTTACAAAAATTACTTTTTCTAGGAAGTCTTGTATTCCCTTTAATCGTCGCTTTCCAGACTCAAGAGCCTCAGCCTCTCTCTCTCTTTTTTTAAAATTTAGTTAAAGAAAAAAACACTTTTTCTTTAACAGCTAGGTCATAGGAGCTTAAAATTTAGCAGATACATATATTACTTTAAATACTACCCTATCCATTTGGCCTCAAGGCTGTTCCCCAAACACCATAATAGCCCTGTGCAAACATGTTTTGCAATCTCATGAGCAAAACACACCACCTTTGTTTGAAGCAGTCTACTTTTCTCACAGCTCTCCAGTGCTGTTAGACCCCCAGATGCCCCAGTTCTCCCTATCCAATTACAGCTTTCCAGCCTGGTTTGGGGTTTTATGCTATCAGTTTTCCCAAGAGTAAATACAGCAGCTCTAACTTCAAGGTTCTGGGTAAAATTTGGTTTACTCTTCAAATCCCTATCAAAAGTGTAAAGCTATGTTTTGTTAATTATTTTGTATCTTAAATATATATTTTAAGTACAAAATCTTCAGTATACCACATACTATGTAAACAAAAAATGTTTAATTCTTACTTCTCTCAGTTTTGAGGAGTACCAGTTGAAAACACCAGAAGCAGAACTAACTTGGGGGGGGGGGGGGGATGACTGTTTCTAGTCTGGCATCTGGACTGCTACAAATCTAGACTACCAATGCTAATAAACAAGCTGTCTAATAACTGTCAAGGAAATTACATGATCATGAACTTTAATGAAATATAAAACTGAATACTGAAAAACTGTTAAAGCTGTTCTTGGAGTGGGTTTATGAATTCTGCAGTCAAACTCAGAAATCACTGAGGCCAGTACTGTGTCTGTCTGTAGGATATGGAGACATCATTCTGAGAAATCGCTGTGAACATTTTTAAAGATGACCTCCCTTCTTTCTTTCCCTACTATCACCTCTATGGAGTGCAATTAACTCTAAGAACACAAGGGATTTTTCTACTTCTGAAGACTGAGTAACAGCATACAATAATATTGACTAGAAGAGTGATCTATATTTGCTTGTACAGAACAAGGATTCAGCTTTCCTACATGGTAAGGTCTTTCCAGAGCTTAGATGAAAAAAGGAAAAGAGAAGAAAGCAAGGGGGTAAGAATGGTTACATTTTCAGAGCTAGCTTAAACAAACTAGAAAAGATACCTCCAGCTCCTCTGGAGATCCTAATCCCTGCCTCCTGGGATATGGCTAGGTGCCAAGTCTCAGGCTGGAAAGTAGTGCTATATCTGATCAATGACAGTTCTCACATGTATTACAGGAGGCACGTTTTGTTTGGCTGGTTTTTTACATACATCTTTCCTCTGAAGCATCAGGGATAGCCAGTGCTGAAGATGGGACAGTGGACAGGGAAGGTCAGAGCTGTGAGGTGGCATCAACCCTTCTTCCTTAGGTATGTGGCTGGCTAGTTCTTGCACACATGGTGAGGCTCTAAGTCAGGGATGCAGCCCCTGGGCCTCATGTGTCCCGCTAACAGATCTTCTGTGGTCCCCCAATAAAAATTTTTTAACTGAGTTAGCACAGCCCACGGTGCCGGAAATAGGAAAAAATCCAGCCGCCACGGCAGGGAGCAGCCCCAGCCCAGGCTGGGAGTTTTGAAATCTCCTGAGCATGCTCAGGATAGGAGCTCCAGCACATGGCGTGGCCTCTGGAATGGTGACAGTGGGGAGGTAAGGAAAGGGGTTGGGTAGCAGCAAAAGCCAGCAGCACAGGGCAGGGGAGTCAAGGACAGTGTTGGGGACTTGGGGAAAGTGGTGACAGCGTGCAGAGGTTGGGGAGGGGGTTGGGAACTTGGGGAAAGCAGCAGCATAGGATGGGGGGTTTAGGCAAGGTCTTGGTGACTCGGGGAAAGCTGGTGACACAGGGCAGAGGTGTAACGGAAGGTGTCGGACTCAGGAAAGCCAGTGGGGATGTAATGGATGGTGTCTGGGACTTGGGAAAGCTGGTGGCGCAGGGCAGGGAGGTTATGGAAGGGGGTCAGAGAGTTGTGAAGCCAGCAGTGTGGGGGGGGAGGGGTGTCGGAGACTTGTAGGAAGCTGGCAGCAGGGTGGGGGGAACTGGATCCATCCAGTGATGGGGATCCGGATCCATCCCTAGCGCTGTGGTTAGCGAGCAGGAATTTTGTGGCCCGCACCAATCAGACACTGCGGCCCCAAATATGAAAACTTTGGCCATCCCTGCTCTAAGTGATCACCCTGCATGCCATGAGAAGGAATATGTCCCAAGATGAGAGTGGCAATGTTCATGGGTGAGGCGGGGTTGCCTCCCTCTTCAGCACGGGAACGTGTCACTTACAAGGGCATATCTCACTTTATAATTTCCCTGCCATTGGAGTGTCCTTGACCACTGATGCTTTTCGTCCTTCTATTCTATGCTTGTGGCATATAACAGTCCACTCTGAGGTGTAATACTTCGGTCTCATTTGGTGGCTGGGTTTACTTTTGCAAGGACTGGGTGACATTGATGGCCTATTATATAGGGGTCAAAAATAGATGATCTAAGGGTCTCTTCTGTGCTTAGCATCAACCTTTATTCTGGAATAAAAATATCCATACATGAAGTTATACCAGTACAACTACAGTGATATAAATGATGCTGGGAAATTTTCCTATCTACACAAGCCCTGAGAAACTCAATCCCATTACTTCTGAAGATGGGTTTTAAGAAAACTAGCAAATAACTGTGAGATTTGTGATACAATTGTGAGTTGGCAACACTGATCTATATTAAAGATTTCCTATAATTTATTTCAAATCGTTTTAGTAATTCTTATGTCAGAGCCTAATGAGCAGTCTTACTGCCCACCTCAGCCTTCCACTAGGATTGCTCAGAGGGGAAACAAAACCTCTACTACTTGGCATCCACACTGTGTTTTGAGCCTGAATGGAGCTCAGTCACTGCTCCAGTCCTAGGATCTCAGGCATGCTTTTAGAGCACAGACTTCTATCTGGTGCCCTCCTCCCAGAGCTGTCCAGCCACCAGGGGTTAAAGTATAATTTGGGGGGCCCCGAAACACTCCTACGTGGATGGGCCCCCTTGAACCCCAGTTCCTGCCCCCCCACATGCCAGCACCCCACCCCCTACCCCCAATACCTCCCCCAGCATGAGCTGGGCTGACCCTGCACTCACCGGCGGTGGCGTGGCTGGGGAGGTGGGAGTGGTGAGGCCCCAGGTACCAGCAGCAGTGCAGCTGGGGCAGAGGGGGCAGGCCCCAGGTTGGGGTGGGGTGTGGAAGGGGACGGGTTTGGTCCCCCAGCAACACCCCTGGCCCCTGCCTCTGTCCCTGCCTGCCGGAACACCACTCCGGGGCCTGCTATTTTTCAATGGTGGGTCCCGGAATGCAGCATTCCAGCTCCACGTTCTATTTTTAGGGGCCCCGGAATGCTTAGCCCCTAAAAATAGTGGGCCTTGGAACAGCAAATGGGTTTTTCCACCTTACTTTAATCCCTGCCAGCCACTAACCCTTCAGAGCAAACCACTGACCCTGCAAACTACCAAGGCCTTAAACAAACTCCCTCTCCACCCAAAAGGTTTTGCTAGATACTTTTAAGGTTTAAAAAGGGACTAATAAATGTTCCAACAGCAATATAAATAAACCCAAATATTGCTATGAAGAAAAACAAGAATGATGAAACAAACTGTGCATACAGAGGAAGACAATGAAAATCTAAAGAAGTGCTTCAAAAATCTCAATCAAATATGCTCTTTGGGAACAATCAATGTTATTGTAACATGCCATAATGCCCTACTGGTAGAACACTGATGGGCTAAAATAATAGATAAAAAGATCAATTTTAGTTATAAACACTTTCTAGACAGTATCAAGTGACTGTGTTCTAGTCAGTGGCAAAACTTGTCACTGTTTCTCATCTACAGAATTGAAACTATACTGTGGTATATGACTAAGGGCTAAAATCTACCCGTATTACTTTCACACTTGTTTAGAAAAAACTGATGTTAGTCTCTACAGGAGATCCAACTAATCTGGGCCCTTGCTATTTCAGTTTCACAGAGTGCACAAAAACTAACAAAATATAGGCAGCTTTATTGGCGTGAATAGGAAACAGTCTTTACAGAAAGGATTTTCAGCAGCATATAAGGATGGCCTAACTTTTCTCCTGCTGTAGTCAATGGAAGTTTGATCAAACATTTATCAAATGAGAAAAGAACACATCAACACTGAAAGCCTTTTGAAAATCTCACACTATATTCTTATCTGTCTCACTTTTTTCTTTCATATCTTTTGTTTTTTGTCTCTATAATAGTTAGCCTGTTTTACCCCATTAAAGAGATTTTAAAAATTCATGGTCACAATGGCAATTTAGGAGACATAAGTGGTTTAAGATTTTAATATTTACAAGATAAAATAGCAGAAAATTATAAAAACCAAGAGAAAACAAAATAATGCATTGTCAAATATATACTGAATTCAAAAAAAAGCAAAAGGTGTGATTTTTTAGTTTTAAGTATGGCACAGCTGTCAATGTCAGCCAATGGACATTGACAGCAACATATGAAAACACACACTGTGATCTATGATAGTAATAGAAAAGCAAAGACGATAACACAAAAGCAAAAAAAACCATAATAAGAACTTACCCTACAAGGCCCTAGTCATTCTGCCCAGATCCAGCAAAGCATGAGTAATCCACTGATTTTAGTACATTTATAAATACTTTGGCAGATTAGGGGGTCTGAGTCCTCAACCCATCAAGATCAAACCGCATGTCACATATTTTTAAGTTTGTTAAAAGAAAATGGAATGACATATCACAATTCAATGCAGTACAAAATATATAATTTTTTCCTTAAATTTGTCACGGCATGGTTTATGGGTGCTTTTCACCCTACCTAACAAGTCTAGTCCAAGGTTAGCATAGACTGATCTATTTTTGAAGCTCTGATTATAGATATTATACATTTTATTTTAGTAACAGTTAAATCCATAATGTTTTAATCTGAACCCAAGATACCTTAGAGATATCCTTTTAAGTATATCCAGTCCTCAACTTAAAGCATCCAAACAGAGCATACATTTTCCTTTGTGTTTATTAAGGCATACAGTAATTTAAGGTTAATATTGAATCTAGCTGGGATAGTAATCATTTTTAATCAATATTGGAATATGCTTTTAATAACAAACCATTAATAAGTAGTCATGTAGTAAAAATATGGTTAGTTCTTCCTCCTAAGTGGAAGTAATACAAATACACAGTCAAAGGCTTATAATGGGTGAAAGTGTGTACAGGAATAAATAACATTAACTAAAAACATACAGCTTGGCTGAAAGCTGACAGATAGATACTGATAACATTTAAAAAGAGTGAACACCAAAGGACAGCAGAGTTATTTAGAGTGATCTAAGGGGGTATATCAGAGTTATATTTATGAAAACAAACAGAAAAAATCAGGATCAACATCAGGGACAATTTTTTCATATGAGGAACACAGAATCTGTAGTAAATTTGCAAGCAATAGTGGTTAGATTATCATAGCATACCAACATCCAGGGATCAAGTTTAAGGCATCTCATGCATAAACTGACATGAGTAATGACCAATGTGCTTGTAGTCACATGCCACAGAAGCTGGAGGCAATGTCTGGCCAAAATTTGTGGGCTGCATCGTACTTTTCCTATCTATGAAAAGATACTGAGAAATCTGTGATGCAGTAGGAGTGATTCTGTCTGAGGTTGACTCCTATGAATTCTAGCTTTGGTACCAGGGTTAAGGTCAATTTTTGTTCATAAGATGTAGGCCCAGATTCAGAAACTTGTCCCATTTGCCTGAGTGACTCTTCGGGCCTCTGCGAGGGACGGTTTCCTGATAAAGCAATAGATTTATAGACTCTAAGGTCAGAGGCGACCAGTATGATCATCGAGTCTGACCTCCTGCACAATGCAGGCCTCAGTACCTGGCCCACCCACTTCAGCAATAAGCCTCTAATCTATGACAGTTATTTGAGTTCTCAGATCGGGACTTTAAGATACAGAGAATTCACTGGTAGGTGAGCCATGCCCCATGCTTCAGAGGAAGGTGAAAATAGTCCAGGTAAGAATAAACTATGATGTCCTGAATACAAAAAAGTGGGTTACCACTACTAAAAGGACCTTGGGGAATACCTGAGGGAGTGATAAGAGGCAAAAGGGGAGTACTCAGTACTGGTAATAGTCCTGGGCCAGCATGAATCTGAGGTAACACCCATTACTTGATAGGATGGAAATGTGAAGCAAGCATCTGAAGACTGAGGGCCAAGAACCAATCTGCTTCCTTTAATGTTGAAATGATGGTTGAAAGGGTGACCATCTTGAATCTCTGCACTTTGACGTATCTGTTGAGCACTCAGGTCCAGTAAGGGTCTCCAACTTCCCTTTTTCTTTGGTAACAGGCAGTAGCCGGAATAGAAGTCTTTGCCTCTGCGATTTACAAGCACAAGTTCTTAGCTCCTATGGTGAGGCCAGGGCTGGATTAACAAAAGGACTTCAGGGGTTGCAGCCCCAAGCTCGAGCCCCCAAAATAAGCCTGAACACTACCAGCCCATGTTGTGTCACACATGGGGCAGGCTAATCTGCCAGCCCCTGTACCACTGTCCCTGCGACATGCAAATCTGCAGGGCCTCCCCAGTGCTGAGCACTGGCCCGCCCTGTTCCCACAGCTGGCCAGTCTGTGGGCCCCGGGCCACCGCAGCACTAGCTGAGCCCCATCCCGAAAGTGGGCTGGTTTGCAGGCCTGGGAGGGACATAAAAGTAAACAGCCCTAGATCCCCAGAATCCTTAATCCAGCCATGGCTGAGGAAATGGTTTACCTCTTGACATAAACAGACCTTTATGAGAAAGCTCCCAGAAGGAGGCAAGGGAACAGTGTCTGGGAGAAAAAAATGGATGGTATATCCATTCAGTAGAATCTCCAGTGCCCACTTATCAGGGTTATCCATTTCCTGGTGCTGCAGAATGGGGAATAGCAGTTTTGGAAAGGAAAGGAAAGGAAAGGAAAGGAAAGGTCTCCCAGTGCGAAGTTGCAAGAAGAGCACATTCTATCGGCACCTTAACCATCCCATGTAAACTCACGCTTTGAGATGGAGGGCTGAGATGCAATCAGCTGGCTTTCTGATTGCTTTCATCTTAGTTTGACATTGGCTGCTTTTTCTCCAGCTCATATTCTCTTTGCAACAAGTATGGAGACTTGTACTGTGATGACTGTGGCTTAAATGGCTGTGGCTGGGCCAGTAGTTTCTCTCATAAGCAGGCGTGTATATTCCTGGGGATCAAAGAGCCACCCATGAATCCTTTACCTTTGAAGAGACACACTGCTCTTCTCAGTAAATATTTTTTTTTCCCTCTCAAAAGAAAGGTCTTCCACTGTGGTTTGGTCTCTTTAAGGAAGCCAGATGAGTGCAATCATAATCATAATTGTTTCATCACAATTGCTGTGGAAAATTGAGTGTGTCGCCATGTTGGCCACATCTATGAGGGCTGAACAGACATTTTACTTACCAACTGGCCTTGCTGATTCTGGCCTTGAATTGGTTTTCATAGAAGTCCTAAACCTGTTTAATTAAGGAACAGAGTTTTGTATAATTTGGGTAGCTGTATTTTGCAGCAAGGCCTAGTAATCTAGTATGCAGAACTGAAGGGTGACTGATCGATATGCCTTCCTACTAAATGGGTCCAGATGTTTCTCTTTGGGATCACTTGCCTTGGAAGTAAATGGCTGCGGTAAGAGTTGTCACCAGGATTCCGGCAGCTCAAGGGACATTTCCGTGAGAAGGATTTGGAGCCCTAACTCTTGTCTTTTCTGGAGCTGTGTTTTAGTTGCCACAGGCACCAACCACACCCTTATGAACTGTGCTTTTTTCCCAGGTAGCAAATGCAGTTGAGTGTCTGTAAGTCATTGAGATATTCCTTGAAATTCAGGCACTTTTTGAAGCCTGAAGAGCCAGGCCTAACTTTGTACAGTGCTCTGTCACAAACCCATGGGCTGGCAGAAGGCAAATCCTTTTCTTCCTTGGCCCAACCAACAAATAACAGAAGTAACAAAGGCAAAGGCTTCAGGGGAAGCTAAAATTTACAAAATAAATGGAGTTAATCTGTGAATGGACAACTCTTAACTCCATCTCTAGCCTGGCAGTTGAGAAAGAACTGAGGAGGGTAGGGAATGCCCCTGCACATTAGAAGGCTTTGTGGCAGGCAAGGAGCAACACGTGTGGATGGGAGGGACTGCTACCAAAGTATTTTGATCAGCAAAAAAGCACCACAGACACAGCTACAATAGAGCACCCAAAGGGACACTACTCAAGTAGCAAGTGTCACAACTCAGTTGGATCTGCTGGGTAAGCACAACTGATACACAGGCCTGCAATCCAAGGGCTGGTCTAAGAGAAGGACAACTGTGGAATTACATTCAACAACAGGTAAAGGCACAAAGCCTCATATCTGAAGACAGTACACTCAGAGACCAGAAAGAAGACTGAGACGGAGTTAGTACTGTAACATGGTCTGACCACCATGGAGATCTTCTGTGCATCCATGGCCCAAAGTGGTTATTTTTTAATACCACTTTTCTTGATTGGAACCCTGATTGAGAGGAATCCAGGTTGATATTGCATGTTGGAATTTGTTGGTTACTATTTTCTCTATTATTTTTCCCACAATCATAAAAATTAGATACAATTATTTTGATATTAGAACAATTATATTTAACTGTAAGGAAACAAGACTATTTGAAGACTTATTCCATTATTACGAATATTTCAGACAAAAATACTGACAAGATGCTAAACCCCTCAAAAACAACTTTAAAATTAATTTTCACCCTAGCAGACTTACCATTTTCAGAAAATTCATTCTGCGCTTAGAGTAACCGCTGTAAGTTTGGGGAGGATCAGTGACGTACTGAGGAAGGGAGTGGAGGGATGCCCCCCCCCCCCCGAAGACAGGGAGGGGAGGAGAGTAAGGCCACCTTGGCCAGGCTGGAGGTGTGGGTAAGTGTGGGAGGATGGGAAAGTGAAAGGGGTGGGGAGGCAGTGGATCCAAGCCTGCCTTTGCACCCCCTCTCCCTCTCAGATACAGACCCCAGTCCCCAGTGTAGCTGGGGGTGGCATCAGGACCCCTCCTGCCCTGTGCACTGGTGAGGAGGGGGGAACGCTAATGTAGGCTTGGCCCCGTGTGCCTGAGACCCACAGGATGCCACGGGAAAGGATATGCTATATTTTTCACACATGGCCAAAAGATTTAATTCCTCTTTTAAATACAAAAAGAGAATCTTAACTACAGATTTGCAACTGGTGCTTCTAGTATGGTTTCTGGGAATGGTTTCCACTCATGTTTTTCCTTAGGATCCTATTAGTCTAAAATAACCTAAGTTGTCAGGGGAAGATATTTACAACAGAAGTGTCCCCAAACATTCTTTAAAATGTTTCTAGCACACAGGGTACATGGGTTCAAACCATAATATAACCAACACTCTGTAGACAGGGCGTTTACCTCCTGCCTATTCTGAGTCTTATCTGCATTTGAGATGTTAGTTTTATAACTATCTTTAAATGTTATTTTCTTTATAGCCATACCTTCATCCTTAAAAGGCTAATGACATATCCACTTTGTCCTGCAACATCCTCCTGCTTTTATTCCACCAAAGATAAAGTCATTCTTCAATAATTCCTGCCTTTACTCAAGATTTCAGTTTTTCACCAAACCATCATTTTACTCAATTAATCCAGATTAAAAGTCCTCCTCCAGAACCAAGGAAGAGAATTACTAGACATTAAAAGTACTTTTAAGTTTAATTTATATAGAGATAAGAAGTTGAGATCTAGAGTTTTTTTATGCTTTGGCAAGGACACAAAAAAAGGATTTATGGTTTCTAAGACTACTGTAAGTAGGTGGACTAAAGATATATTTCTGAGGTGTATTGGGAAGAAAGAACTTGCCAGGTTTTTTTTTTTTTATTATTATTATTAAGCCACAGTAGTCCCCCAGAGGTTGGTGGAAAGAAACAGTAAGTTACATGCTAAATAGTTAAGTTCTTGGCTGGCTGCTGGCGCTGTACTAAAAAAGGAGATTGCAACACTACGCTCTAGATTACTAAACTACAGTTACTAAAAGCTACATTTCATAGCTATGTAGTTCCTTGAAAACTGCATTTCATTAGAAGAGATATTTATTATTACTAGCTGTAACCCACCAAAAATGATGGGAGAAAATCAAAGGGGAATTTACAAAATACTTTTTTAAACTGATTAATAGCTCTTTAATTACAACATTTTTTGCAAAAGTTCTGTGGTCAGCTAAAACTTTCCCTTGGTAGTTTGTATACTTCACATAAACTTTAAGATTTTCATGGTTTCTTCCCCAAGTGAGCACCATATACAATCATCTGAAGAGTCAGAGTGAAATATTGGAAACATCTGAAAGCATAGCTGAGCGCTTTATAATTTTGACAAGCTCCAAAGGGGAGCCATGTCACCAGAATGAACCATCCCTGGGTTTTACTAGCTGTTACTGTCCAATTTTTAAATCCTCAGCCATTTCACCTTTATGAATTACAAGGAGGTATGCAGCTACCGTAAGGTACATGTCTGTGCCATGCCAAGACCCCCTAGGCCATTGTGATGTCAGAGATGAGGAAGAATCGGTTGAGTCACCTCTGACATCACAATGGCCTGTCACATGGTACGCTTCACATCACACACACACACACACACACACACACACACACACACCAAATTAGGAGAGTTGATAGAACCCAGTTATATTCTAGCTATTATAGAAACTGAAAGAGCACAGGATCGGTGCTACTGTTTCTGGTGTCCCCCTGCAAGCACAGCAGACGACGACATAGACAACGACGCAGACGAATGATGTCAGAGCATGCTGCAATGGCACGCTCCCCATTTTGGTGCCCCTCAAACATTGGTGCCCCCCTGCAACACTTACCAGGCTTACCACCATTGCGCTGGCCCTGAAAGAGTATACTGGTCTAGTCTATTGAAAGTTTACAATTATAATTTAGTTACATAAGGTTGGTTTCCAATTTTAAAAACTAGGCATGGCAACTAACAAAATGCAGTCTTCTTAAAATCCAGCATCTCGTGAGTTAGGATACTTAAGGTGATAGCTATTTGGATTCAGAAGGAAAAAGGAAGAAATTCAAGTCTTATGAGGTTTGAATTCATTAGAATGGTCTTTTTCTGAACATGAAAATTACTTTTCCACAAAACAAAAACAAAACAAAACCAAAAAAACTGAAACCCACCAAATGAACCAAAAATACCCCAAAATTCAGTAGACAGACTCATTGCCCAACCTATATTCTGTTTTGTCCTCTGGAGGCTTTTATTCTTAGCTGGGCAACTGAGTTGCCTTGTAATAATTTCTTAACCAAATTTTGTCCAAAATGGCATGTCATTACAATTCTCAGCTATTTCTGACATATCAATAATCAGGGGCATCGCTAGCGCCTGGCACATGGGGCACGTGCCCCAAGTCTTGGCACCAGTGTCCTGGCTGGCCCCGTCTGGGGCTGGCCCTGGCCGGGACCTGGGACCCTGGCCGGGGAGCCCTCTGCAGCGTCCGCCTCTCCCGGCCCCAGCCGGGGACTGAAGCCAGGCAACCCGCAGCAGCGCCCACTTCTCCCGGTGGGCAATTGAGGCCAGACACCCACAGCGGAGCCCGCATCTCCTGGCCAGAACCCTGCCAAGGGGCTGGGGCCAGGCTGAAGGTGGCAAGAGCCCAACAAACGATCAGGCCAGGGTGCCAGATCGTGCCGTAGGGGGCAAGGCCCAGGCCTGTGCCTTGGGTCTTATTCAGGCGCAGCGATGTTCCTGAGCCCGGCCAGCTTTAAACATGCCACCTTCCCTCCTGCTCTCCCAGCTGCACCCCGGGCCTCCCCTCAGCTCAGCCACTGGCGTGCAGCTCCGGCTCCTCCCCTCAAGCCAGACTGGCTGCCAGGGATTCCCCTAACACCCCCCTTATGCCGCCCCTGACTTCCAACCCCCCCACTTGTCAGCTAGTAATTTAGTGAGCTCCCCCAATTTCAAGTCCTGGGGAGAATACTGCTTGCTGTCCTCACTCAGGAGCGTTGCTGGCGCCTGGCACATGAGGCACGTGCCCTGAGTCCCAGCACCAGTGTCCCGAGTGTCTGGGGCAGCCCCTGCCTTTCCTGGCCCCGTCCCAGGCCAGACCACCTGCAGCGGTGCCCGCCTCTCTCAGCGCCGTCCCCGTCTGGGGATGCAGAGCCAGGATGGCGGCAAGAGAAGCCCGAGGCCAGATCGGGCCCAGACAGGAAACTGGGGCCATGGGGGGCAGGGCCACAGCCAGGGGGCATGGCCTGTGCCCATGCCCCAGGTCTTTCCCTAGGACAGCAATGCTGCTGTCAATAATGTTTAATAAATCAATCATCACATACAGCAAAACAATTTTCTCTGCTAATGATTACTGACTGAGATACGGGAAAATGTAGCCTTTTTCAAAAAGTAACATCTTCAAAAAAGAGGTTATTTTTACTATTTATACTACAGTAGCACCAGGGGTCCATTGCACAAGACTATATAAACACAATTAAAAAAGGCAGTCTTTGCACCAAAGAGCTTGCAAAAAGATGGCTGTTTTTATAAAATATAGAATCATAGAATCATAGAATCATAGGGTTGGAAGGGACCCCACGAGGTCATCTAGTCCAACCCCCTGCCAAAAAAAGCAGGACCACTCCCATTAGATCATCCCAGTCAGGGTTTTGTCCAGCTGGGACTTGAACACCTCCAGAGATGGAGATTCCACCACCTCCCTAGGCAACTTATTCCAATGCTTCACCACTCGCCTAGTAAGGAAGTTTTTCCTAATATCCAGCCTGGACCGCCCCAGCTGTAACTTGAAGCCATTGCTTCTCGTTCTGCCCTCTGTTACTACCGAGAACAGTCGAGCTCCCTCCTCCTTGGAGCAACCCTTCAAGTAGTTGAAGGTTGCTATCAAATCCCCCCTCAGTCTTCTCTTCTGCAGGCTAAATAAGCCTAGTTCCTTCAGTCTTTCTTCATAGGGCTTGTGCTCCAGCCCTTTGATCATTTTGGTTGCCCTCCTCTGGACTCTCTCTAATTTGTCCATGTCCTTTTTGTAGTGGGGAGCCCAAAACTGGACACAGTATTCCAGATGTGGCCTCACTAGTGCAGAATAGAGGGGAATGATCACATCCCTCGATCTGCTGGTAACACTTCTTCTGATGCAGCCCAGTATGCCATTGGCCTTTTTGGCAGCAAGAGCACACTGCTGACTCATATCCAGCTTCCCATCCACCATGACTCCCAGGTCCTTTTCTCCAGTGCTGCTATTTAGCTGATCACTCCCCAGCCTGTAGCAGTACATGGGGTTTTTTCGTCCCAAGTGCAGGATTTTACACTTATCCTTGTTGAACCTCATGAGATTCCTCTTGGCCCACTGCTCCAGTTTGTCTAGGTCTCCCTGAATCCTGTCTCTGCCCTCTAGGGTGTCTACCGTTCCCCCCAGTTTGGTATCATCTGCAACATATCCAAAATCTCACCCCTCAGTGCCAGGGTCAAACTTGTGTAAGCACATTTCTAGCACATCCTTGAAAAATCTCTCTAGTCCCAAAACTGAAAATCAGAAGGACAAATTTTTTGTGATGTATTTTTTATTTAGAACTCTGCTAGATGTTTTCTTCTATCATGCTAACTTTAGAAAGTTTCCCCCATGTGCATCTTGTTTTTAAAAAAAAATCCCCCCCCCCCCCCGCCCGGAGGAGGAAAGGGAGATAGAATCATTCCTGTGACAAAAGGCCATCTGGGAGGCCTTCATACTAAAGGGCATAAAGAATGAAATAAATTAAGTGAAATGGAATCAAAGTGAATGCAGACAGCGCCTTTAGAGCCTCAAGTGCCTACTCTGTAGAGACTTTTTTCTTTCTTACTCTTGATACCACCAAGGGAACATCCTGAGAACTTCAGAGTGTGAAAACCAATGATTTTCAGTTCCTTTAACTTCAGTTTCACATCAAATCAAATCATAGGGCTGGAAGGGACCTCATGAGATCATCAAGTCCAACCCCCTGGGAATTGAACCCAGGACCTTCTGCCTGTTAAGCAGAGGTGTTAGCCACTGAGCCACCTTTATTTTAATTGTAACTCAAGTTAAATGCCTTCTCCAACCTAACAACACAATAAGGTGGGAGAGACTGCAATTGTAGGAAAAATATACAGAAAACTTAGGTTCCAGTTACCTCCAAACTTGCACTCCTTTCTGCGTCTCCCACAGTGTCTTAACTATGTGCATGTCAGATTGCAAACACCTCCCAGCAGGATTTCTCTTCACACATTTCCTGCACAGTGCAAAGCACATTGCCAGTATAGTCCTCAAGTAATAAATAAGTTACTTTGTAGCCTTGTGATGCAGAGGGTGCAAAACTAAGTTCCATTGTTCTGTAACCTCTGACATTTATTATCTATTCATCCAGTCTATTAAAAACACTCATCCCATGCTCTGGGTGCTGTCCAAAACTTGAACACAATAGGTCAAAAGACATCACAACTGTTTTTGCCCATCACCACAACAATGCCCTATTTCACTCACTTCTAAACTCCCTGCCATTCCCGCTCAAAGCCTTGTCCAACAAGAGAAGTCTGACAGAACAGAAGCATCTTGCACTGTCTACTTAATCTGTTAGTTATAATTGGTTTTCTGTTCAACTTAACCTAGTGCTAAACTCATCAGCATTGACCTATTGTGGGGAGGGACTAATATTGCTTAGAAATTTTGGCCTGTGGCTGAAATCTGAGTTTACTGATCTCAAAGAGGACATTCAGTTTTCTAAAATTTAAGATTTGATGAAACAGTAACAAACTATAACAAGTCTACAGAGAATTGTTCTGTCTCATAGCTAAATATAAACACCAATTCTTTCTGCAAGTTTTAGGGCTTGGATATTTCTATTCATACCGGTAGTGACACTGAGATTAATGTCAATCATCAAGGCACTGAAAATACATTTACCAAGGAATGTACATTGAAGACCTAATTATTCAAGATGACCTACTTCTATATACTGTACATTATATGAATACTAAAAGCAGCAAGAGTCCTGTGGCACCTTATAGACTTACAGATTTCTTCAAGCATATGCTTTCGTGGGCTTCAACCCACTTCATCAGATGGAAGTTTCCATATGAATACTGTATGGCTGATGGTTACAAGGAAGGTTTGAGAAAATGCAGACTTCTGAATTGTGTTTATACTTGTTATTCTTTTACTGTGATATGTTAGAGTATTTTACCATTCATTTAATAGTTTATTCACTAGTTCCCCAATTGTTTTTAAAATAACTTTTCAGATTCCAGATAAAGAATTACACAATTATTATTTCCAAGTCCCAAATTTTTTGGTCAAGGAACATTCAAGGTCCAGACTCCAGAGAAAATTTTTAAAAAACACACAAAACTGCCAAACCAACTGTAATGATAATACTAAGTCAATAAAAAGATTTTGTTCAAAAGCATCTGGTGGTCTGAATTTGTCCACCTTTTCACTGCCTCTGCATTAAACCATTTTAATTCTCTTGATTAACACTGGTCAAGTCAAATTTCATTGCTTGCAAAGATAAAAATGGTTTAAAAACCTTTCAAACAAAAGTCTTACTAGATTTACTAGATTATATTATGTGGTAGAAAAAGGTTGTCAAGTTAAAACATTAAAAGCAAAAAGTTACTAATGCCAGTACAATCATGAGAAAATGTTTTCAACTGTCATAGTTAAAACTGCATCTGTTAGACCTACTTAGGATACAAAAGGGAAGCAAAAAAGAGCAAGTGTGAATCAGGAGACCCAAATGAGAAAAGCGGTAGACAGTGCAGTTCAAACAGGTCTCACTCTACTTTCTAACTTTGCCTAAAACAAAGTAATGAGCCTAGCAACAGTTTCAGCCAATTAGAGACCAGACAAACAAGTAAAAGGCTCAGCTTCTCAAAATGTCAGTGAAGTCCAACCTCTTCAAGCATGTTTCCTAATTGTGTGTGCTGTCAAAACTGAATCTAGCAAGTTTTGAAACAGGCCAGACTTGACTGAAGTTATAAAGATATGGGAATTTCCTTAGTGTACATAGCTGTATTTTGTTAAATATATCAGTGTTGACAGATTTATTGAACTGCTCTAAGAATATTAAAGTGTTTTTATGAAAAAAAAACCAAACTAACTTTGAAAAACTACTCCAATTACTGCCCGAAAGTGAAGACAATCACAGGCAAAATTGTGCAGAGGCACAGCACAGAATTCACAGTCCAGGATTAAGGGGGGGGGGGGGGAGTGAGGGGCTATTGTGGCTTTAAACCAACTTTGCACCCTCTGCTTCTGGGCTGCTATGGGAGCTGAAGAGCCCCATCATAATTTAGACAGCCCTGGGCACCTGTCTAAGTTACAACAGCCTGCCTGGGCTGCAGCATTGCGAGGACTCTCCAAGGGGCTTTGTCCAGGGGCCTTGCTCCTAACAAACTCCTGGCCCCTGCATGTCAGGTCTGGCAAGGTCCTCCTGTCCACACTAAAGACAGACAATATCCACACAAGGAGACTCATGGGTCACTTTCTCCTTTGAATCATTTGTCTGTCCCTGTGAACTATAACTTTTCATTTGACGGCTACGCTTAAAAAAACATATTGTTCCAAACTCCATACTGCACTAGCAGGTATTCTCTTAAGTTCCTGAGTGGGTTTTTTAATTTTTTTTTTAAATTCCAATAAAAGTACATAGAGTACTGTAAACTAAATAGTTGAGATTCTTGTAATGCAGTTAGGTGTAAAATCATATGAGGATTTCTGTGATTTATTTGTTGGAAGAGCTATAGAAACTAGAGGTCTTTACAGTGCAAGTGTCCACAATTTGTGCAAGTTGGCCCAGTACAGGTATAATGTGCTCACTGAAATCCTATCTACAGACAAGTAGACACAGTACAAACCCCCACATGCGGCTCTGTCAAAATACCACTGCCCATTTCTGGAAGGACTACCTCTGTTTGTTAAGTCATTAATCTTTGTTCCATCTGTTGACATATGTGCCAATTAACTGTTTTTGTATTAGTCAGTGGCCATGATTCAAAAACCACCGCCACAATTAACACTAAAAACAGCAGATCTTTTCACACAACACCATATGGACTAAGGGCAAGCCTACACGGCAAAATTAAGCCAATCTATGTTATGTCAACATACAGCCACTGCAGCACTTGACTCTTATTTGTCTGCACTATGCACCTTGTGTTGCTGGTGCACATCCTCACCAAGAGCACTTGCACCATTTTAACTGACAGTGTGGGACACTGTGGGCTAGTTTCTGAAAGGCAGCAACAAACCATGCAAGCAATGCAATATCTGCGCTGACTCTTCATCAACCTAAGTACATCCACTTAAGTGCCATATTTCTTGCAGAGGTGGAGTTATTAAGTTGGTATAATGGGCAAGTTGCATTGATTGGAGCTACGTTTTACTGTAGATGCTTACAAAGTTTGGGTGATGCAAGGCAGCTTATGTTGACCTAACCCTAATGACCAGGCTTTAAAGACACCAGAAAGCGGAATGAGGTGCAGCTATCCCCCTATAACCATGACATATAGCTGTATCCCCTAGCTTTTTTATATGCATGTCTTTTTAGTAACAACCAAAAGAGAAAATACAAAGCCTTTAAAAAGCTATCAAAATCAGGAGCACTATTGTATCTAGAAGAGTGCTCTAGACGGTTTATTTAAAAATTTAGGGCAGGGAGGAGAAGAGCAAAGTGGTGGAGCACAGAATGTGTCTTCAATTTGGTTAGCAGATTTAACGTGAAAATTGTCACTATAACAATGTCTTTATCACCCAGCACTTTTTCCTTTTAACTTAAACTAGACCAGCCAGCGTCATGGTTGCTGGTTACAGACTACAGTAATGCTTGCCTAGCAACAGTGAAAAGGTTCTCAGTCACAAGCCTAATGTAGGGAAGGGAATGCAGCTTATTTAAGTCTGTTAAGTCAGGAATACCAACTGTCACAGGAGGAACAGGACTCTGAACTTTGCAGTGCAAGTCTTTAATATCGTTATTTTAAAACAATCTGTTCTGATGGTAGCTGTCTATTTTAAAGTCTCTGGAATTTATTATACAATTTGCATGCCTTTAGCAAGACTATTCAATTCTTAAATAAACAGTTCTCCGCATTTACACTGTTTAAACACCCTGTTTCATGTAAACAGAGCTTACCAACATAAACATATAAATATTTTTGTTAGGAAAGTCTGGTTAAAATGAGAACACACTCTCATGAACAGTTCGCTGTAACTTCAGACCTAGAATTCAAGAATAAATATTTACAATTTATATAGTGCTTTCCAAACATTTAATAGGAGCTGGTAAAAAGGTAAATTTGTTTTATGTTACCTCTGTCAACTATCAAAATATCAATGAACCCCAATTAACAATGCAAATAGTCTAGTACAGGTCTCAAATGATTTTAAAGAAAGAGCTGTATAAGTTTCTCTCCTCTGTGAGAGGGGATATCTACCCTGTACTGGACAGAAAGGGGTTAACCTTGTACTGTGCTGAGGATGCCATGCCCCTTCATCTCCTTGTCCTGAGTGGGCATGCTTCACTGGAACTATAGTATATGACACGGAGCAACCCTAGCCCTGGCTCAGACTAGGCTGACCACTGAGGAGAGTGGACATATGTTGCAGGCTCCCACACAGGGATTCCAGAGCCACAAATACCTGGTTGCTCACCACAGCCCACAAGGGGAAGGAGTTGCCAGCAATGTCTCTGGCCAACTACCCCAGAGATCCAAGGGACCAACAGACAACAGCCTAGGGAGAGGAGGAGGAAATAGCTCAGGAGAACACAGCATTGGTTCAGTCGTGGAACCAGGATCGGACTCTGCACGTTTCAGACAGATCCCTGCAGAAGGATATACTTGCCACTGATATGACCCTGGTCCCACTACCCCCATCTTTGTCGAGCCTGCAGCCTGCAGGTCAGCCTCCAGTCCACCAAGCACTTTCATACAGCTCACAGAGTGCTGCTACAAAAGCCTGGGAGCTAGGGCTGGCTGGGGCCCTTTTAATTTTCCCGTCCTGCACACAGCTCAGGGTGGGGGGGCATGGCCTGGCCAGAAAGCTGTTCAGGGGCTGGATTCAGCCCCTTTCAGGTGAGAAGGGGGGCTCAGGAGGAGGTCACAGGAGAAGGCAGGGGCTGTAGAGCTCTCGCAGTGGGACCAGGAAGGCAGAGTCCCCATGGTAGGAGATGGGGAAGTGGGGAGGAAGGGGGTCCCACAAAGAATGGGGAGGGGTGAAGAGAGGAGTTGAGGAGAGGGCAGGGAAGGGGGGGGGGGCTGGGGAGAAAAGCACACAGCTGGGGAGATGGAAGAGAGGAGTCGCAAGGGGAAAGAGAAGGGAGGGAACAGTGGTGGGGAGAGGAGCAGAGCCTGCGTGCAAGGGAAGGGAAAGGAAGGAGTAGAGGAGCAGTGATGAAAGGGCCCATACAGCTGGGCGTTGCACTGCTGAGTGCCAGGGAAGGGATCAAGGAGCCCAAGTGGTATGGGCAGGTGGAAGGGACTGGGAAGCCTGAGCTGTGTGGGGCACGAAGAAGGGCTTGGGCAGCCAGCAAGGGGTGGAGGGGAAGGGAAGTAGTGAGGGTCCCAACACCTGGCCACACAGCTTTCCTTGCCACCCATCCCCTGTCCTCTCTACTCCCTGCCCCAGCACACTCCATTGCCATTCCTCTCCTCCTCTACCCCCTGCATGCTTCTTCGCCACCCCTCTCCTGCCCTCTCCTTCCCTACCCCTGGAAGACTCCCTTGCATTCTCTCCCCTGCCAGTTCCCTTGCCTCCCTCCCTGTGCACTGCCACACTCCCTTGCCATGCCTCTCTTCTTCCCCTCCCCTGCACTGCCATGCTCCCTCCCGCCACCCTACACAGCCATCCCCACCCTCCCTTGACCTGCCCCGCTCTGCCCCTGTCACTCCATGCTTTCCTCTGCCACCTCACAGAGTCCCCATGCCCTCCAACACTCTCCTGCTACGTTAGGTCCAGGGAGGGGGAAAAAGGATAAAAGATAAGCCCTTTTCAAGTTTTCACAAAATTCAGTTTAAATAAGAAGTGAAATTTTGTTGTGAACAGTTGTGCAAGTGACACTCATATAAAGGCTGCTGCAGGGAGAATGGATATTATTTGAGAACTGCGTTTAGGTATGAAATGTAAGTTTCTGGTTTTACAGAAGAAAATTGAGTTTGTAAATCAATGCTTATTTTTTGACTGTTTAAATTTTACTAATAGTAGGATAAATTTCCACTACATCTCATCTATCCAAAGTTGCTCACTGGCCCTCCAAGTGAGAAAAGAACTGCAATATGACCCCTCACCCAAACATCCCCTTCCTACCCGAACTGCCAACCCCCTCCCTGACCACTAGGTCATATTACCCCACTCAAAAGAGCAGTCCTATTGATTCTGGTCATTAGGTCATGCTGCCTTGAACATGAACTGCCCCCTGCTGTGGCAAACCTGGCCCTGCAAACAGGAGCAACACTGCCCTAGAAAAAGACCCAGGGCCCAGGCCCTGCCCCTGGGCCCGATTCAGTGACTGGTCCTGGGCAGTGCCCCAACTGGCTCCTGCTGCCACCAGCAGGCAGCCTGGCCCCAGATCCCCAGCCAGGGATGGGTAAGGCAGCCACCACTGCAGGTGGCCCAGCTCCACATCCCCAGCCAGGGACAGGGTTGGGTAAGGCAGACGGCGCCACGGCTGGTCTGGCCCCAGATCCTTGGCCAGAGATGGGGCCTGATGGGCTTCTGCCAGTGGGGAGGTACTCAGTGCACATGGCACCTGTGCCAGGTGCCAGCAACGCCACTGCCTGCAAAATGCCCATTTCTGGTGCAATTCTCTATCAAGCTTGTTGCATTTTCCCTCTTCACTCACACAAATATTTCTCAAACTGTTGAGGCAGTTATGCTAATATATGTGACATCATCGTGCACTTTCTGGTAACCCCATCTATATCCTCTATTCGTCCTTGCTTTCACTTCTCACAGAAGGCAAACAGAGTAAGCAGCTGCTTATAATATTACAATTAAAAGAACAATACAAGAAGGGACTAGATTAGGGAGCCAGCAAATTCAACCTGAAGATAAAAAAATTTAAGGGCATTGCCAAGAAAAACAGAAAATGTATTTCAACCAAGTAATAACTGAGTATTTCATAATCACATTGGATATTTTACTTTGGGTAGCAAGCAGGCTGTGTTGTACACAAACTGTAAACCTCTAATACTTACTGCTGTTCAGAGGGCGCCCACCACATCATTTTAGGGATTGACTCTAATTTGAAATATTTACCAAAGTACTTTTCTATTGTGTAAGATGTGGATAGGGAAAGAGAATGTTCCCACGCTCCTCAAGTAGTTTTCAAAAAAAATTTTTAGAATTACAGATTAGTAGACCTGTTAGTTTCTCAGTTACTAACACTGACCAACACAACCAGACAAAAATAAAAATGGTGACCAAAAAAAAAAAAAAAAGGAAAGAGCGAGCTGCACTTTGTGTTAAACCACTTACTTCTTAACTAAATTTACCCTTAAAGTGTTTAAACCATGATTTGAGGACTTTCATAACTCAGTCATGGGTTAGAGGTTTATTCCAAGAGTGAGTAGGTGAGGTTTTGTGGTCTGCAATGTGCAGGTTGTCAGACTAGATGACCTTAGAGTCTATGACTAATGGGACCAGTTAGTACTTGTTGTCTGGTTCAGACTGATTAAGGGACCCTCATCAACTGAATAAAAAAAATGATCTACTGAAAATCTGCTACATATTTCTCCTCAACTTACCCATATCCACCTCTTAACAAGTCTGTTTCATTAGCTTCTAGATGCAGTACTTGATAGGAAGCCCTTTTAATTCAGCTTGTCACATAACTCAGGACACAAGGCAATTCAGTGAAGTGGACAGCAGAAGAGAGCAGAACGAAGGAGTCAGATTTCTTTTAGATCTAGGAATTTAAGGGAAAGTGACAGGATGGGTGTTGTGCAGAGTATGATTTATCCACAAGTATTGTACAGCTGTTCTCCTTGGCCCCTTCTTTCACCACCTTATTCTCTCTCCATTTTAAAACCACTCTCTTTTCCTTTCTTTTGCTAAACCCCTCTTAGCTGACCTTCACTCAAAGCTGAAAAATACTGTGAAACTAACCTAGCACTTGCAAACCATCAGTGTTAGCTATGCTCCTATGTTATATCCCTTTTCCCTACCACCTGCTGTCTATTTAGAAGTAAACTTTTGGGACAAGGACTAAGTTTGTACAACATCTAGCACAATGAGAACCCACTCTCAACCAGGCCCTGGAAACTAATATAACATAAATTATGATAACAGCAGGTGGCCTGTATAACAGGCCACTCCCCAGATCTGTTCCAGTGTGCTGCTGTGACCCCCCCAATTCCCACTCCTGAACCCCAATTCACTCCACTTTGCCAAGTGATCACTTACTCCTGAGTTAGTCCACTCCAGCCTCCCGCATATATCAGTCCCGACCAGCGGGTGTATGCCCTCTGGCTACTCAAGGGACGGTCCCCCAAGCAAGCATCGCCGGCCCCAGTTACTACACCAGGAACCATCGTCTACAGACATTGAGACCCACTCCCAATCGATATACACTCAAGTCTGTTCATTTAAGAAACGGACCATGCCCAGCCTTCTTCACTCACAGCCTCTAAAGATCACACAGCTTTAGATAAAACATCTACCACTGTATTGATCAGATTGTAATTCTAAGTGAAAATATGGCCAATCATGGCAGAATCACAATATAAATGAGTCAGGCGAGACCACAAGGAAATAAAAGGTAAAACACACGTACTACCCTAATATGGCTACTTAAACTGACCTCATAGTCCAAGTTTATGCTCAAGGTGTTCAGCTGTCAGAAGTTTGTACAGCCAGTCTCTGCCTGGCCCAGATCTTGCCTGGAGTTGTTTCAAGATGAAGATCCTCAGATAAAAATCCCCATATCTCCCAAGCGTCTCTCTGTTTTTACACCCCTGCACCCCTCCCCTTCTGGGCAGAGATGATCTCCTTTGTCCCATCTGAGCCACCTCAATTTGGCACGTCTTTGTTGCCTTCTCCAGGCACTTGTTTGCTCACAGCTGTGACTATTTACATGTTGCTGGGAGAGAGTTCTGTCTGTCTCCTACCCCTCTGAGCGATGGAAAGTATGTTACACCTCTGTGCACATGCATGAGGTTGCAGGAAACATGATATCAGACTAATCATGTAAGATAGGTTAAGAATATCCATAAAGAAACACTGTATGATGTAACTGTCAACAAATCTACATCACCCCATGCACAAGTGAACAGGAAAATCATTTAGATCATAAACCAGGGTGCACAGATGTGCATCCCATGACAGCCTGTTCATTACAGATGAACCAGGAAAGGCAATAAGTAGGGACCTTGAAACAGTTTGAACAATTTTGTCTAAGAACAGGAATAAAGTGCTAAAAATGCTTTATGATTTTTATTTGCTTTGCTTAAGCTTTTTAATTGAGGGAGTGCTAACAAGAATAGGCTGCATTTCTTTTTATTTAGTATGATAGTTCAGCATTGAAATAAGTCATGTATATCATTGAGCCATGCAAGAACAATACCAAAGTTTTATCATTTTTAATCTCCCATCCCTCTAAGATCACAAACTCTGCCACCAATAGGCCGCCAATATGTTTTGTTGCGGTAGAATTTAGAGCTCATAAAAGGTGCCGGTATTCAGGATAATGGACACAATCAAGTAACATCAAAGAGATTAGCAAGGGAAGCAACAATCTACCTTTGCCATTCTGTGTCACCAAACGTGCCCAAACCTCACCTTGTATACACTGTACTTAAGGGTACAATTTGCCTACTGCCTTCAGCAATGCAGGAAAAGAACTTTAATGACCGTTCTTTCAAATGTGCTCACACAGGTTAAAATATGAAAACTGGTGAAATCTGTCTGGGTTTGATTTTTGTTACAACTCTGAAACTGACTACAGTTCACTGAATCTGGGATGAGCTTTGTCAAATTTCATGCCACAACCTTTCTGCCTTGACGAAACCCCTCATATAAAGAGCCTCAATTTCCTCCTGTACATTACAAGGGGTTCAAAAATAGGCCTGAAATCCCTCAATTCAGACATCTCCAGGCAAAACTCAGACTGTTCCACTTGCCAACGGGTGTGTGAAGGAGATACCACTTGGCAATGGCTGGAATTGGAGGAAAGGAAATCAGTGGAATTAGATGGGATGGAACAAGAAAAGCTCATAGCTCAGAGAGCTCTTGTCAGTGTGGTCTGCCTGGGAGTAGAGGCTTCTCAGTATAGGGACCATATTTAATTATCACAAGCAGTTTGCTTTAGAAACTACAATGTACCAGACCAGCCATGAATTGAAATCACGACAGGTAATTAAACTTGTATGACATCTCTAACAGAGGTTTCAGTCTTCTTCAGACACCAACTTCACACAAATTCCAGAGACACTATAATTCTCTTATAGAAAATGTGGTTTCCAAGTTTGTAACTGAAACTGTAGAAGGTGATTAGAACTTGGTGAATAACTGATTGCTTGGTTCCATGGTGGAAAAATGAAAAGAATTATTTGGGGTCAATCCAATTTTGTTTCAGAAAGAAATGGAAAAAAAAATTAGTTTTAGGTCAAAAAAATTATCTATTCAACATGAACCAAAACACTGTTTCATTTTCAAAAGGTTTTTACCCTTTAAACAAAATTAAATATGCTAAAATTCAAAATAAAAATGTTTTAAAAAGAAAATTCCAAATGTTTCATTTAGAAATGCATTAACTTTTTCAGACCCACACAAAACCCTCACCCTTTTTTTCCAGATAAAACTATTTGTGGAATTTTACCCACAATCACAAATAAACAGCTTTTTAAGCTAAAACTGCCCCACACTTTTTTTTTGGCAAATAAACTACTCATCCAAAAAATAAAAATAAAAAAAATTGCCAACTCTACTAGTGATATCACAGACCATAAAGCTTGTTGGATGTGTCTCCAGAGTTTATAGATTTCAGCCAACCACAAAAGTCCTGTGGCATCTTAAAGACTAACAAATTTCTTCAGGCATAAGCTTTTGTGGGCTAACTGGCTTGCAGCCTATAAAACCTAATGCCTGAAGAAATCTCTTAGTCTTTAAGGTGCCACAGGACTTTTGCTGTTTTTGCTACATACAGACTAATGCGGCTACCCCTCTGGAACTTACAGATTTCTTGAAACTGAGCATTTAATTTGCATGTTCCGAGACCAATAGCTTTGCTAAATGAAACTTCTACTTGCACAATAAGTGGAATTTGTTAAGTTCCCTGCACTTCAGCTAATGTATTATATCACTTTTGTTGGGTATACACTTGCCCAAAGTCTCTTGGGTCAATGCTAACTGATTACATCAGGTGTTATTACTGCACTGATTACATATTCATTTTCATTCCACTGACTAGTATAACCTCCTCTTACAAGCATCTGAATTATTTACAGATAATGTGACAAATCTTCTTAAGATTGGATATACACAGGGGTTAAAGTAAGGGGGAATGCACCGGAATGCTGTTCCGCAGCCCACCATTTTTAGGGGACAGTGTTCTGGGGCCCCTAAAAATAGAACAATGGGGGCAGAAAGCTACATTCCAGTGTGTACCTCTTACCCCTGCACAGTTTTAAAGGTTTTCAGCCTGGGGGAAGCTCCCTGACAGCCAGAAGACACAGTCCTCCAGTGGGCAAGGAGCTTCCCCCAGGCTGGGAGTTTTTAAAACTCCCTCCCTGAGCATGCTCAGAGCAGGAGGAGCAACCCGTGGTGTAGCTGCTCCAGCGTTCAGGTAAGCAGGCCTGCGGGGGGGGGGGGGGGCAGCACTACACCTCCACCCTTTCTGGAGGCTCCAGTCCCAGACTCCATAGCACAGCAAGGTAAGGGGGGAACCTTGGGAGTCAGGCAGGGGTGGGGACAACCAGTGGTGTGACTTGGCCTGGCTTGAGGCTCGGGGGCTGACTGGGGGCTTGGTGCAGCTGGCAGCTTCTTGGCCCAGCTCGGGGCCTAGTCTGTGGCTTGGCCTGGCCCAGGGCTAAGCCAGTAGCATGGTCCAGAACAGAGCCCGTGGCTCGGCTGGTGGTGCAGCCCATGGCTGGATCAGGCCCGGGACTGCTAGGGGGTGAGGATGAAGGGGGATCGGGGGGGCAAGGTGCACCATGGCAGGGGTTGTGTGCCCCAAATGGGATTTTGGGCAGCAACGCCCCTGAGAGGGAAGGAGGGAGAAGGAGTGGGTTGGTTGGGGACTGTCAGGCAGCCAGCAGAGAAAGGATGTGGGGAAGAAACGGTCAGGCTGACTCGGGACAGGGGGGAATAGAAGAGCTGGCAGATGAGTTAGGGTGGGAAGAAGGAGTTGGGATGGAGGGCTGGGAAGGTGTGGAGGAGGTTGGCGGACTGAAGGGAGGTGAAGTGAAGATGGGGGAGGTGGGGGATTAGGAGGGCTAGGGACTGAGGAGGACATGGGGAAAAAGTGGTCTGATGTGTGCACTAGTGGACAAGGTTGGGGTGATATGGATTTAAGGCTGTGCTTCATTTGTGAGGAAAGAGCTGGTGGGGCTCAAAAATGCCTACCAGGAGTGGGGCCCACACATGCATGAAGGGGGCCTGGATAATATAGGAAGAGGGGGCGGAGATTAGGAGGGTTCTGGGGCCCATCAAATTATACTTTAACCACTGGATATACATATCCTCAAGTTGCAAGATATCCATTATCTGAAAATCAAGAGCCAGATATCTTCTACCAATTCTCCTCTCCAAAGAGGCAGCATCTCTCCCAACCACTCATAAAACCTACATAAAAATTAACTGCATTTAATAAAGGATGATCAGTCCATAGCTGTCTTTGCAGTTAATGGTGCAATGATAGAAAACAATTATTGTTCCTTCCTAAGCCAGTGTCCCAAAATAAAGGCCACAAAGAAGCCAGTGATGCTCTAAGAACAGTTCAAGATACTTAATGTAGCAACATTCCAGTGAAAACTGTGTTTAACTGAAACTGCATTATTACATGACTCATCATTGTAATCATTGTTGAAAATATTTAATCTGTATATTAAATTGAAGTGTCTTCATAGATAGTGGAAGAAAGAAAATGATTCTGCTTTCTAATGATGGAAAAATAACAAGTCTAGTGATTTTTCTGGTTCAAATGAGTTTCTGATGGAACTTGGTTAAGATGGAAAAGAAAAAAATCGTGTTCATGATAAGCAGTCATCCATTACCACTCTTCTCAGACCACATTATTTTAGATACGTCTTTGTAAGAAGAATTAGATGTGTTTTAGATACTGGATATTATCTTTGTAAGATTTGTCATATTGAAACATATCTGTGATATAATTTTGAGAAGCAGTGTGATTTGGATGAGATCTAGAAGGAAGAGTTACAAAGTACTAAATTTTAATCCCAGGTCCATAAATGATTCCTTATATAGCCTAGAGCAGGGGTCTCAAACACACAGCCCATGGGCCGCATGTGGCCCCTAAAGCTATTTCCTGCAGCCTGCAATGACACTATCTTTACTGATGTTTGCAATATTGTTGTATAAAAAGGTTTTAGTGATGTGGCCCTCGGGCTAACGTACTAGTTCTCATGTGGCCCTCCACTAGTCCTCATGCAACACTCATGGTGATTTGAGTTTGAGACCCCTGGCCTAGAGAAAGTTGCTGCATCACTGTTTCCATTTCCCCATATGTAAAATGGGGAAACTATTCATTTTCCTTATCTCAGGTGCCTGATAGGGATTATGTAAATTTTGCAAAGTCCTTTGAGTGCATGAAGTATTCATAAAGGCTAAACATTACACTCAAGTGGCTTTAGCAGTGGCTATGCTCCATGCATTAAAGGAGGCAAAATGAAATGTGTCTGGCCGACAGGGCAATGCTAATTCCATTGGGGAAGGGAGAGAGGAGTGGAAATGTTTTTCCTGATTCTACCTTACTACATGTTATACTTTAATTAATCTATATAATTTTATGTCTCTTATGCATCTAGTATAAACAGATTATATTCTAATTAATGAAAGATTTTAGGAGTGGTTTGGGGGGGGTTATTATAATACTATTTCCCTGAATATATCCTGCTATATCAAAGTTATTTCTCCTTTCTAAAGTTGATGCATTTTAATTCACTGAGCATCCCATTAATACACTACGGTAAGAGGCAAACAGATGCACAGGACTTGGAGCTTTTATTCCATTCATTATTTTTAAATACTACTTATATTCTCTCATTTTCCAAACCAAATACTTCTAGTCCTTAATTTTGCCTCATATGAAAACTTCATCTCCAACCCAAATCAATGCTGTTAATTTTTGTCACACTGACTCGAATTTTTTATATTTTTGCTATCCCTTTTGGGAGATAACCAAAGCTTAACAGCATTCAAGGTGAGGAGGGTGATAAAGCATTGGAATGGGCTATCTAGGGAGGTGGTGGAATCTCCATCTTTGAACATGTGTAAGGCCTGGCTGGATAAAACTCTAGCTGGAATAATTTAGTGGGAGTGGTTCTGCTTTTTTTGGCAGGGGGTTGAACTAGATGACCTCATGAGGTCCCTTCCAACCCTATGATTCTATGATCTACTATACCATCTTGTCATATTTACCATATCCTCTATCGCCATCCTAATATAGCTTAACATTTTATTTGCCTCTAAGTTTCTTTCAAGATGACAAGAGTACTACTGAAGAAGAGCTCTGTACTTGGTAATTAACTTAAATATAATCTCTTTATTAACTAGCTGATACAATCATGATTTTATCTATCCCAAAGGATCCCACAAAGAATTTACAAATTTAAATTGACACATGAATTGTACCAAGGACCACACTGCCTATTGCAGACATGAAAGAAATGAAGACCACCCACTTATTACAGCTCACAGGAGCTAATCGCTAAATCCATACCAGGGTTTAATCCACTGGATGTACCTCAGGGGCTTACATGGAATTAGCTGAGATTTTGCAAAATCTAAATTTAATTTTAAATAAAAATTCTTAGTAGTCACAGTTGCAAAATTAACTTTCTAAATATAAAAGAAATGTAAACCCAATGCAATGTTGTCTTCTTGTGTAGGCAGCCTAAAACAACAGCTCTAGTTGGTGTGGTATCTCCTGTCCTCATTAATATAAATGAGTGAGAAAGCTAAAGCCTAATGATAACAATTTGTGCCAAAATAATTAACAATGAAACAGTTTACCAGATAGGTTTGGTACAGAGCAGAAGTGAATTCTAGGGGGACAAGAAGAGAAGAGAAACAAAAGGAGGAAGATTAAAGGGTATACAATAGGAATTTAGAAATCCCAATGATCCATAATTTCAAGATGCTGAATGTGCTTTGTTGACTTGATTGTACATAAAAGCCATGTTCTTCTCTTGGTCTCCCATTGGCATTTGTGGGAGAACTGGTGATTTGAAGGCGATATGAAGACCATGAAACTAAACTAAGAATGGAATTAATCCTTCTCCAAAGTATGAGTTTGATAAGAGAAAATACATACTCCTGATATAAAATCTATAGCACATTTAACCAAAGTACTAGAATACTCATTGGAGGCATGTTTTATACATTGGAATAATTAATAAAGCATGCCAGTAATGGTTATTCATTATGTCAAGTTATTCTTGTATTACTGTGTCCAGGTTTCTACAGAAGCTTTGTATCCATTGGTTGTACTCAGCAGTTTTGGAATTAAGGTTGCAGGAGGTGCTGCCACACAGCCTGGGTTGAAGTACTGTGCGAATAACAAAACACCAAATATATGGTTTCCCTCAGTACTCCCCAACCCCAACTATAAATATTGTTCCAGCACCCCTTCTTGTACCTTTACATCACCTCAGCACCAATTTAAAATTTAATTGCACACTGCAGTAATTACAAAAACCCACACCCACCACCACATGCAGTCTCACCCACAGAAAATAACTGAATGAAGAAATTAACGGAAGATTACACTTCCATGTCACCAATATCTTTGCTAAGGAAACTCAATCTCAGGAGATATGAATGACATGACAGAAATAAAACAGCCTCTCCCCACCGTACCTTTCTGGTGAGACATCCACATGATCTATCCACTGTCAGTTTGTCATCAAAAGATAAATTTTAAAAGGTCTCTTTGCACATTTTTGATGTATGTCAAATCCAAACAAAGTCAGCAAGAAAAAGGATTTCAATAGATAGCCAAACAAGAATTTTAGTGGAAAACAGATATAACTGAGGCATTAGAGAGTTTAGCTCCTAATACTTTAGTGTATGGGTCCATATACTGCGTGGTAGCTCCAAAAGGCATCTTCATTCAACAGGCATTTTTATTATTACTCATTATTTATACTGCAGTAAGCGTAAGGGCCACAGCCATTGACCTGGACCCGCTACAACTAAGTGTAATCCAAACACATTACAAAAAAATGGTCCCTTTCACTTCACTATGTGCATTAAGAGTTGCATCTACTTATTTCACCAAGAGAGGTTTTATTGCTATTTATTCCTGTTAGGGCTACAGAGTCAACATAGGTAAGACAGGTATGTCTCATTATTAGTATTACTCAAGTATTTATTTTACAGAACCACCCAGAAAGCCCAAATCAGGACTGGCCTGCTGTTGCAGAAGGACTGTACAAAGAGACAGACAGCATATGCCCTGAAGAGCTTACCATCTAAGACCCCGTTCTGTAGCTACTTCTGTGCTGAAGAGCTCCAGTGAAGCTAGCGGATCACTGTATTGATGCTAGGATTTTCCTACATTCATGAAGTGGAGGAATAGGGCCTAGGAAATGAAATTTCTCAATTCCCATTCCTTCACAGTAGCTTAGTAATGTTATTGAGGTATCTATTAGTAATGAAATGCCCGTGAGAGATTAGCCATTCGTAGCATGACACTGACAGCAAAGCAAGTATCCTCATATGGACAGATTGTGTAAACATGGCAGACTCCAACATGATAAGTTTCGGAGAAAAATAAAATAGCATGTTAGTTAATGAGGGTTGATGGAAGTGCATGAATGATGTGGCAGGTTTTTTGAATTATGGAAAAGATCTTTATAGAAAAAAGACAGGAGGAAAGAGAACCTTTAAAGGAAGTATTGTGCTGTAAAATTAGGGTAATATTTCATATTCTGCATATCGACAAAATCTCAAAACAGTCTTTCCTTAAACAGTGACTTTCCTTTTCAGTATGTGTTCTCATTAGAGTAAAAAACTTTAAACATTATTAACCAAACAATTTAAACAAATGTATGGCAGATTATCACTAGAAATATAACTCAAAATTAATTTAAGGTCTGAAAAAAATCATTCAACTCCTTAAAAAGAAAATAATAATTTGGGAATATAATTTCTCAGATTACCCTGTCAGAAAAACTTAATCTTTGATAGGTTATTCATTCCATTAATGCTGAACTCATTTAGATTCTCAGATAAACCAAGTAGGCTAGCACTGGAACATATTAATGTAATGAAGTCTTGAGACTAATCTAACTAATATATGGCTAGCAAATAGGGAGTAAAATTTTTCTAAGTGTCTTAATTCTCCTAAACCTGTTAAAATTTAACTCATATTCTTCCCACTCCCTACCCCACATGCTTTCTACTATCAGTTCTCATTTTCTTTAAACTGGTATGATGCCATCCATCCTCTAAATAGAACTTGTATCTGAAACTCAGTACTGTAAAGGAAAGAGCTCAATTTATCCCAAGTGGTACAAGGAGAAACAAATTACAAATGGAGTTACCTGAAAGGTTAGATGTAGCTCCTGGATAGGGCACATTGTATTTTCTCAGACTATGCCACTGGAAGTCTGTGTAAAGGATGAAAAAAATCCAGAGCCCCTTGTAAGCTTTCCAAGTCACATGCCCAAAAGCCAAAGGCATTCTAATACATTCTATAAAGCTTCAATTTATGAACTGAAATACAAACCCATAATATTGCATTTGGCTGAGAGTGATGGGTGGATTGGGATACACTGTGTCCTGTCTTTTGCCTCTGAAGAGAAGTAGGCTTGTTATATTTTCATTAAGTAAACCATACAGAATACATGCATGCATAGCCAGTCTCAGTCTCTCTGTCTATTTGTACATCAATAAAAAGGGAAAAGCCATTATTAAAAATGGAGTGAATGAAGTGCTACAAGAAATGATAAAAGATAAAGCAGAAAGAATTTTAAATTCTGGCAAAGGAGCAGGTGCAAATTCTACCTGAAAGAATTAAAGGCTGTAAAGAAATTGGCTGGGAAAATAGTTGCAAAGGAACTTTATACGAGATTTAGAAAAAGAAAGAGGGAAACTGTACAGACTGGTAAATGCACAGGACAGAAGTACCAAAGAGATACAGGAAGTGAGGTTCAACGATAAACTGGTAGGTGTTGACTGATCACATTTGCAAAAAGGACTGAGGGAATAAGGTGTTTTGAGCAGCTTTTACATGAAGAAAACCCAAGAGAGCAACGGAACTTTTAAATGATTAACTTTCGTTTAGGAGAGCCTTATCACACCAGATGAAATGGCAAACACAGTAAATGCAATGAAAAATAAGGTCATATGCAGAGTTGCCAACCATCCATTACAAAAAGTCTGTAAAAAAGTATGCAAACATACCGGTGCCCATAAGTCTGTAATTAAAAGAAAACATCCACAAAAATCATTCCATTACTCACCAGTACAGAGGGAAGCAGAGCCAGAGCCACAGTTTAGCATAATGCACTGGGCAGTTGGACACTGGGCTGCCCAGCATACATAGATGTGTGTGTGTTCCAGCACTAGGACCCATGAGGCAACATGTAATTGCAGTGGAGCACTCAAACACAAGGCAGGAACAGAAAGAAGCTAACATGAGTCGGATCCAGGGGACAGGCAAGGGGACAGGAGCAAGGGTAGATGGAGTCATGGGGCTGATGTTGGGTGTGAAGGGTCAGATAATGCTCTGACCTTGCACTTAACACACCAGTACTCAGCAATTTGCTTTAACTGCTCTCCATGGCAGGTTCCAGGGGCAGAGGAAGTTGGACGGCCTATTTGTATGGTCAGATTCCTGCCCCACTGACCCTGTCTCCATGGCACATGTCCCAGAGCCCCCAGCTGCAGCTGCTTCTCCATCCAGAAACTGACTGAGCACCACCAGGATGCAAGCAACAAAGACGTACAGGAGGCCTTCTGTGCTGCTGGGTCAGAGGGAAGCATGCAACATTGCGCTGGTAGCCCTCGATTCTTCTGGAGGTGGGATCCCTGCCACTCCTCGTCAGAGCCTTCCCCACCATCCCCTGACCCGGCACTCCTGCCTTTATAGCTCTTCCTGCCCCCATCTCAGTTCCCCCTCTACCTTTCCCATATCTCCAGCCTGGCAGCTCTACTCTTTCTCTGCTGCTGACATTATAACAGGATTATAATATTGTAACATTATTGTATTGTTTAAGGTATTTTTAGTGATGTCAGTAGAAAATTTACTATGTCAGCAAAACACCTCAACTTCAGAACTTCATGTCAGTAAAAACTAAAATGCAAGGTTGGACAGCCTGGCCTAGGGCAAAGTAGAATTCCTATTCAGGCATGGAAGAGGCTTGGAACAGAAAGCATCTATCTGCTAACATCCCTGTCCAGTTCTTCACGAAATGGCAAAAGATATCAACTGCATGGAGGAAAAGCAATGGTGTCAATACAGAAATGAAAAGACAACTGTGAGGGAGGGACTTTAATAACACTAAAAAATGAAGTAGATTTTAGCACAAGTCAAGATGGCTTCTTTACAGGAAAGTCAACAATAGATGATCAAGGCAGCTAGTGGAAAAATTTAGAAAAACAGCTAAACATTCACATTGCTGTCATTGATCTGGAAAACACCTTTAACAAGAGTTCTAAGGGAAATTACCTAGTGGTGCATAAGGGAGGAAATGGTACCAGAATATCATGTGTAGCTTGTTTAAGGCATTTCTGTAGGTGCAGTGTCAAGACTCAGAACCTCTCATGATGAAAAACAAGCCAGTCACAAAGATGGGAGTGCATGTCCAGGATCAGCATTGATCCGTCTTTTGTTTATCATCATTCTGGACATCCCCAAGGAGCATACAGAATTGTTTGAAGATGATATAATTCTATGCAGTTATGAGAAAGTTAATCTTGTGGAGGATCCTGATGTGTTAAAGAAGGCTTAAAATAAAGAGTAAAAACAGTATATGATATGTAATTTCTATAATACAAACACTGAAGAATTATTCTTGAAACTAGATGGGCTGACAATACAAGCACCACAAAGTTTCAAGTACATGTGTTTCAGAATCCAGAGGAATTGTGGATGAAACCAGAGCTTGGACAATAAATGCCAGGCTCAAATGGAAAGAGGTATATGGTATCTTATATGACAGGAAGATACTAGTAAGACTAAAAGGGAAATTTTAGAAAATGGCAATTCATTTGTTTTCCATGTATGGCATTGTGTGTTAGATTAGACAACAAAGAAAAAACATGAGTAAATGATCTGTTCCAAAGAAAGGAAAATGCTGAGATGAATGAGTGGCAGTGTTCCCTCTAAGGTTTGGCAGCTTGTGTGCAGAATTTTCAACCCGTGTGCAAAACTTTTTCTGAATAAAATTCGTGTGCAAACTCGTGACAGAAATCATTGAAAAATCTAGAACAATGAAAAATTAATAAAAGTTATTTAAAGTTGTTTTTTAATTAATAAAAAACACCTACGTTAATTAGCATTTACCCAAATTGCTATACAATCAAAAGAAATTAAATTTGTGGCTTTCAAATAACTCAAGACCAAAGTAACATTCAATCTGGATTCTAGTTGTCACATTTCTGCCTAATACACTCATCTCCTGTGTTCTACATGCAGAGTTACAGTCCACAGGGAGGCCAGCTAGTTACCACTGACAGCATTTAAGCTGTCTTAATGGTCCCAGAGGGGTAGATTCAACTGACATTTTAAAAATCAAAGATTCCAGACATCTCTTTTCAGGAAAATGCAGCTACAAGAAGGGTGCTAAACACAGCTGAAATCAAAACAGTGAGCTTCTAGATGCTTTAAGATAAGGCTATAGTACTTCTGAAAAGCCTACTTTCAGTCCCTTGCATCTTTACCTGCCCCATCATTTCTGGGCTACATTTCAGTTTAAGAGAAAATCTCTACCAAAATACCAAATCACTTCAGTGCATTATGGTTTCTTCTGATGGACAGATCAGGATGCATAATGAAGAGAATAATCCCATAGTCGCCTTTGACTCCCAGTCTTTTGGCTGTTACTATATTTACAACAAGTACTTATCTGATATCTCCATTACATCTCTGTAAGATTCCTATGAATTGTTTTTCAAAGCATCTGACGAAATGGGATTTTCTCCCACAAAAGCTCATGCAATAAATATACTTGTTAGTCTTTAAGCACCACAGGACGCCTTGTTTGTTTTACTATGAATTGTTGTAATTTACAGGATTCTGGAAGAGATGTTCCAGGTTCTCAGAAAGCATAAGGTTAAAATGCTCAAACACTCCCACCATTCAGTCACTCCACTTAGGTAACATCCACACTAGCTTTCAGGAAATACACAACTGATTTTTGGATATTTCACCTCCACAGCTTTATCTAGTTATGGAAGGGACGTTTTGGGACCATGCACTCACTGTTTCCCACGTGAGGATTTTCAAACTTCAAATGTGTACAATTGTTAATGACAGCAAAAGTATTTCATGTTTCTGCTCCAAACGTTTTTTGATGGCTCTATTCTGTTCTGCTTAATCAAATCAGAGGAAGAAAGCAGCAAGCTGGTACCTCAGGACAGCCCCATAATGCTTGAAGGAGTGACTTGAGGTCCTGCTGACCCCCAACCGCTTCCAGGGGCTAATAATTTGGGGAGCCCCAGAACCCTCCTAAATTGGTGGGCCCGTGAGGGTGGGCCCCCCACACCTACCCCCTAGCTACTGCCCCAACCCCAGCTACCCCATCAAACCCCTTTTCATATGTCCTTTTTAGCCCCAATCCCCACTCCCTAAGCTCCATGCCCCCATTCCAGCCCTCCCAACACCCCACCCTCTTCAGCACCCCAACGCCTCCCTACCCTCCATCCTAACCCCTTCTGCCTCCCCACACACACCCTCCCTGCCCCACGCTTTCCCCGCTAGCTGCCTGACTGCTCCAACCCCACCCCCAGCCGCCTTACCAGGCCAAAGAGATGGGTGGGAGACAGGAGGCCAAGGTGCTGGCCAGACAGCTGGTCAGAAAAAAGGAGCCCAGGCCAGAGGCTGGGACCTGGCCACACAAACAGCCAGGCCCCAGCTGGAAAGGGCAGAGCCTCCACAGTCTCCGGGGAAGGGGGAGGGAGAAGTGGCTGGGCTGACCCCAGCCCACAGCCCCTCCCTTCCTCCGGTTTGGGGGAGACGTGCTGGAACTCTGTGTTCCACTGCATTCCCCTTTACTTTAATCCCTGGCCGCTTCCCGACCATGTTGCCGCCAGCCTGGCCCAGGACCTGCCACCTCCTCCCCCTGGCCGATCCTCAGCCCAGCCCGACTCTGGGCCTTCCTGCCCCTGGCCGATTCTCAGCTATTCTACCGGCCTGGTCCTCCAGGGCCTGGGGCCTGCCACCTCCTGTCCCTGGCTGTGGCGCAGGCCCAGCCCAGTCCTGCCAACCCGAATCTCGGCCACTTTTCCAGCCTGGACCGCCCCATGCACAGGGGTGGAAAAATCCTGTACGGCAGGATTTTTCCACGTGTGCGGCCACACAGCCACATGCCTTAGGGGGAACAGTGATTAGTGGTGTAAGCAAAAAATATTATATAAGGGATGTGTTTGTCAGACATGCTTAAAGTAACAAGCAAAAGTGAAAAAGTGAGGGAGTGCAGGCTCAAATAATTCAAGCAAGACAGCTCTGACAATTATGTTTAAGAAAGTCCAACAGATCAAAATTGAAGAAAAAAAAGAGAGAAACTGATGCAAGAAGAAGAGGTGGAATGTCATCGAGGAAACCAAGATAGCACACAGGATTGCCAGCTTCCTAATTTCTGAAAAATCAGACCTCCTCTTGTCTCCTCTCAAAGCCTCACTCTCACCCTTTCCCCTCCAGGCCCTGCCCATGCTCACTCTTCTCTCTCCCCTTCTTATCACTCAATCCTCACCCCCACATCTGTCTACTGCAGCTGACCTCCATCTGCTCAACAGGTGGGACAGGAGATGCTGCCTGCCTGCTCATGAGATGCAGGCAGTAGGTAGTCCCTGGATGAGCAAGGGCTGGTGCAGGTTTAGGACTCTGCCTCACCACCTCTGCCTGTAGTAGCTGAGCTTTCAATGACAGATCAGTACATCTGAATGGACACTGCCAGGTCCCCTTTCTGACCTCACTTTCTGATCAAAAATGGAACTGCAAATCTAATGTGGAGTGATAGCAAACATGGCATTGAACAGAGCACTGTGGAGGGAAAGTATTTGTAGAGTGAACCCCATTTGACAGGATTAATCAAAGAAACTGGAAGGGACCACGAAAGGTCATTGAGTGCATTCCCCTGCACTCGTGGCAGGACCAAATACCCTATGAAACCATCCCTAACAGGTTCTTATCTAACCTGCTCTTAAACACTTCTAACAATGGAGATTCCACAACCTGCCTAGGCAACTTATTCCAATGGTTAATGACTCTGACAATTAGGAAAATTTTCCTAATGTCCAACCTAAGCCTCCATTGCTGTAGTTTCAGCCCATTGCTTTTTGTCCTAGTATCAGCAGTTAAGGAGAACAATTCTTCTCCCTCCTCCTCGTGACAAGGTATTTGAAAACTGTTATGTCCCCTCTCAGTCTCCTCTTCTCCAGGCTAAACAAACCCAGCTCTTTCAATTTTCCCCCATAAGTCAAGTGTTGCAGACCTCTAATCATTCATGTTGCTCTTCTCTAGACTTTTCCAATTTGTCCACATCTTTCTTGAAATTAGGTGCCCAGAACTGAACATAATATTCCCCTTGAGGTCTAATCAAGGCCAAGGACAACAGAAGAATTACGCCTCATGTCTTACTTACAAAACAATCCTGTTAATACATCCCAGAATGGTATTTGCTTTTTTTTGGAAAAGTGTTGCACTGTTGACACACTTAGTTTGTGGTCCATTATGACACCCAAATCCCTCTCCACAGTACTCCTTCCTAGGCAGTCACTGTCCACATTGTACATGTGCAATGGATTGTTCTTTTTTCTAAGTGGAGTACTTTTCACTTTATTGAATTTCATTCTGTTTACCTCAGACCATTTCATCAATTTGTCCAAATCATTTTGAATTGTGATCCTATCCTCCAAAGTACTTACAACCCACTTGCACTTGCAAGGAAGAAGATATTGATTACAGTGAAATACAATTTTAAAAATAGTCTTTTTGCAGTCATTTTGGACTAGGAACTGTAATGTGAGTTACTGAAATGAAGGACTAACCTAAGAATCTAAGTGTCCAAACATGAAGCAGTCTTTGTCAAGAATTAGTTTTAAGCTTATCACCTATTTATACATATTCATATCAAGAATCCTAAAACACCAACATTTTAAAACTCCTAACCTTAAACACTTTAATAGGACTAAGGATTTAGTATTCATTCTGCCAGTCTGCCACAGCAATAGTAAACAAAGTGTAAAGCCCTATTTAAAATTTATTAGCTAATAACACAGCTGCAGCAAATGTGTTGCTAAATATAATCCAGAGTCAAGATTTCACACTGGCACTTACTGCTCCATTCCAGCCTGACGTCAAAGCTGTTTGCCTGATTTCATCAAGACAAAGATTTACAGCCAAAGAAATTGAGAGGCTGGAAGAAGCAGCCTGGAACCATGGCTCACTTACTTTCTGAAAGAGTTTTAGAAACCCAAGGTTAACCTCCCAAATACTTCCTCTACCCTGATGAAATGAAATGCTATGCACTTTTTAAAAATCTGTATTAATAAATATGAAAATGGTTTACAAAATATGTATTCAATGAATCCAATAACCCACTGCTCTTAACCCTTCTAGACTACTGTACCCCCTTCAGGACTCTGATTTGTCTTACATACCCCCACGTTTCACCTCACTTAAAAACTACTTCCATATAAAAGCAGGCATAAAAACACAAAAGTCACATAACACCATTACTGAAACCTTGTTTATCATTTTAACCATGCAATTATAAAATCAATTGAAATATTGTACTTACATTTCAGTGTATAGTATATAGAGAACTATAAAGTCCTTGTTTGTATAAAAATTTAGTTTGTACTGACTTCATGAGTGCTTTTTATGTAGCCTATCAAAAAACTAGGCAAACATCTAGATGAGTTATGTACCCTGGAAGGAACTTAGAACAAACATTCACGTAAAGACTTTTTATGCAGTCTGCACCTCCAGGGTCAAAACAACAATCACAATCTTCAAGAAAAGAATTAACTGCTCTGCATATCAGAATTTTCAAAAGTGTTCAGTTAAAAAATATTTTAAAGATGGTTGTATGTTGTGGATGGGAAGTGTATCAGACTAGAACTACAACCTCAGTACTCAATTTCAATTAAGACCTAAAAAGATATAACAAATACAAGTTGAAAACAAGAGAAGGAAAGACATTTATTGAGTATCAAAAAGCCGTTAACAGAAGATTTCACAATATGTAATTAGTATTTCATATTTCAGTAATGGAAGATACAAGAGCCAATTAAACTTTTAGAAGACTAACATACATCTTGAATTGCCCTAATCACTATGGTCACTGCCATATTATGTTTCTAAAAACAGGGCTTGACAAAACCTGGGTGCCAGGTTGCCATGGCGACCCAGGTTTGTAACCTGGCTCCTAGATCAGCTATGGAAATGCTGCAGAGGAGCACCCTCTGGTATCCAAAAATCAAACTGCTGGCACCTAGCTAGGAACCAATTTTGTCAAGCCCTGTACAAAAACAAACTGAACCTTGTCACTCCTCCTTTGGTTGCTCTTCAGCCCTAACCAACCTCCTCCCTGCACAGATCCGAGATCTGGATCTGTAACTCAGGGATTAATGCAATGGTCTTAAAAACTAAGGGTTGCAGGTTAGAATCTGTTGGAGGTCTATGTAATAGTCTCAGATTCTGAACCATAAGGAACACAATCAACAGAAACAATAAATAAGTGCAAAAGGAATCTTGAGGTATAGTTCTGATAAGAATTTTAGCTTCTAATTTTAATATAATGAATGACATTAAATGTACACAAGTTTGTGTTCACAATTTCTGTTTGTCATACTAAGAAAGTTTTATTATATTGCTGCTAACTGTACATGTTCTGTTTCACTTTACCTCCGGATAAACAACAACAAATGCCCTAAAGGTAGCAAATGTAAGCATAGTGTCAAATATAATTGTTCATAGAGATACAGAAAAGAGCAAATAGTTAACTCATGTGTCCAAAAGCATAAAGCATTGATGGCACTTGCCCTATAACAGACTTCAGGCTTTTCAGGGAGATTTAAGAACTCTCAGAAACACTGATCCTGCCATAGGGCTTTCAGGTACCATCTCAGCTGCTGCTGAGGATGAGGACTGGCAAGGGTGAGAGACAAGACACAGTTCTAACTGTTCCCTTTTTAGTTGCTACTGGGAACCATCTATCCAGGGTCTGATCTCACCCCTTTTTCCATAGAAGACCATGCAGAGGACATTCTCTGGCATTTCTTTTTCTTCCTACAGCTGTCCATAGAAGTATTCTCAGGAAAGGTTTGGAAGCACAAAATGGAATCTGGTTAGTTCCTCAAGTTCCTTCACAGATTCTCTCCCTCCTTCATGGATAAAAAAGAATCCCTGCAATCTAATATTCTGAAAGCATTTTTGAGACCATGCTGCTATTCTTCGTTCCTTTCTTCAGGAGTTCAAAGACCTGTCCTGATGTGCTGGCCAGAGGTCAATAGTGGCCATGAAGCAAGCAGGTCAAAGGGTTCAGGCTTCTGTTGCCTGAGGCAGTGAAACCAGCTTGCATCCTGCCCCTTCTCCCCTACCCTCACTTTTTGTAATAATGCTGTCTTTTGTCTGAAGGGCTGCTTGTTCCCCACAGGCTGTCTTCTACACAGATTGATCTGAGGGGCAGACCCTATGCAACCCATCACTTATCTATCAGTGTGGGGTGCCATATGTGCCTGTAGGGTTGTGCAACAAGAGTACTTGTTTCAGGGCATCTAAAGGGGCCTTCTGCTCCAATAGATCCTGAAGGTTTTTCACCCTCCTCTGCAGCATAGGGCACAGGTCATTTGCAAGTTTCAACAAGAATAAGTGATGGGCTTGCTGTAACAATGCCTTTAAATCATGATACAGTACTTCAATAACAACTAAAGTTTATAGGTCTAGTTTATAGGTCTATCGCAGGTGTGGGACAGCAAGATTCCATGGCCTGAAATGTGCAAGAGGTCAGATTAGATGATCATGATGGTCCCTTCCAGCCTTAAAGTCTATGAGTTTAACAGACCCAGTGTTCCTACAGGTCACCTGCCATTATGTGTCAAATCCCAACATTTCATAACTTGTATAAAGGGGCCAGAGACCAGATCCTGTGACAGTCAGTGGCTGACCCATAGAAATTAACTACATAAATCAGCATTTGACAGCTAGGTCTCCCTGCTACTAATGTAAACAACGGACTAGAGAGCTCAGGAAGCAGGTAATCCCTTTAACAACATAGCTCCTCCACAGCCTCTTTCTGTTACGGTTTGCAACGTCATCTCCTCCCAAACACCTCAACTAAAAGTAGCTGTTCCATGGCTGGAGAGCCCAAACAGCATCTTCCGCCCACAACTTTGTTCATGCTCTTGGAGAAACATCTTAGACAGAGCTGATCTCCATCAAGTCTCCCAACAGTGGGGGGGTGGGAAGTAATCTGGAGGTTCAGAAGCCCCCACCAAGCCTTCCACAGAAGGTAGTGGAGAGAGGCACAAAGGAAGTTGGGTAGTCCCCAACAACTCTTACAAGGAGGACGGAGTGAACATCCTGAGGAATCCACAAGATGAGTGGGAGAAACAGAAAGGCAGGTAACCATCTTTTCCAATGGTTGTTCTTCAAAATGTATTGTCCTATCCATTCCAATGCAGGTATGTGTTTGCCTGGGCAACAGTTATTGGTGAACATTTTTCTTCAGCGGTACCTGTCCAGGTGGCTTCAGCACCCACTGTTGCCTCATGCCACTGTGTATTATATAAGAAAGCAAGTCCATTCCTGACCCCCACCCCCAGTTCCTTCATGCCAGAGAGACTCCAACAGAGGATGGAAGGGAGAGAGGTCATGGAATAGGCATGTGTAACATCTCTAAGAACAGTTACAGAAAGATAGGTAACCACTGCTGCTTCTTTGAGTGTTTATACATATCCGTTCCACTGTGTGACCCACAAGCCAACAAATATGGAGGTGGGCTCAGAGTCTACCTGAACAATGACCAAAGGACAACCTATCTAAATCTGGTATCGATCCTGGACTGATGGGAAATGGCATAATGAGAAGTATAAGTGTGGACTGATGACCAAGTCACTGTCTTGTAAATGTCTAGATCAGCACATGCCAAGTTTTCCCATGCTCTAGTAAAATGTGCCAATTCTCTAACTGACAGAGTTATCCTGGTTAACTAGTAGCATCAGCTAATGCACAAAGACATCCAAGATCAGAGTCTAAGCAGAGAATGGTTGCCCATTAACACTGTCAACTGCTGCAAGAAACAACTGAGTGGAGGATCTACAGGATTTAGTTCAGTCCATGTAAAAAGCTAAAGCCCTTCTCATATCTAACAACTATTGCATCGCCTCATCTGCAAGTGCATGGAGTTTTGGCAAGAATGTTGGCAAAGGGACTGTCTGGTTAACATGAAAATTAATGACTATTCCATGGAGAGAAATTTGGGTAAGGGCAGAAAGAAACTTTGTCCTTGTGGGAAAAAATACAGGAAGTCTCTAACACTGGGACTCTCAATTCAGCTACCCTTCTTGCTGAGGTAACAGTCACTAACAATGTTACCTTCGTAGAGAGGTGAAGCAGACAGCAAGATGCAGGGGATTCAAATGGCACTGAGGTCAGATCCCATGGGGGAACAGAATGGCTATAATCTGGTCAAACCCTTTAGAAACACAGTAACACCTGGGTTGGAGAAAAGACAACCATTAAGGTATGAAAACATGAGGTGGGAACTGGCATACCTTTACAGAACTCATCACTGAACTCTGATGTTTTAGGTCGAGAAAATGTTCCCTGAGCCTTTCTGCTTGGACCAAGTGGAGAAGTGCTTCTATTTATCCAAGTAAGTGCCTCTAGCTAAGGGTTTCTACTGTTGAGAATATCCTGGATATCCTTAAAAGAGGATCTCTTGTCAGGTGTTCACCAAGAAGCATCCGAACCATCACATGAATGCCTTGTAGGTTAGGATGGAGAAGGACACTGTGGTCCTGAGAAATTATGTTCACCTGCAACAGAAGAGGCAGTGGAGATTTGATTGACAAGGATAGCTAAGTCAAATACCAGTTTTGTTGAGACCACGCTGGTGCGACAAGCATTGCTTTGCTTCACTTTGCACAAGACTCTATGCAGCAAGGGAATCAAAGGAAAGGCATTCAGGAGAGAATATTTCCAGGGAAACAAATGCATCTGTTAAAAGAACTTGGCTAAGACTTCCCAAGGATCAAAACAAATGGCATTTTCTGGGTGGTTTTGTTGTTACTGCAAATAGGTCCATTTGGGGAGCTCCCCACCTCAGGTGCATGAACTTGGCAATATAGAGACTATTCTTGGTGATCCAAGAAGGTCCCACTCAGGTCAATCCACCAAAATATTCTGCTTCCCTGGAAGGTAAGCAACTTTGAGATGAATTGACTTGGTTATGTAAAAATTCCTGGCACACACTTCTTGCATAGCTGTGTCAACTGTGCCCCTCCCTGTCTGTTTCTGTAAAATATTCCAAGTCTTTTGTCAGAATGAACAAGCTCTTTCCTGCTGTGGGAGGAAGGCAGAACAGGCTAGTTGCAGAGCTTTTAATTCTCTGACTTGTATACGGGTCAGTAGATACAAAGATGCCCAAAGACCTTGAACCTTCAAGGACCCCATACGACTTCCCCAACCCAGGTCTAATGCAGCTGTGACTAAAGTAAGGGCTAGCAGTGGGAGTAGAATAGTAAATGGGAATTCATACAGAGATTCAAAGAGTCTGTCTACCAATTCAAAGACAACAAAACTGATATTGGCACCCAAATCACCCTGTCCAGATGATGCAGACACGGGGTATGCACAGCTGCTAGCCTTGCCTGAAGCTTTCTGAAGTGTAGCCTGGTGTACTGAACCACACAGATACAGGCTGCTGTGTGACTTGGTATGCAGAGACAGCTGTATGCTTTGGTGAGAATGTATGCTTTCATTGGAAGCAAGCAAGCCTATAGGATCTCAAACCTGCATTGCAGTAGCAAGGCCTTGACCTTTGTGTGATCTAAGACAGTTCCAATTAACTCTATCTTTTGTACAGGTTTAGAATTGATTTGTCCTGCAACAGTAGGTGCTCCACTGGTCAAATATGGACATAACGATGGACACACTGGCGAACACCTGGACCTCTGAATGATCTTCAACCAACCAGTCATCGAGGTACAGGAACATGTGAACTTCTGATTTTCACAGAAGTGCTGCCACTACACCCATGCATATTGTGTACACACAAAGAGCTGCTAGCACAGTGAACTGATAATGAAATCTATTTGCCACAAATCTGAGAAATTTCCCGGTTGTTGTGTCATACTGTGACATGAAAGAAAATATCCTTTAAGTTAAAGGCAGCATACCTGTCCCTGTGTTCCCGGGGCAAAGAACTGATGCTAGGGTAACCATGCAGAACTTTATTTTCTTCAGAAATTTGTTTAATCCTTTTAGTTCTAAAATACACTTGTGACACCGTTTGCTTTGGGAATAGAAAGCACTGGGAAGAGAAGCTTCTCCTCATGTGGCCCAGTTAAACTTCCTGAGTGGCCAGCTCTGCTTGAACAAGTGACTGGATCTTCTGCTGAATTATGACCTCATGAGTGTAGTTACTAAAAAAGGGCTACAGAAGGAGGGAGAGGAGGAGAGACAGAAACTAACTGATCGCATGTTATATGGGCCCAAACACTTGGGAAGTGGGATATGTGGTTGTTAAAAAAAAAAAAAAAAAAAAAAAAAAGAAAGAAAATGGGACACAGATGGCACCATTGTAACTTTACACTGCTTGTAACCAATGCATCAAAATGTTTATTTGGATGAGGTGGGTGGACAGGATGAACCTATTTAAGTCAAAGTGGCAGGTGAAGGAGGATCCTCCTCTGTTCTCTCTCCCTTCTCCACGGCAGATCCTAAGACTGGGGATGAAAACCCTGATGTTTGTATGACTCCTGAAGACAGAACTGTTTTCACTTTGTCACTAGAATATAGATTCTGAGAGATTTTAACAGTGCTCTCATATATGTTAGGCTAGGGAGTCTATTGTTTGTCTTATTCAAAAACAAAAAGGAACTTTCAAAAGGGAGGTTCTGTATGATCTGCTGGACTTTTGCTGGAGCCCAGATTATTGTACCACAGACATCTTCTCATGTTAATAGCTGATGCCATGGTTAGATCCATCGCATCTTCATCATCTACACCTCCTAGAGAGCCATTCTGGAAACCAGTTTGTGCTCATCCATCATTAATGCTAACTCCTGCTTACAGCCCTCAGGTAGCCAGAGGATGAAATCTCAATGGCTCAGGAGTGTCTGTTGGTTTTCAATTCTGACGTGCAGATCCCCCATAGAATAAAGCTTATGCCTCAACAAATACAGCCTCTTCATTTCTTTTGCAGTTTGGTCTCTATATTTGGTGATCTTGACTCTCCCATTCATTAGCATATGTCACCACTAAGGAACTTGTGGGAGGGTGGGAATAAAATATTTATATCCCTTAGCCAGGATGAGGTACCTCTTTTCAGCAAGTCGTCAGACTAGATGATCATAATGGTCCCTTCTGACCCACAAGTCCATTTTGCTGTGGGAGTTCAGGAGGCAAGTGCCTGCAATAGCACCATAGCTTGCTCCATAATGCCTTTATTAATTGGCAAAGCCACCCCAGCAGGGGCCAATACCAACAGGTCCACCAACTTGTGGGAGCTGTCACACACCTCCTCTGCCTGAATATCAGGAACAGAAACCACCATTCTCAGTAATCTTGACAATCCCTGTGGTCCTCTAGCAAAGGTGAACAACTTGCTGCCTCAACTACTGGCCTGGTGATGAGGAAGAGGATGCTACAGAATTCTGAAGTGAAGGCTACTCCATGATTGACATTTGGGAAGCTGAGTTGGATCTGAGTGCTCTGGTACCAAGAATGATATTCTCAGTTAGGATGCGCCCCAGAGAGTATGTCCTCTGCCTTGAATGGGACACAGATGAATTTAGCACTGAGTCTGAAGATGAAGAGTCTGAACCATCCACCAGTGAGGAGATCCAGAGCCAGTCTATACCAGATACTGGTATGCTGTCTGGGGAAATCACTGGAGTCTTGCCCTTAGACTGTACTGGCTTTTACAAAGGCCTGGTCATTAATGGTACCATGAATTCCTGATGCAGTCACATAAAAGCTGCTGGCATCAGTATCAAGTCTGAACCTTATTGCGTTACCAAGGACACTGATACCAAGAGCTAAGTAGCTCTCTACCAGCTATGTATGCCTTTGTGGTAGTTGGCACCAGTGGCTGGTGGCTCCATCTCCAAGATCTCTCAGGGGATGCCCTTGACAGACCTGTCAGAAGCTCCAGCTTCTTTTTAGCTAAAGATTGCTCGAAAGACTCTTCCCAATATGTTTCTTAGAGTTCCTGCCTTACTAGCCTTCAGTATTGGTACAATTGAACTATGTCTTAAGATGGTTTAACTCTAGGCCTTGTCTTTGGTACAGCAAGTGGGACCACACAGCCCTAGACCAGTGATTCCCAACCAGTGTGCTGGGGCACACTGGTGTGCCGCAGCAACACCCAATGTGTGCAGTGAGCATCCCCAAGAGCTGGAGTTAAAGTTTCCTCCCAGCTCAGCCCAGCCACGTGGGCTGTGCAGGGCTGGAAAAAGGCAGGGGTTAAAGTAAGGGGGAAGGCACTGGAACACAGTTCCAGGACCCCCTATTTTTAGGCAGGCAGTGTTCCAGCCCCACTAAAAATAGAGGAAGGCACTGGAACGCGGAGTTCCAGGGGTCCCCCTAAAAATAACACAAGCAGCCGGAAAGCAGCATTTCCGTGGCTCCACCTTAAACCCCACTCCACCTTAAGCCCAGCCAGCAGATTGCTGCAGGAGGCTGGGAGTGTGTGAATCTCCCCCTTCAAACTAGAGCAGCTTGTGTCAGCCAGCCTGCAAACAGCCCAGGTAAGGGCTTTGGGGGGGGGGCGAGCTGCTGGGGGTTATGTGGGGCAGGTGTGTGTGTGTAGCAGAGATGGGTGGGAGTGGCTGTGTAGCAGAAGGTGTATAGCTGCAGTTGTGGGGTGGCTGGTTGGTTGGGCGTGTGTGTAGCTGGGGGGTAGGCTGGCTGTGTGTGTGGTGGGGAGGTGTAGCTTGGGGTTAGAGGTCTAATTTTGGCCCCTGCAGTGAAGGGAGGGTCCATCACAGGCAGCAGGGGGCTGGGGGAGCGGAGGACGGGACCCAAGGAGGTGGGAGGGAGCAGCAGTGGGGTGAGGATTTGCCCTGGGTGGCAGGGAGCCACTGTGGAGAAGGGGGAAGTGGGAGCTATATCATGCTCCCCTGCCCCCACCCACAAAACCACTCTTGTTTTCCCCTCCTCTCTTGCCACCCTTGTGCTGTTCCCCACATGGCTGCCCTTGCCCTCTTTTGCCACCCCTGCCCTGCTCTGCTCCCCACACTCATCCTCCCACTGCACACAACTCCTGACCTCCCCTTTTTTGCCACTCCTGCTCTGCTATCCCTACTACTTCACATAGCAGCATTTCTGAAACACTTTGCCATGGTTTATGAATATTCGTAAGTAATTTAATTTGAATATGCATGAGTTTTTAATGGTGACGTGCCTTGAAAAATTTGAAGGTATCAGGGTGTTCCAGGTCAGAGAAAAGGTTGGGAACCTCTGCCCTAGACATTTCTGGTGTGCTTCCCACTAAGTCTGTAGTACTCTGAGTACTTTAAGCATGGCTTAAATCCCTTGCAGATGTGACAGTTATTGCTACTATGGGATTAACCCAAGAAGAAGTGTTGCTGGTGCCTGGCACACAGGGCACGTGCTCTGAGTCCTGGCACCAGTGCCCTGAATGCCTGGGGTGTCCACACCTCTCCTGTCCCTGTCCACGGTTGGGTATCTGGGGCCAGGCCACTTCGGGGCCTTCCTCTCCTGGCTGGATAGCTGGTGCTGGGCTGGCCATAGCAGCGCCTGCTTCTCCTGGGCTGGGCTGCCCACAGCAGCCACTGTCTTGCCTGATCCCTTGCCTGGACAGGGATTGGAGGCCTGGCTGGCAGCAGCAGGAACTCAGGGCCACAACTCTGGATCGGAGTCAAGAAGCAGGGCCGGGGCCCAGGGGGCAGAGCCCACACCAAGGCCCCACGTCTTTCCCTGGAGAAACAACACTCCTGACCCCCAAGTCCTTTAAATAGACCAAACATGGGTCAGTCTGGGTTTAACACAAGCATGCCAGGACTTAAACCCTGGTGAGTGCATTATCATCCTGGCACCAAGCCCAGTACTGAGAGACTTAGTCCAAAAGACCCAAGAGAAAACTAAATAAAAACTAAATTAAACTAATTCCTAACAAGACAGTATACATACAGAAGAAGAGTGAGGGAGCACCTATAATAACTAGTCTAAGATTGCTCTCGCAACAGTAACTAGCAATGAAAAGAAACTGAGGGAGGTTGCATGTGGTACCACCCTCTTATTCTGGATACACTGGCATGAAAAGACAGAGGGAGTTCAAGCCATGCCAAAGGGTAGCACTGAGGAAAAATTTTCTAATTACTGTGCATGAGGCAACCACACAGTGGAACGGATATATGTGAGCACTCAGAGAAGGTATGGAAACAATTTGTAAGTTCCTGTGTGTGGATCAGGACAGGAGTAGATAACATGAAGTTGCAGACCCTTGGAAGTATGTGGGTATGGAAGAGTAGAGCCAGTTGGAGGCCTCTTATAGAGGAAGGAGAGTGAAAAGACTCTTTACTAGCTCTTACAGGGAAAGGCAGAAAAAGAGCACAAAACCTAAGAGTGACTGAAAGGAAAAACTCCAAAAAAAAAAAAATCTGCATGTGGACTGGGAAGAACATAGAACCACCGCCCCCCCCCCATTGAATCAGGGCCATACTGTAGTGGAGTAGAAATGGGGCATTTGTGAAACACTCCATGCCCTCACATTTAAGATGAGGCTACAGACAAAGAGAAAGATACATCTCCACACCAGGTCAATGTGGGAGTTTGTGGCTTATGAGATAATGCAGCTGAAAAACAGCAGACAGGAAACCTATCTGTTCTAACTATAGGTATTTGAACTTCAAACATCTATTAATACTGAAACAACAACAAGCTGAATGCAAGACAGGTACAGAATTTGTCCTTTTGTTTCAAACTTTCTTTAAAGTTTAAGCCATTTAGCTACAGACATCCACATTAAAATTATATATTATTATTGCTGCACATATCTTTAGTTATAAGTCAAACTAACATACAGTTATCCAGACTATTATATAGCAACCAAAAGATCTTGGATTACTATTACTATGTCATTTTACTGTTGAAAATGATTGTCCACAGAACTAGTACAGAAAAGAACACGACAGTAATTAGCTACGCAACGATCAAGGCATTTAAGAGGGTTGTTTGCTGCAAAAATAACCTCCCCATATCTCAAATAGGATAATACAGCCATTAAAAACAAAAGCGCACTGCCTGAACTGTGGTATTGTGGTTTGAATATGAAGGGAAACAGCCTCCCACACTGTGTGATCTGCCAAGCTGAGGAAGTTCTAGAATTTGACAAAATAAAAGCTTCCAAAATGTTCATCTGTCATAACTAGCTCAAGGTAAAAAGCAATTGTTTGTTACAACATGTGTTTAAAGGAATATTTATGATTAAGTATTGCAAGAACACTCATATTTATGCAAAACAAACAAAGAGTCTGGTGGCACTTTTAAAGACTAACAAATTTGATAAGTCTTTAAAAGTGCCACTAGACTCCTTGTTTGTTTTGCTGAACGAGACTAACACAGCTACCCCTTTGGAACATATTTATGCATATAACTAACACAAAATTGGAAAAGATCTTTTTTTTGAAGCTGACCACTGTTTGTTAAAATATCTATATTGTGCTACTGGAAGGTGAACTGCAGAGCAGTTAAAAATTAGTTTGTGACTCTAAGATGACCTCACAATCCTAAAGTGCTATCTCCTTTTCCTCTACAAAAACAAAGAGAAACATTCTGTTTCTTTTTTGTATTAGAAATTCAGGTCTTGCCTATCTTAAAAGCCCATGGATGAGTGGAGAACTGGTAAAGGAACACTGCAGTACTAAGAAAGTTACAGTTCATTGTGAATCATTGCATGGGTAATAAAGACCAGTATTACTGATGTCCCTAGCATTCATGACATAATGGCGCTTTTAGCTCTTCAGCCTCCTATACAATCAAACCACTTCAATGAATTCCCCCTGTATTCCATTGGTTGTTTACTGTTTTGGGGGAGAATTTAAGGGGCAGGTTTTGACTCTAAAAAACTCATATTTGAGCAGGAATCTGGGGAAAGTTGCCCCCCTGCACAGCCATGCTGCCCTCTGCCCCTGCCCCACTGCCTTCATTGTGAGTGGGGCAGGGGCAAAAATGCAGAACCCGGCCTCTGCTCTGGACCAGCCCTCCCCGCTGCCAGGGCGAAACAGCTGGCCCAGGGCAGGGCTCTAATTGGCCCTGGGCCCTGCATCCTCCTAGGGACAACCCTGAGTGTAGACAAGCCCTAAATAGTATTTTTATCTATCAAGTCTGTCAAGGGTATAGGATAGGTATTTATTTATATGTAGTAATGAAACTGATAAATAAAATTTACATTTTTAGCAATTTGACTCAATCTACCACATTCAGTTAGAAAGATACTGTTGTATAAATTGGAACTAACCAACAAGATTTTCCTCATTTCCCTTTTTCAACTGGATTGGTTAGAAAAATCCAAACAATAGTCTATGACAGGTTTAGCTTTGAAATAATTTAGTTTTGATCCCCAAAATTATGAATCAAAGATTTAGGATTTCAAACTACATCAAGGCAAATAAGAATTAGTTCAGAATATCTTATGAAACACTCTTATAATTAGGTAGAAATATAAACATTAGGACTAAACACTGCATGATTTAACAAGCTAGCTTTTAAACAGCCTTAAGGACACCAATTGTAGAACTACTCATGTAGTTCTAAGTTCCACCAATAAAAAATAGAAAAAATGCTTATATTTTAAAAGTCTGGCTTAAAACCAGTAAAATATCTAGTTTTCTTGTGTCAATCATCTATATGCAATATATAAATATACTAAGTGTATTACTGCCAGAGAAACATGCCCTAGCTACAAGACTAATGCTTGAAATACACATTTCATTAGACTTAAATAGAAATTCAAGTTATCTAAAAAAATTTCCACATAGATATTTATCCATGGAAAACATCAGTGAAGTTTAGCACAATTCATATTTATCCAGGTAATTCAGCTGTCCAGTCCAAGTTAACCTGTCATTGTCATTCCCTCAGAAGTTTCATAGAATGAGTCTCTTTTGTACAAGACAATTGGCATTATTGTTTCATACCCATTTCTGCATATACTGCAATTGGTTGCAGAATTACTCTGTGATCACCTGAGGAACCTACTGAACTACCAAGTCCAATATTATTGAATACCAGCAAAGCAAAATGATGGAGTATCGACAGACTGTTGTACAGTCTCTCTTTCTCTCTCTCACACACACACATATGTACATACAGCCGAAGAAACAGAGCAGTGTGACATTCAGAATTTCCACCCCACAGAGAAATCTAGCACATGTGTTTGCACCCCAAATCAGCAACTCTGAACTTTCCACAGAACAGAAATTCCAAAAAAATTCAGTTCTGAAATAGAGCATTTTATTTTACATTTTTGAATTAAATGAAACATTAACATTCTGCAAATCAAAGAACTAATATACTAAACTGATCTTGAACACTAAGTGAGTTCAATATTAAATTCCCTTTTCCCCATGGTGGTGTTACAGGAATTGCAGTTCAGGCCCACATTCTCTTCTACGAGACAAACTACCTGGATGACTAAATCTCCCATACTGCAATGTGAATTTCCCTGTGACCAACCTCTGTGCTGTACATCACAGGAGTCACATGACTCTGGGTGCATCATGCAGTTCAGCCAGGAAGCTTGACCTATAAGAAAGAACGGGAACACTAGGCTTCTGAACTACATCTTCCATGATTCACTCCAAGTCATTTTATTCCCACGATGCATTACACAATTTAGTCATACAATAATATAGTCCTCCAAGGAATCACCCCACAGGACAAAATGATGGAAACTGAAGTTCAAACCCAAAGTTTAAGCACTAGAAAATTCAACTTAAGATTTTACTGAACAGATTCAAAACTGAATGAAATATTCTAAATCTGATCAAACCAATCCAAAATTATTCACTCAGATTTCCCCCAACAGAAAATAAAAAAAAACCTTTAGCCAAACTGAGACTTCCTCATCACAATATTTTAAGGTTATGGAAACTGTATTTTCTGTTGAAAAAATCATTCAAATGAAGAAGTGAACCGAGAGGGTACTCTGGGTCCTTGCATACAGGCAAACACAAGATGAATCCCTATTTTAATTCAGAACATACTTTTTTTTTTTTTTTTTTTTACTGTCAAAGAAAGTAGCAACATTTTAAACTAGAATAGGATTCATCCAGGCCATGAAAACCTGTCACAAGTCTTGCCATTAGAACTACACAACACCAGCCTATGCTTACCTCATATAATATTTATATATAATCAGTGTAAGTTGTCTTGTCTCCACAGTAAACTAACCCAAGCCATGATGGCATTAGAGTTCTGCCCAACTTCCAGCATTTGCCTTAAGCCTCACACTTTTCACCCACTTCAATGCCCGATACTTTTAGCTGACCATCAACATCCCTTCACATCCAACCTCTCTTTTTCTGAGCCAATCAGTCAATGTTCACTTCTTTCAGCTCCTCCATCAGCCCCTATTCTGCAAGTCATAGGAGGGAGAAGCCAAAGAGACTGAACGGCCAACTAGGAAAGTGGAGTAGTCTTTCAAATGACACAATAGCACTAATTCAATAATAGCAGGACCAGTTCTTAAGAGCTCCTTCCCAATTTTGTGAGGTCAACATCTTGGGGAGGCTGAAAACTGGGAGAGGGCCACAGCAAAGAAAGGAAAATGGAAGGCAGATGAGTCAAGATGCCTACATCCTATGAGGCGAAGAAATATGCAACTGTTCTCTGAAAAGGACACTTTTGGAGGAAAGGGAGAAAGAGGGAGTCAAGGGAAACACTCACTTGCCCCTTGAAGATCTGAAATATAAAAATATACTTCACGACTAGGCTGTGAGCACGCAAGTTTTATGCAACACATATTCAAGTCTTGTTAACGCCACTGTATAGCATTACAGGAAACACAGTTAGATGTATTGGTTTCCAAATCTCATCACTTCCCAGAAATGAAGGAGTTAAAGAGTTTTGTTTCATTACACTGACTAATAAGCTCCATTCTCTAATTGCAATTCATCATTCTCAAAGTGTACAGTACTTGGCTACTGGTCACATCTGAAGGCACGCAGGCTCAACACACCTAAAACTGTGGCTGCTAGTAGTCTCAAGGAATACCTTTTTTTGTGAACAATTACTATCATAATTAATTTATTTCTGGAAATTCCCAATATATGTTGGGTGCTGTAGGAACAACTGAAGGCAACCTAAATGACAAACAAATAAAGGGTAAGAGAAAAGGAAACAAAATTTGTCCTCATCTTGCCAATAAAACTATTTTTTTTAAAGTCAGAAATATAAGAGTATTTCCAGTTATACATCTCTCACCATAAATTAGTCAATTTATTTCTTATAGGTGTCACAGAAGAAATGAGTCTTCAGGAGAGATTTAAATGCCAAGAAGGTAGAGCCATGGTCAGGCAGACAAGATCTGGAAGAACATTCCAAGGGTGGCAGAGAAGGAAGCATTGAGGTGGTTTGAGGGACAACTAGTGAAGCTGGCTTTATTGGCGGAGTAGCAGAGATGGGGGTGAGGGGGGGGGTCAAAGGTGACAAGACAAGGACCAGCAGTTAGGATGGCCTGGAGTCATGTAAGGTTTTGAAGACAAAAGAACCCTCGAATTTCATGCTGTGGGGAGAACAGAGAGCAAGTGAAGACATTCTAAAGCAGAGTGACTGACATGTTAAAAACAAACAAGGAGACGACCTAAGCGACTCATTTTGTACAGAATGGAGGAGAATAATTGGAGAGGCTAGTTGGGATAATGGTTACAGTAATCAAGACAGGAGATGAGGATGCCTGAATGAGAATTTTAGCTATGGAGACAAAAACCCTCGTATCTTAAAAATGTTGTGGAAGAAGCAGCAACAAGCTTTGGACACAATCACTGTGTGGGACAAAGAGGAGAAAAGATTAAAAAATGGTACCCAGGTTACAGGCCTAAGTAACAGGTGCTGTTAACAGTGGCACTGAATGGAAGCAACATGTAGACCCTAGAAGAAGAGTTATGGAGTTTATTTTGGGCCTTGGCAAATTTAAGCTGATGAACACAAAATTAGAGGAGAGTCTGTGGTATAAGAATAAAAGACTTCACACAAAGCGCACAACTAGAACAAAACATTTGTCTCTACTCTGTTTTTAACAGCATGTTTTAAGATAAGGTGTTTTGTTTAATTTTTTTTTCATTTATAGCTACTTAACCCAATTGGTAATTTCTCTTATAATATTTTTAAAGGTCTTAAGAACATACTTAAGCAATGAGACTGATACTCAGTTATTGCTAATGGAATTTGAATTTAACTGCTATATTGTTTCATGAAATTGTGCCTCTTGCTATGACATACAAAGTTGCACCAATAAAATGACAGCATCACTAAGAATGGTTACACTCACTGAATGAGATCCTAAAATGGCGACTAGTATTTCTAAAAATGTGTTTTGAAAATTCATTTTCAGTACAGGAATTCTTACTTAGCTAATATTTATTTTGCTCCCTCATGTATTATTGTAAATTACGGTAGTTTTCCTTTAAAATTCAATGTGAAACAATCAAGTGCTAATTTAGTATCCGGAGAATGCTTTACTGGATGTCTGTTCTGTCCTATTATGAACAGCTGTTTGTCATCTGATCAGAGACAGTGTGCTAATGAATACCTCACATGAATATGGAAGTTAAAAGACATATCCAGTCTACACAGGAAAAATGACTCTAAATCTTGCTTGAGAAATGCCTCCCTTCTGCAAACTGTACAGACAATGAGGTTTTTTGGTTTTATTTTTAAAACTACAGTCTTCCCGTATCTCAACTGGCAACATTGACATTATAGCCTTGTTTTTGTTTATTGCCAGGACACTGCAAAAGCAACAGCGAAGAAATGACTTCTGGGAGAGATCAGATTTTAACCCTCTAGAGTTTGTTGTTCTTTGCCAATTTAATGACAGATTTTAAGGTACACAATGAATGGTCATTCTGTGCAATTTTGCAAAGTGAGCTCACATTTTCTGTGGCTTGGCTTTTATTTATTTTTTTTAAAGAAAAAGGACCACAAAGCAGGAGACAGAGGAAGACAAGCCTGCAGTCCCCTATTTTAGGCTCTGGTTTGAAGTGTGCAGCATTTCATTCATAACTATAATGCTCTGATTATGCTATAAAAGCTTGTGTTATAACTTCATATTTAGCTTTTTGAATTTGTGAACCGTTTTAAAATTAAAAGTTTAAATACAGGTTATATTTTCTCACTAGACGCAATTAAAATAAAACAAGCTGTATGTTTCCCAAGACCATGCTATTTTCTGCAATATCAGCACTTCCAGAACTCACAGGAAATCAGGAATAGTCTACAAACAATGCAACTGAGCTCCACCAGAGGCCTGAGACAATGTGTGAGAGTACAAGGACTTCCTTTTTGCTACTCAGATATTCTCTGACCTATATATTATACAAACATATTACAACCTGAACATTCTTCTAAAGTTAAGCACCAAAAGCTAGGAAATGACAATTTTTCAGTTGCCTCCTATGTCTATTCTGTGCATTGAATTAGTCTGGTACTAGGGAAAAAAGCATTTTACTGTGTAATTAAAGGCTGTATCACAATACTTCACTCAACACCTGTGACTCAGTGGAATGAACACCCTCAACCTTATGCATATCAGAGCGGACTACTACTACCTTCAGCTAATGTATTTGTTTGCAGCATTAGGATGCTCACCTGCACAAGGATGAGTTGCTGGGTTCAGTGGAAGCCAGCCAACTTCCCCCTCCCACCTCATCCCAAGTTTCTGAGACCTTCTGCCCTGTGTCACCTTTGGAGTGGAAGATGGGCAACTGACACTAAATTACAGAACAGAGACCAGCCTACCTCTCTTCTATTCCCAATCTGCTACAGCTGGTCCAGGAGCAGCTTGGTATTCCCAGGGGAGCAACTTGTGGTGATGGTCTGCTGGGGCAACAATGTCAACTGGCCTTGGAATGTGATTTCAGCATCTTGTCAGCGTTTTTGTGAAATTTACAAATGAAACAACAAAGTCCTATTTTCAATGCTTTATATCTCAGCTAATTCTGAAATTTGTTTTACAGAACAAGGAAAAGGCACTTTCTGTAACTGAATTGGATGCCCTTCCTGACAAACTTTAAAGGCTTGCTGCAGAAACTGAAGGTGTGATAGTGTGTCAAAGAAAAGATCATGAGACTCCTTTGAGATAAAATATTAGGACTTTTAAATTTTTTTTGTAGATTTATCACCCTATCGAGTTGCAGTACAAGCCCCTAGTGTGAATGCAGCTACACCAGTATGAAAGTGCTTAAATGACAGATTTAATTCTTTGTATAGAAGGACTAGAGAAATGTGCTACGGCTGTATAGGGTGGTTAAGTGGGAGGAAGTGACTGAATGAAAATTCAGGCGAGGTGCAAATCTATTATGCTGTGAACAGTCTTCTCTGGAATAGTTTATTCCTGCCAGTTTCCTGAGGAGACTGTCTCACAGAATGAGCTGTAGGAATGCAAGCACCTGTATGCCAGTATTGCTCACACAGAGTATGTTTGCACAGCAGTTGGAAGTGTGACTGTAGCATGTGCTTTCAAAGTCTGAAATAGCTAGCTAGCTCAAGTAGTGGTAGCAGTCAAGCTGCAGCAACATGCACTTCAGTACAGGCTAGCAACCCTCAACATTTCTCAGGGTACTGGACAGTGTTCTATAGTCTGCACTGAAGTCTACTCCAGTTTGACTACCATTGGTACCAGAGATAAGTAGATTAAACCTCACATACTGCTCCCCAATCCTGCTCCCCAAATGCAGTGTAGACATACAGTTAAAATGCACAACCCAGTGCATGTCAGTTTCTAAAAAAGAAGATCTCGCTATGCAATTTGTTTGGAGAGAATCTGTCCTTCAGCAACCTAGGTATAGGATTTTGCTGACAGCTCTCCCCCCACCCTCCTCCCTATGGTATGTCTTCACCTCAAATCTTAGTTTGGACTTGATTAGTCTTAACTAAGGAGTTTGAAAGTTAGTTCAAACTAAGCACTTTTTTTTTTTAGTTCGAACTACCTTTTAGTTCTAATTAGCCATGCTTTTTTTTAGTTCAAATTAACATTTTAGTTCAAACTAAAAAAAGCATGGCTTATTCACACTAGAAGTTAGTTTGAACTAAAAAAAAAAACAAAAAAAACCCCAAAACCCCACGTGCTTAGTTCAAACTAACTGCTAGTTTGAACTAGCACATCTACATTAGGCTAGTTTGAGGAACTAAATATGCAAATTAGTTCAAACTAAGCAGTTAGTTCAAACTAACCAGCCAAACTAACTAGTTGAAGCTAAACAATTTTTTAGTTTGAACTAGGCAAAGCCAAGTGTAGAAGGGGTCAAATTAGTTCGAATTAAGGCTCCTTAATTTGAACTAATTTGCTAGTGTAACATAGCCTATAGCAGCCTATAACTTGTCCAACATGTGGCCCGGGGCCAGAATCTGGCCTGTCAAGGACTTTTATCTGGTTTGCTAAGTGCTGCCAGAGGAGCCTGGGAGCTGGGGCTGACCCGGGCTATCTGGAATATTTCATATTGCTACATGAATGGCTAACACCTCTGCTTAACATGCAGAAGGTCCTGGGTTCAATTCCCAGGGGGTTGGACTCGATGATCTCACGAGGTCCCTTCCAGCCCTATGATTTGATTTGGCACCACTGATTTGATTTGATTTGATTTGATTTGATTTGATTTGATTTGGAGGCAAGGCAAATAAACTGGAAAGAACTAGTTATTCAGATCACTGTAGAGAAGGCAATGAAGTGTGCAGGCAAACTTTGACAATTTGTGCAAGCAAAAGCAATGCCAAATATCACCCTAATCATTATTTTACTAAAGTTTATCAATAAAGATCAACGTGTACGTCTTATCTATGTCTTATCTACCAAAAATTTTCTCACTTGCCCCCTGACTGAGAAAAGAATTGCAGTGTGGCCCCTCACTCAAAAAGGTGGGACACCCCTGGCCTACAGCATCCCACATATCCAAGTTCTCACCAGTGGCAACAAAATCAACATACCATACTTATGCTCATCCACAGACCTAGAAGTAAAGGATACCCATTTATATCAAAACTGGAAGGGGGGAAAAAAGACATCATATTATCACGGGAACAGTTATCTACTGGGTTGATACATGGAAGTTTAAAGCAGTCATAGGAAAAGATAACATTATTTTAACATACCAATCACATAGAAATGAGAGGGAACATACCTAGAACATGCTGATTTCCCTAAAATATATTGTTCCAGTATTTTTTCCTGTTCAATTTTAGAAGCAATAAAGGAAACTGGTGGACGCTTAAGAGATTTCTCCTATTGTGACCCCCCCCATTAACCTATTTTTGATCCAGTTTCAACCTTTTCCTCCCAATTACATCCCCCCCTCCCACCATCTAGCACAAGGGAGAAGGAAACCCATTTATCCAAGTAACTCAAGTAGTACAATTGAGGATCCGGAGTTACTGATGTGATAATCAATTTTAGAGAAGAAACTGTAAGATCAACACAGATTGTGCTGTCCCTGAATGTGTTTGATAAGGACTAGGAAGATTACATGTGTAATTACATATAAATACAGAATTCTGGTAGTCAATGGTGATTTAAAAAAATCTGGAAGATATGCATGACAGTTAGTGAAATGCATCTGCTTCTCATCTCATTTAAGGCCTAATCTTCTCAGCACTAAAGTCAACAGGCAAGTCTCCCATTGCCTTAATCATTTTAAAGAGTCAGTTTAGTGATGGATCTTTTCAGAACTATGCATCCTTAAAGAAATACAGGAGAAAATATGCAATATTTCATATACTGTATATTTAAACCACAGTATCTAGCACTTTCACAGAAGTTGAGTATATGACTGTTCATGTACCTATGCCATGGGTCAGCAACCCTAAAGATAAAAACAACCATTTTTTTAAAATTCAACAAATAACCACGTGTTTTGAGAGAAACAGCAGGTGTAGGCTCCTGGTGGGAGATAGGGATAGCTGAGCCAGGAAGCTGGCTGCAAGGCCCCTGCTAGGGGAGAAGGAGCACAGAACCAGGAGCAGGCTCCCCCTTAGGATCACCTGGTGATGGTGGGTAGGCCAGAGCCTGGCATGGGCTGCCTGCAGGGTTCCCCAGTAGCAGGGGTGGCCTAGAGCTGGTGCACAGGCTGCCCACAGAGTCCCCCAATGGTGGTGATGGACCTGGACTCTGGAGCAGCAAGGGGGCAGCCTAAGAGTCACATGCAGCTCCGGAGCCACAGGTTGCAGACCCCTGACCTATGCACTTAACTTCCACTTGGAGCAGAATGGAATAACTAACCTATACCCAGTCAAATATTTCTGTGTGGGAGGCAGTTATTTATCAGCATCCACTCAGTAATGATTTTTTTTTTAAACACTTCTTTCTTAAAGCACTGAGGGCAACAAAATGTTTCCTGTTCAAAAATTAATCATAGCCAACTTACAATTCTTTAACAAGAAAAATAACATGGAAAAGATACTACGGAAAACGAACTGTCCCATTTCATGGGGAACTGCATTTCCAGAGTCTAAAACAGTTTCCCTAACTAGTTTGCTTTGCTAGGGAAAAATACAGCATACGCTGTCAACACACATTGACTCCTGATACTGTACAAACTACTGGCGTCCAGAGTTAACAGTAAAAATGCTTTTTGCTCAAAAACTATGACTTACAAATGATAAAGATCATAACTTTAGGCAGACCGCTGCACTGTAGAGCATATGCGGGAGTAAATTCCAGTTTTGGCACCAGATTACATTGCCACAAAGGACATCAACAGAAAAGAATGTTGTTCTATTGTTATGCAAGCATCAGTGAATTGCTGGCGACTCTTCACTGACATCACCACTGGCTGTTCAGGGAAGGTGCAGGATGCTTGCATCTTCAAACACACAAATAGAGCCCTGCAAATCCGCAGGTATCCGTTTCAGATCCGTGGGTATCCGCATCCACGGGTGCGGGTGCGGATAACCGCAGACCCATTGCTGCGGATTGACTCATGGATGCAGCTTCTATTGTTACATTATCACACTGTGATCCATTGCTGAAACTGCTGCACTGTCTGTGTCAGCAGAACTAGGAAGCGCTCTGGCCAATCCTAGATTGTGATCTGCCAGCCAATCAGAGTCTCAAGGTGGGACTTGGAGACTCACTGTTGGCCTTTGACTGGCTCATTCCCCTGCCCACTTCTTCCTTTTCTTGCTTCCAGTTGGCAAGCCATTGCTGTCAATCAGAGATTTCATAGGTGGGCAAAGAAATCTGATTGATAGCACAGCATGCGAATCACAAACAAGAAAGGAAAAAGTGGGTGGGTCACATGTGGGGAATGAACCAATCAAAGGCTGCATAGTTGTGTGTGAGCCCAAGCTCGGTTGCAGCTGTGGTTACAGGTGCAGCTAAATCCTGGCATGCGGATTTCAGATTGGATTAATGTTATCACCGAGCGGATGCAGATCAGATTGCAGTTCCACATTTTTGTATCCGCACAGGGCTCTATTCATAAAGCTACAAGCAGGGACTCTCCTAAAGACCTGAACAACTGTTTGCCATCAAAACTGAAGTTATTTTAAAAGTCTTTTAGAGACTTACTCAAAAGGATAAATAAAATCTAGTGCAATAGATATTTGCTTCACGTCTTGTAAGGAGCCACTGTATTTTAAAATTGTCTTTTAAAAAAATTCAACTAAGACACGTGAAGTTGAGCAACAAAAATTCACAGCAGTTAAACCTTGAGAACTAACCATTAGCTACTTAAATTAGGGTGATGAAGTAAGCATCTTTCAAAACTTTTCTTAATATAGATTTTCAGGTTCTATATAGGATACTATACAGTACTGCCCTCATCACCGTAGTGTCTGATTGCTTTCAGCAATATAACTGACATTTGTTACGTGTCATTTATTTTTGATCTCTCATCCTCTCCATAACAAATCATTAATGGCCAGTTTTTAAAGGTAATTAGGACCATGGGAGTGCTACACTGCAGCGCTTTTCTAAATTCCCCAGGTACTTCCATGGATCTTCAGGTACATAAATAGCTTTAAAATATTTGGTCCAACAAGATTAATTTAGACAAATCCATTATAATGAATAATATTTCTGACTTTCATAAGTCCTTCCATCCTAAGATCTCAAAACACCTCAGCATCATAAGACCACTGTGAACTACACCTCTATGCACATTTTATAAAGGGCAGTGGAGGCACAAAGAGGTTACTGAGATGCTGAAGGATGCCCAGAGAACCTGTGTTAAAACCAGGGACTAGAAACCAGATTTTCCAATTCTTGGTGGATGTATTTCTTAAAAGAACAAAACCAAAAACATGTTACTGAAAGCAAATGTAAATATCAACATGCATTTGTTTTTAGAAGGGCAGTATTGTTTCCAGCTTAATTTCTGATCACCCTTATGCTATACAATGGCAGCACTTACTTCTTTTTAGATGTTGCATTAAATTAATCTAATTTATGCAAAGTATGGTTTCTTCTGAGATAATGTTTAAACTGACCCTGCCAGCAGGTTCGAAGATTTGAGGATCTTGGGGGGCAACCACTGCACCCGTGAGGTACGGGGTGGATCTGGGGTACACTTTATTAAAATGAGTATAGGGTAAGGTGAGCAGTGGTTGGTGTATGTTGTGTTTGTCACAGTGGTTTCTGTAAAGTGTTGGGGGGTACCTAACTTTCGGGAGTGGGGACAGGTTGGGGAACAATGGGGTTCTTCAACTAACCTACTAACACTATAGCCCTACTCACTATAACCTAAAGGCTACGTTAACACGCTATAGGAAAAAGGGGGGGGGGGGTACAATGCAAATTAGTGTGCCGCAGTGGCAGAGAAGATAAGTAGCAGGGAAGCTGGGGCCTGAAGAGGAGTAAAGGCAAGTGTGGGGGGGGGGGGTGTCGAAAGGCAGCGGGGTGAGGAGGTGCTTGGGGGTTGGGGTAAGGGGACAGAGGCAGGAGAGGGGCTGTAGGTGTGTGGGAGTGTGGGCAATGGGGAGAAGCAGGAGGGGCTGAAAGGGGATTCAGGGGTTTGTGAGGGAAGCAGAGGAGGGCAAAATGGTAGGGAAGGCAGAAGGGGTTCGGGGGAAGCTGCTGGCGGGGAAGGCAGAAGTTCAGGGGAAGCGGCGGTGGCCGTGGGAGCGGCTCGGGAGCCGCAAAGAAAGCGGGAGCGCCGCTGGAGAGCCTGGCACGCCGCAGAAAAGCGGCTGGGACCCGGGGTGCCGTGGAAAGCGGCGGAGGAGCCGCAGCAAGGGCGGGGAGCCCGCGGGAAGCCGCAGGAAAGCGGCGGCTAGGGCGGGGAGCCCGCGGGGAGCCGCAGGAGAGCGGGAGTGGCTCGGGAGCCGGGAGCCACAGGAACGCGGCAGATACGGGAGCGGCTCAGGAGCCGGGGGCAGGAGGTGGGGAAGAACGGCTGGCAGCCGGGGCAGGAAGGGCGGCCGTAGGAGCGGCTCGGGAGCCGGGAACCGCAGGAAGCGGCGGAGGATGGGGAGGGCTGGCGGGCTGCCGCGGGAGCTGGGGAAAATGCGGCGGGGCCGCTAGAGAGTCCGGCGGGGATCAGGGGAACCGATGGCAGCCGCGGGAGCGGCTCGGGAGCCGCAGAGAGCCGCAAGGGTAGCAGGGCGGGGAGAGCGGCTCGGGAGCGGGGAGCCACAGGGACAGAAGGAAAGTTGAAGCGCACCGGGGATCCCAGAAATGAAGAGGGAGCAAGCAAAGTTGAAGAGAAAAAGGATTATTTAAGTTGGGGAGGTTACAGAGGGGAGGGCAAAGGCAACTTAACCAAACAATTCTAAAGGCTAGGAACTAAAGGAAACAATCTTAACAGCTAACTTAAGACTTCTAAGGCTACCAATTAACTTTATACAATGTTGCAAAACACAATACTCTTAAAGCAAGTTCAAACAACCCAGGAGGAAAAGAGAGACACTGGGTGATACAAAGTAGTAAGAAGCAATTACAGACACGGGGAGCTCCTAACACAAACTGGAGCTGCAAGCAAACAGAAAGGTACACACGCAAGCCTGTAAAGCTGGGGAAAGCAGTTTTAAAGCAGCCCTAAAAAAATAGAATAACTTTTTTCTTAGAGAAAGGTTGCAGGGCAGACTCTTACCACTCCTAGCAGCAAGGGTAACAGCTTTACAGGCTGGAGGAGACTCGTAATCCACCGGCAGTAACTCGTGGGGGTAACTCGTGGATACGCTCTAGGGGGAACTCGTGAGCGGAGGAGGCAGCTTCTGGTTGATCAGGCCAGGAGAGATGTTGAAAACCGTCCTGCCTGAGCACCCCAGAACCTCAGCTTTTAAAGACTATTTCCCGCCTTTCCCTGATTACAGGGAATGTGGGGAACAATGGGGGTATGAGTCATGCCCTGCAGGACCTTGCAGTTAGGCAGAGCCCACCTACACCAAGCCCTGCAAAACAATGGGCCCCCAGGGTGGTAATGGCCATCCAGTTGAGTTCAAGGGGGCCACCTAGTTAAGGTGAAGGAGCCATTGTTCACTTCACATGTTCTATGTACTTTAATGATGGCCTGGGAGGGGCGGCCATCAAAGTAACTGCTATGAGTCACAGACATAAACAAGCACCGATTTCTGTCTAGTACATACTAAAACAGACTAAAGAAAGTGGTTTCCAAGTGAAGCATGACCTACATCAAGACTTACTTGCCCTGACTTTCATATACTGTATGTCTCCAATCACCACAGCAGTTGCTGTGGCAAGTAAAAAAACGCACAATATTTAAGACTACAGCACTCGTCTGTGAAGACAAAAACCCTGTGTATTTTCACTAAAACGCTGCAAGTCACAACACATAGGTGGAAGAATTTGATTTAGTAGCTCTGGTTTGAGAAGCATGCAGCTTTTCAATGCATTCACTGTCACCTTATTCTGGATGCTAAAGCAGGAACTCAAAGATATATTGTTTCATCTCATAAAATAAAGATAGCTAGTGTGCTGAGAACTAATTAAGTGCTCCTACAAAGGAAATTTGGGGACACTGCTTTGTGCACAGGAATCAGAATTCTCGCCTGCCAGCAATCACCAGTCCCCAAACAAGTTTTCCAGATTAAAGGGTTAACATTTCTGCCAACTTATAAATAATATTACAGGAACAACTATACACACAAATGTAGTTATTTATTTCACATGCCAGAAAACGTCATCATGGAAAACTTAAGATTTGTACCCAAATTTTAATGCAGGCTGAACAAATACAATAGCATGGATTATGAGACCTAAGTTTTTTTGAAACTGAAGACAAATGTTGAAGTACTGCTTAAGTACTGAACAATTCCTATGAGCATACACTGTTAGTTTGATATTGTTTCTGGCATCACCAGGAGTACTCGTGTCTTTGATACTCCATAAGAGGAAAAAAACATGTAGTGACAGATAATAAATAAAGCTGGCTGCCACCACCTCCTCACTGTGGGAAGTTAATTGCCCTTCAGCTCTCTCCTTTCTCAACGGAAAGGAAAGGAAAAGTGAGGGGTGGAAATGAAGGAAGAACCTTCCCCATCAACAAGATGGCAGCAACAGCAATCTATATTAATTCATTGCTATGGCTGGGCTCAGTGCTTTAGGGGCACAGTATTGACTGCCAACTACCTTTTCAGTGAAAATTAAGAAGTAGAATAGTAAATTCACTAAAGGCCATCTTGCTGAAGGTCTTCTAGATCAGTGGTCTTCCTAATTTTTTTCTTAGAAACCAGTTGAAAAAAAATCGTGTATACACATAATTCAACAATTACATCTTTGAGCAATACATTCTATTGTTTTGGCGGCAGCAGCAGCAGGGGGCACCACAACCCAGAACCTGATGGTCTGCGACCCAGTACTGGGGCCTGACCCGGGGCTTGAAAACCACTGCTCTAGCTCCCCCATATGCCCACAGGCACTGTAGAACCACTGATGCAGGTGAAAGGCGAGGCATGTGTCATCCACACATGAGCTCACTGCATTAACACCTGCCAACTCCATCATGTCTATGCCACAACTTGCAGATATAGTTGTCGTCGTCATCGTCCCCCCCCCCCCGCCCCTTGGGATTTCTGTACTAGACAGACCATTTTGCTGATTAAGGGAATCGTACAGGGCTTGCAAGATCAGAAGTATTCGTATATTTTTGGCTGGATTGTTCTTTCCCCTGTCTAAGATATTACTGCTTCATCACTTCAGTTATGAAAGCAAGGAGTCGAAAAAATTCTCCTCTGCCCTGAAATAAATAAAAAAATGTAAATTTGCTTTCATCTCTAAAATATACTTACTACTTCAGATAATGTAGGAAAAATATGGGTTTTTATCCAAAACACAACTTTTGAAATTCACATTTTAAAGAATTTCTAAATTAATTGAAATGTAAATATTCAAGAACAAATTGTAATCTGTTTAAATCCTAATCCAACTAATTTTTACTTCAGTAGTGAGTCCATTCTGATATGTAGTCAGGATTCTCTTAGTCTCTTTTTTCTCTCTGATCTTGTGCTTCTTACTCATTCACTTTTGTCTTTGCCTCTTCTCCTACAGCACTGGTTGTCAAACTTTTTTCTTGCAACCCAGTTGAAAAACAGTATTTATGACCGTGACCCAACACGGTCATAAATTTCCTGTGGCTGCTACCCCTGAGTGGAAGCAGCCACAGAAAGTTTAAAAGTAAATTGACAAGGATGCCGGCGACTCTGCTGAAAGCTGACAACCTAAGGCGGCCAAGTCCTTGTCAATTGCTCTCCCTCCACCCCCCAAGCAGAAGTGCCACGACCCATTAACCCCGGTTTGACAACCACTGTCCTACAGGATAATCCTTGTAGCTGCTGTTTCTGTGCATAGTAATTCCCCAGCTGCTAGCTGCCAAACTAAAAAATTGCAGCATCTTAACCACAACTAGACAGATTTCATAAGTCTCTTGGCTTTGTGTGTCTACCTCATTTGTACTACAAAAGACTTTATTTCCATATTATTTTCTCTTCATGGATCAGCAAGAAACTTTGGAGGGCAAGTGAGTTAATGAGTTCTGACCTGTACAGCTTCAACAGATAGCTGGAGCCCTTACACCAGCCAGTCAAATATCTGCTTCAACAATGACCAGTCTATAAAATTATACAATGCACACAATGTTTGTTAGGTGAGCAGTATTTTTTAATCCCCATTTATAAAAATAACCAAAAAAACCCCCTCAGGTGCATATTTAAGTAATATTATTATAGGAAGAAACGCCTTTCGCTCAGATACCTTTCCTCACTAGTACATAGCTTATTTGTGATTATCAGCTCTTGACACAAAGAAAAGGGCCATACTGCATCTAAATCACCATGTTGATCTTTTTTTTTTTTTATCAAGACCTCATAGGAAAAATAGCCTAAAAAACAGTCTGATACTGAAGGTGGCTTATGTCAACATATTATAAAGTTTAAAAAAAAAAATCACTTTAATCTTAAGTAAAAAAAAATTGAGAAAAACAGAATTCTCTATCACATCACCCACTTAAAAAACATATTTAGACAACAACCCACATAGGAATCACTGTACCCAAAGAAAAAAAAACAACAGTATATTTGTCTTATCCATATAATTAAATCGCTAAGACAGCTTCCAAAGAGGTTAAGTATCTTTGCTCAGTATATTTGGATATTAAAAGTACTGTAACATATTTCCAGCTCAAACATAAAAAAAAAAAAAAAAAAAGGCAGCCCTATGTCTTATTTTTAGGAAATAAACAGATTCCTGATCAACCAATCACAAAGCTGTTGCACAATGCTGCCATGCCTCCATGTCCCAAAACAGCTAAGAAAGGAGTTTTGTTTTTCTGTTTTTGTCTACAGTCCCAGTGATGGATGGCTGCTTAGGGGAAAGATCAGGCCATGTGTTCAAGCTTCTAAATAGAAAAGCAGATGGAACAAATATGAACAGCTGCATGATGGGAAAAACATCATATATTAAGTACATCTGAGTTTCACAAAAGAAAAAAAACACGTAGAGATGTAACTATGGCTTAGATTTAAGTTTGTCTTTTCAGTCCTAAACACGATTTTGAAACGTCTAAAAGTGGCTTTAGTGGAATTGTTTCCTTACAGAAGTGAACTCAAAATGACAGTAATGAGTTGGTGTGGCATGATTTTCAAGTTTCTAGAATGTGGGGTTCGGCAGGGATACTCTTTTTAAAGAGGTGGCATTACTAGGTTTACCAGATATCAAAACACAGAAAGGAGGACAGGGAGGTCTGAAAAGGAGGATATTGGAGGACGTGGGAGAAAATTTAGTATTAATATAACTGTTATTAACATATTATGTCATGGAAAATGGGTAATGATTAATGAATGCAGAATTAAAACTGCACAATATCATGTATTTTTAAATTATTTTAAAATAAAGAAAATTACCAAAATGTTTTTTTTTACCGAAAACTGGATTTTTTCATTAAATGAAAGTTCTTCATGACCCTTTCATTAATGTTCATAAGACTAAAGTTAAAAAAAAACCTAAATTTTCAAATATCAACTTGAAAAGTACCTAAAAAGATTAAAAAAAACCAAAAAACTACCAGTTAACTCACTTCTCATTCTTCATTTTCCACAGCAGCCCATTTTTAAAGTTAAAATAAAAAAGTCCAAAATTGTTTCTTTCCAGCTCAAACCTGCCCCTTTAGTGGTTTTATTTAATTGGTCATTGTTAGTAATTTTATTTATGGTAGACTTGATTTTCCTTCATTTTATTAGTATATCCCTATTTTTTTTCCTCCCTCAATTTAGCCATTTTGTAGGGAGCAAGAGCCAAAAATAAAAGTGCCTTTTACAGGTCTTGAACCCGCAACCCCAAGGTTAAAAAAGACCTTGCCTACCCACACAGCTCTGTAAAAGTAACCTGAGAGTCAGGAGATACCTGAACTCCTAGTGACAAGGCCTGATTACTGAGCTGTGATTGGGGGCAGGGGGTGCATGTGACCAGCTCCTATCTCTAGCCGCTGGGGAAGCATCCCCCCACTCTGTAACTCAGCTGTTGGAGGGGGTTTTAACATTCTATTCTTGAGTAGCAAAAAGCCAGACAAAAGCACCTATTTTTAAAATACCTGGAGGACGGAGGACATGATGCCAAGAAGGAGGAATGGCCTCCTTTTGCTGGACATCTGGTAACCCCAGGCATTACTAAGAAGATTCACAACACCAAGTAAAGGTTGCCTAGAATCTTCCTACTCTCCCTCTCATAATATCATACATAGGACAACATGGGAAATGGTGTGCAGTTGGAATAGAAGTATTTTGATTGAAATCTACACCCCTCATACTTACACAAACATACAAAACACAGAAAGACAGTGATAAATGTGTTCACATGGGGCTGTGTTAGAACTATGAGACATTCTTCCTTGCCTCAGCAAGTTATCATTTCACAGCAATGCTCCATGCAGTTTTACACCTGCAAACAAGCCCATTGACAGGAATTCCAGGTCCCAAGTCAGAACAGTCCCATTCTTGTCCTTCGGCACATGACCCCAGCTAGTCTGCTCCACATCCTGCCCCTTCTTCCACTTGGCCCACTCACTGCCATGTCCTCTCCCCACCTAACCATTCAATCCTCCTCCTCTTCCACACTCCCCCTTCCTACAGGCAGTGAGCGACCAACAGCTGGAGGGGCTGCAAGAGGACACTGTGAAGAACACTGTCAGGGGTGGGTGGGATGGGGGCAAAGAGTGAAAGAGGCAGGATAGCAAGCTATAGCCTCCCTGAGGGGAAGTATCTGCCACTGACACAGTACTGTCCACACAAGTGCTTACACTGGCAAAACTTATGCTGCTCATGGAGTGTTTCTTTCACATCTGTGGTCGTTAAAAATGTTGCTGGGCATAAATGCTAGTGTAGACAAGGCCTAAGAATCAATCATTTTTAAAAACCTCTAAAATTAACTTTACTTTCCTAGTAAAATTAAATGTGTATTTAAACAATCTTTAAAATGTCATATTAAACAAACTGTATGAAACACTTTAAAACCAGGAATTTAAAAGAAAACCATTAATATTTTGTATAAAGAAGTCAAAGGGTAGCCGTTTTAGTCTGTGTACAGCAAAAATGAGTCCTGTAGCACCTTAAAGACTAACAAATTTTTTCAGGCATAAGCTTTCACAGGCTCTAACCCACTTCATCACATGAAACTGATGCACCTGACAAAGTGGGTGCCCGCGAAGGCTTGTGTCCGAAAAAAACTGTTAGTCTTTAAGGTGCCACAGGACTCTCATTGTTTTTGCTGCAATAAAAAGGGAGTCTGAGGGCAAAAACTCTTGTATTACCTTTATATCCTGTACAATGGAACCTTAATGAAGGCTTTTGAGTGCTACTGTAATATAGGAATATTAACAGTAAACAGGTAAATTTGTGTCACTCTAGCAAGAAATTAATCATCAAATACTGGAGTCTGCAGTGATAAACTAATTAAGACATTCTTGGGTGTTAAAATTACAGTTTTAAGAATCTAGAAGAAAATAAAATTCTGTTACTGCATTTGTCAGCCTTTTTAGCTGCATCTTAGATCTAAGCCACTACTTCATAGTCATGTATGTGTTTTCTATTAAAGAGCAGTGACACTAAATAGTGACTTACCACAGACAGATTTTCTACATCTGTAATTTCAGTTAATTAGAAGTGGTTTGTCTCATTTCCTCCCACCAACTCCTGCCCCACTGCTATCTTCCCTTCCTAAAGCATTGTGCATTAACAGCATATATCAATTACTTTAGAGTTCCTTGACTGACTGGCAAGTGGCAAGCCTACATAACAAAGTGTGTGTGAGCTAAGTGGTACATCACCTATATAGTGCCAAAGTGACGTGCTCTTTAAAGGGGACGAGCGCCTCCTTCACACAGGAAAACAACTGTCTCCAGTACCACCAACTCTTGCAAACTGATTGAGATTCAAAGGATTCTGGTGACTATAAGGAGGAGCCCTTGATGGTGTGAGAAGCTCCACCATTCCCAGGATTTTCGATTTCCAGAGGTGCAGCCGTGCTAGTCTAGTTCAGTAAAACAAACTACGAGTCCTGCACCACTTAAAGACTAACATATTTGTTTATTGCATGAGCTTTTGTGGGAAAAAAATCCCACTTCATCAGACACTTTGAAGAAAAAAAGAAAGCTCATGCAATAAATAAATTTGTCAGTCTTTAAGTGCCACAGGACTCTGAGGATTTTCAAGCTTGGACATATGAGCAGTGATCTGTGTAAAAGCTTCAGGGCTGAGCACACAGACCTGACCTTGCTAGGGAGCCCTTCCTTCACATACTGACAGGCTTTAACACACTCACAGAGAAATGGTGTAACAGGAGGCAGGAGAGAGGAACAGGCCCCAACCACTAACAACCCTCTCTCTCTCTCTCTCTCTCTCTCTCTCTCTCTCTCTCTCTCTGTCCCTTCACTCCTCCTCTCACTTCTCCATGTTGCTTCTCTTCTTCCTGAGACATGAGCTGGGAAAGGGGGAGTCAGGGAAGAGAAACTGCTTGTTTTGCACAGAGGAAAAACCTCAGGGGGGAGGGGTAGAGACAAATGCACACTTCCCCCCCCCACAACTAGCTGAGAAGGGAAGTGAAGTCAGCTGTAAGAAATAATTATATACAACAAATAGAACAAAAGAAGTTGATAGTAATGAATCTAAATTAGAAGCTATGAATTGCACAAAATTGATCAGGGAAGCAAAGGGACATAAACCCATGGCGAGCAGAATTAAGGACAACAAGAAGCATATTAAGAACATAAAGAATCTTAACACTAGTATGTCATTTATTAATATATGGAAATGGTAGAATTATCAGTAATAATGCAAAAGACACAGAAGTATTGAATAAACATTTCCATTCTGTATTTGGAGAAAAGTCAGATGATGACCACAAGCTTTCCAGTCTAATAGTAACTTAGAAAGATGTTAAAGCCAAAGGTGAGGATTCACTTTGAAGGATAACCTCCATCCAAGATTTTTTTAAGAAAATAGTGGCTAAAGAGCTCATTGGACCATTAGTGTGGAATATGAATAAATCTTGGAAGAGTAGGGCAGTTCCAGGAGAGTAGGAGAACGTCAAAATAGGATTACCCAGGTAATTAGAGGCCTGTCAGTCTGATTATGTATCTCAGGCAAGATAATGAAGAGGCAGATACAAAACTCCATTAATAAAGAATTGAAGGAGGGCAATAAAATTAATGCCCTTTAATATGAGTTTATGGAAAACAGCTTAACTAACTCGATTATTTTGTGAAATCACATCTTTGATAAAGGCAATACTGTTGACGTAATATAATTAAGCTTCTGTAAAGTACTTGATTTTGCATGACATTTTGATTAAAAGTTAGAATACAACAGAATTAACATGGCACAAACTAAACATATTAAAAGACAGCTAACTGATAGGTCTCAAAATGTAATTATAAACAATGAAGCATTAAACAGGTATATTTCTAGAGGGGTTCTACACAGATCAGTTCTTGGCCCTATATTATTTAACAGTTTTATTAGGGACTTGGAAGAAAACATGACCACAAGTGATAGGTTTGCAGATCACAAAAAAATTAACGGATTGGTAAATAAGGGAGACACCAGATCATTGACAGGGCAACTGGATTACTTGCTAAAAATGAATACAAGCAAACACTGTACTTTGTAACATCCAAGTGTAAAATATATGTATCCAGGATCAAAAAAACAACCAGCCGTACTTGGATGATGGGGGCTATAGCCTATGAACCAGTCACTTTAAAAAAAAGATTTTGGGGTTGTGGTGATAATCAGTTACAGGGCTGGATCAAAGCTCAGGGCTGCCCCCCCCTTGTGGACCTGCCCTTTGTGGCCCCCCACTGCTGGGGTGTGCTGCCCTGGGCTGCCTACTCAACCCTCCCATGCTGGGGGGCAGAGGCAGGGGCTCTAGGGCCCTGGTTGGTGCTACAGACGGGGTACATGGGTTGTGGTTGGGCTGCACTGTGAGAGGGTTCAGAGGGTTTGGGTATAAAGAGCTACATGGAGCAGAATTCTTCTGTATTCCCACCTTGTAGTTCACTCTTAGAATACAAGACCAAAACATACACAGCTATTCACTGAAACTGCGCCAACAAGATGACATCGTGGCCTAACTGAAATCTCAAAGCAGAATGGTATTCTGATCAACAGCTGCATCCTCAAGCTTATCCATCATCCAAGCAAAATCAATACTGAAAAATTATGGTTATTGAACACAGCCCCGCCAAACTCCCATGGCAGCAGTTGGCAACCACTAGCATGTGCATGCCTAGTCATAGTGGCATGGAGGGCTCCTGGCCCTGCAATGCTGCAGCTACTCCCTGCTGCTGGCCCCACCCCAGCAGGGCCTGGGGCTGCAAGAGCCACATGCATCCTGTGGCTCCTGTCCCATTAGCCCCACTCCCCAGCTGGGAGGCAGGGCTGGCAGAGAAAAGGACCCACCATATGCAGTGGCACCCACTGGCCCAGTTCTTAGCACCTACTGATGGTTGGGGCGTGCAGGGCTGGCATAGGGCCAGCCAAGGTTGCTGAACCCTGTCCTATGGAGAGAGGGAACCATGCATCTATATGCCATTTATCCTCCATTCCTTGGCTTGAATGCAACTTTGTGTTTTAGGGATGCCAAGTCATCACATCAGATCCCACAAACTTGGTCACTGCAATGAAACAGTGTTTGTAATTACTCCTGAGTTGCTGAAGACAGGTGAAAATATTGCAAAACCGTGATTTTATAGGCTTTTCCAGCCCATCTGGCATACTAGTATCAACCCCAATGATCAACAGAAGGAGGTTATTCTGCTCTTTTTCAAAAAAGCAATAAAGTCAAATATAGCAAATATATAATTGGTGGTGTTCATCCCAAGAATAGTCTGATTTATGACAAACACAGGAACACAGATGCACCTTGTGGCAACGGCCAGGAATACTGTAATCAGACAAATCTCCAGGAGCCATCACAAAAAACAGACATCTGAGGGGGAAGGAGCGAAATGAAGGAAGTAGAACATCTGCAATGGAATTTTTGGACATCTGACTACTAAGTTACCTGAGGACAGCTCACAAATATCCATTATTTTTTATTTTTTAAAAAAGTCTGGCCAGATAGCCCATAATACAGACTTTGATTGAACTGCCCAACAAGACCACAGACTCAGTTCAGTGATGAAGGCACTCGGCCAGGTATATTGTGAATGAAGCATAATCCTAGTGTCCTATACGTGCTACAGATACACTGCCACATCTATGCCTACGGTTACAATGAACCCTACTCAGTGAGCAGTGGGATGCTCCACGCTTCCACCTGCTGTACTAAGATACCTTTTCTGTGACCCCTCTTTTATATAATGATACAAACAAATTACATATTGCCCCTCTGATGTGGTTAGTTACCATCCTTTACATCTGTGGTTCCCAACCTTTTCAGTAACACAGGACACTTCAATGAGACAGACAACAACACCCACTTTTTTCAGCTGAATTGATTGCTCATAAATGTCAAATCTGCTTAAATTTACTATGGTTATGGTCTTACCAAAAAGGTTTGCAACACAATGTATACAACAAGCTAAAGAAGGACTGAATACATTAACGTTTCACACCCATCAGAAAAAAGATACACATCATCCCAATTTTGCCCTTTGGCCACTTGTGTTAAGAATGTTCATGTTTTAGAATTGAAAGACCGATACCTAGCTTTTTATTTGATTATTAATTTTCAGGAGTTTTATGAGTTATAATTTTGGTCGGACAGAATATTGCTTTATGGTGAAACAATACTTGTATTAAAATGATTTTCATTACCTTTGTACAAAATTTCACAGCATACCAAGTGTGCCATTGAAAACCACTGCTTTACACTGTACTTGTTGGTTCAATCAAAATAACTCTATCCCTTAGTATTATCCTGTCAACTGGACCTTATCCTTAAGAGGGGTCAGTGTGTCCCTATATTATTTTTGGGAAGTGTGTTTACACCATAATCTTGTATCAGGGTGTTCTGGTACAACCCTTCTGGAATGTGTTTATGTGAAAACTTAGTGCCTAGGATTGCTTGCAGGGTTTTTTTAAACATCAGCCCTGTTCTTGCCAAGTTCATGTATTGGCCCATGGACCTAAAGCAGGCATCTGCTTTGTAATACGGCCTGACTTCTGCTCCTAGCTGGTTTCTTGCTAATTTTGCTTTTGATCAGCAAGACTTGACCAGTTTGAGTCTTAGGACTTAACGGCAGACTCCTTATACCAGGTCTCATGTCTCAGACTTTTTTTCTACCACACCAACTACATTCCAGCACTTGCACTCCAATCTCCTCTTACATAGCTCCATGGAACGGTGCAGGGAACACACACTGCAACCAAATTAGTTCCTCTGTGGGTAAACCTGTAGAGAAGCAAGAAGCAGGAAGACAGAGAAAACAGAATGTCAAGCACCAGACTGCAGCAAAATGCCTTCATTCCATGGTATCTTGGAAAAATGCCTCCTAATGAAGTCACTGAACTACAGAGCCCATAAGGCCACGAATGAGATATGGTTACACCTCTCAAGGGGAGGTTACTTACTGTAACTGAGGGATCTTTGAGATGTGTGGCCCCTATCTATATCACACACATCTTGTGCACCAAGTGCACGAGTACAGAAATTCTTCAAAGTAGTGTCTGTTGATCTACACAACAACATTATTTTCCCCTCATGATTGCAACTGAGGGCATAAGAGGCTGTGCAGATTGGCACATTTCCACTTCCCTCTTACTACAATTGAACAAGATCTTAAGCAGAATGGAAAGAGGCTGGGTGATGTAACACAGATAGGGACCACACATACATCTTAAAGAACCTCCAGTTAAAGTAAACAGCCTCCCTTTCCTCAAATACTAGTCCCTATGTGTATTCCACAAGTCAGTGATTAGCAAGCAGCCCTCAGACTAGAGGAGGTGCAAGAAAACTGGTAGAAGTAGTGGTCTTCTTCGAGCACTGCTCACATACATTCAGTTACAGGTGTCTACGTGGCATAGCGCACAGTAGCTTGGAGAGTCTTTAGTCTTTGCCTGTCAGGTCAGGGCACGTGGCCAATGCCCCCTTCTGTGCCGTGACCGCATATAGGTGACCATGACCCTGACCCTCCCAGTTCCCTTTTCCACCCTCAGTGATGGTTTCAGATCAGCCAAAACTTGCCCTTCCTACAGCCATATCTGCAGCTACAGCTTGACTGAGAGCATACCATGATGTGAACGTGTGGACGGAGCTCCAAGATTCCATTTTACAAATGTCCTGCAGAAAAATACGCAAAAAGAATGCCATGGAAGCTGCTTGTGTTCTCATGGAGTGAGCTGTAATACAGTATCTACTGCTAGGGGAATTCTGCACCCCTGAGCATACACAGAATCAATCTCCCTGGAGATTTTTTTTTTCCTCCTGCTCTGGAAACCCAGCTGACAGCTGCCCCAGCCCCGTCCCAGAAGCAGTCCTGGAATCCATGACGTCCATGACAGAATCTTATCCTTATAATGAGCTTGAATGAAATGCTAATGCTTAAATATTTGTTGTTGTTGTTATAAAAGCTAAGGAGAAGCAGGGTCACTTCATTAACGTATAATAATATATTTAGCTACCAGACAATACTAGTGAGAAAACAAAAAATGAATTTGTACATTTAGTATACTGTATTACATCATTAGCTACCCTTTGCAAAACTTACCACATTTGGCCAGAATATGCATCTGGAATGGAAGCATTTTATGTTCCTTTTGATGGTAATGATCTAGTTCCTATATGGTCCACCTGAATTAAAAACTTCGAATTACTTCACTGTCTTTCAAAGACCTGCGTTAATACCAAAACTTCCTATTACGATATGAGGAAAATTTCTGGGTTTCATCCTATGCTTACTCAGCAGGATATGGAATAATAATTTTAAGCCTTTGGTCTCCGACTTGATCTTTTTGCAATTCTTCCAGTCTCATTTGCTGATTTTGTACCTCTTTCACCTCATAGGACAGTGATGAGGAATAGACATTTGCATCTTTTTACATCTTCAATTTAAAACCAAGTTAGAATTCTATCTGAGTCAGACTAAAAACTTTTCAGGATTCCAACTTCCATCATTTGAATTATAGTGCTGTTTATACTAAATTTTAAAGACACCTTATTCCATTCACGAGAAGTCCTATGTATGTCACTAAATCACCCCCTCCTCTATTCGTAGGGAGAAGGGAGAGATGGGGGGGCAGAACCCACAAAAAACACACCAACCAAATTTAGTCTGCATCTCCAAGAAGTGTTAGTGGAAACACAACAATACACTAGTTCTTAAACAATGAATTTATACTGCCCTCAAGTGTGGGGGGATGTGAAGTGAAGTAGAGGAAGTTTGAAAGTGGTATAGAGAAAGATCCAAAGGCTCAAATATATATAAATACTATCTGAAGAAAAACATACTACCTTCTGTTTCATAAAAATGCTAATGTGTTTCATACTTATAAATTATAGGCAGAGAATATAGCAGCATCATTAGGATTGCACAACTGTCATTTTCAAATGTTTTTGATTACATTGTGGGCTAAAATTTTGCATATTTGTTCCAAGTTCAAGAACAAATTTCTTGAAAGATTGAGCAAAAAATGTTTCACTTGTTTGATAACTGAGTGAGATGTTTCTTTTTAACTGAGAAAAAGAACACCGCCTCAATAGGAGGTAAAATTGTGACTTTGGGGAGAGAGTCCTTAGGCTGTAGATGTAGACATATCTTTCAAAAGCCCAGTGAAAATCAGTCTTGATTTGGCAAAGATATAAGACATTCCACGCATGCACACTAGTTTCTGTTACATTAAGTGATGTTCCATTGTGTCAGTGTGGATGCAACAGGAGAATTTTGTTGTTAGACTAAAATAACGCAATTTGTAAGGGAAACAAAACAAAATTTTGAACGTTTCAAGGCAGGACTCTGCATAAGCCTTTGACTCACTGAGTGTAAATGCTGTACAAGGCAGAACATTCTAATGTTGCCTAATGAAGAGTTCCACACTACTGACTTTTGATGATTCATTCTGCTTTTCCAAATTGTCTGATATTAAAACAATACTAATGCTGAATAGGAAGCACTGAAACAATAAGGGAGAGTCAAAATTAAGGTTATCCACAGGATCTTTAACTCTTTTGCCTTGTAAGTATGGATTTGTAAATAGTCTTTATGTGATCATCTTATTCTTTCCCGAAGACAAATCAAACAAACCGAAGCTTCAAAGAGAAACTGCAGAACTAGAATTCATATGCAAATTTGATACCCTTGCCTCAGGGTTAAATAAGCTCTATGAATTTTTTCCTTGTTGCAAAACATGATTTGACCTCACCGTCCCCTATTTGCTGTTCCCCAGAGTTTGCATCTAAACAAATGCTTTGATTTGTGTTGCAGTCTGACCTGATCCTATGACTTTTCACTTCCCTGCACTTATTTTCCTCCCATTCTGCAAGTTCCCCATCTTCAAAACACTGATGAAGCAGGATTTTCTCCATTGAAAGCTCATGAGATAAATAAATCTGCTAGTCTTCAGAACTGCCACAGGACTCCTTCCTTGTCTTCCCTAAAACTGCATCTGTATTCACTGTGTGGAGTAGACAGTGAATGAAGCAAGAATCCCTGACCTATATACTTCAGTTCAACTGTATGCTGCAAGAACCATAAATTCAACACCAATGATAAAAAACTGAATAGCCCACTCCTTCATAAGCACCTTCCAAATGGCATAATGAATGCAGAAACAGGAATGGGATCGTGTAATTGAAGACAATCTTAATGCATGTGTACAGACTCAAATAGTAGCATTAAAGCTGTGTGAGCAAATTTAAACACTGGCAGTCATGAATTCTTAGAGAATTTTGTTCAGAACAGAAGTTACATTTGTAATTACGCTATATAGTGAATGACACAAATAGCATTGTGGAGAATTCCAAACATCAAAATCAATTTGGTTAAGCAAGTAAAAAGACAAGCAAAGCATCTTCTGACTTAAGTATCAATAAAAATAATGAATATTTTTGTAAGTGGAACTCAGCAAAAAAAAAAAAAAAAAATCTAGTTTTATGTGAACCAGAAAATAATCAGGTCCATACCTAATCATGCTCTTGTACCTATATCTGTGCTACTGCACGGCCACAGATATCAGCCAGTCAGCTGTTGGTATAAATTAAAAGTCTCTTCCATTATTAAGGCAATAAATTAAGCTATCTAAGGGAAAATGTAATGTCCTAAAACTTCTTTCTAAAACAAACAAAATAAATCAGCTTCAAGAAGAGATCAAATGTGAAAGCTGTCAGCCAAAAGATGAATGTTTCAGAAAGTTAAGTGACTGAAAACTAGGATTAGAATAGAAACCAACATACAGCTTCAAATATAATACTATCATCAGAGCCATGATTGGAGTTGAAATACCATCACTTTTTCCAAAAGTGTAGCCATGTTAGTCTAGTTCGGCAAAACAAACAAGGAGTCCTGTGACACTTAAAGATTAACAAATGTATGTATCGCATAAGCTTTCGTGGGACAAAAATCCCACTTTGTCAGATGCTTTGAAGATGGGGAAGCATACAGAATGGGAGGAAAATAAATGCAGGGAAGTGTAAGTCATAGGATCAGGTCACACTGTAACAGTAAATCAAAAGAGCTGTTAAGATTCAAACACTGGGGAACAGAGTACACAGGAAGATGAGGTCAAATCACCTGCTGTAATGAGAGAAAAATCCGAAGTCCATATTTAGCTGTGAAGACAGACTATCAAATTTGCATATGAATTCCAGTTCTGCAGTTTCTCTTTGAAGCCTTGAGCTGTTATTCAACTGTCTGAGCACAGCTATAAAAAGAATAAATAAAAAGCATCTTTTTGAGTCTCTTTATATTTCCCCAAACTCACTGTTTTGAGTCCAGAGCTAAGACAAAACCCAATGGTTTTAGTTTGTGGGGTCTCTCCATGCTAATTTCATATACCCACTGTGATCCACTGAGGCATGGCAGCAACTGAGAATACCACATTCAGGACAAATTGAAAAGAAATGGTGAAGACGCACCTTAGACTGATAGTTATTCTTACATAAGACAACAACAAAAGCCAGCAAAAGAAGTAAACTTCTGTCTCACCACACTAGTTAACAAAAAGTCAGAAATGCAGTCTTTCATAACCCAGACCTTGTTTCACCACCCAGACACTGAACTTTATAAGGAGTGGTTATTTAAAACCAAATTTTATCAAAAAGACTTCTGATCCCAAAAAATCAGCTACTAAGCCTGGCCAATATCGAGCTCAGATCCAGAGCCGTAACACTGGTTTTTGCCACCCAGGTCATGTTCCAATCAGAACACGCCCCTTCCCACTAGTGGTGCTTAAAGCCAGTGCCGCAAAGCCGCCCCTTTAATAGCATGGCTCCATTAAACTGCTCTGTGCTGCCCAGGGCTTTGCCCCGTTGGCCCTGCCATAGTTACAGCTCTGCTCAGATCTTACCAAATAATCATGCTTCTTCCAATTCTTTGGTATTTAATATCTAAAGGTTTATTTATAGAAAGAGTTAAAATGGTCAAAGAATCACACACCTACAATCATTGTGAAGTTCTTGTATCAGATTTGTAGAAGTGGTGGAATATACTGCCAATCTGCAAAGTCTCTGCTAACCCAAACAGCTTGGTAGTCATCAATCCTTGTTCAGAGCCTTTGTGTTAGAAATCAAGTCCAGAGAAACAAAATGAAGCAAGAAATGAAAATGAAATGGAAACATTGCAGTTGCCTTATGTACCTACTTCCATGTGGATAGATGCTTTCAGCCCTAACTTATTGAAATTCACAGGCACACAAGATGAGTCCAGGATCACATGAGCAAGTCACATGCCCTTGAATGCTATGATGAGTCAGAGGAGCCAGCAGCCATTGTCCATAGTCTGGCCAAAATGCTCACAGGAAGGGTCACAGGTACAGAAAGGCTTCTTCAATGGTCTCCTGTGAGCTAAACATCCTTTAATGGGCCATTAACATACACAGTCCATTCACAGTGTGTTCCCAGGCTTCAATGTAGATTTTACCTGACGGGGGTTTCTCAGGAATCCAGCATATATGCAGCATGCAGATACATAATCAATATCTGTAACTTCAGATACAAAATGATACATGCATATCAACAAGATAATCACACTCAGCAAATCAGCTTTTCCCACTGACACCTTACATGACACACTTTGTATAAATTCTGTTGTAACTGTATAACAGTAGCAGCAATACAAAGAGTCCTGTGGCAATTTTAAAGACTAACAAATGTATTTGTCCCATGAGCTTTTGTGGGAGAAAATCCCACAGTATTACAAATGGACATCACCATCACCCCAGCTTCTGTGCTTCTCCTGTTGACCTACATGTATTTGCAGCTTCCATTGTGTTTTGACATTTACAATGTTTATTTTTAGATCAAAGAGACAGGCAAATGAGGGATACTCACCCTTGTGCAGTAGCCAAGGTTCTTCGAAATGTGTGTCCCTGTCCTGCTCCACTCCAGGTGTGTGGCCAGCCTCGTGCCTTCAGATCGGAGAATTCTTAGCAGCCTCCATGGGGGCGACCTACGCACACCAGCAGGGCTCGCTGACTTGTGCCATCAGTGACACACACAGTCGCCCCTCCCTTCCCTCAGTTCCCTCTCTACCACGAAGGGAGCTCCAGTTCTAACTTTATGCTGCTTTGAAGTAGAGGGGAGGAAGGCAGGTAGTGGAACAGGACAGGGACACACATCTCGAAGAACCTTGGCTACTGCACAAGGATGAGTATCCCTCACTTCTTCTTCAAGTAGTGTCCCTCTCTGCTCCACTCTAGGTGATTACCAAGCTGTCCCCTATCTGGCAGAGGGGACTTCGAAGCCTGCCCCTTGAACTGACTGAAGCACTGCCAGACACACTGCTGAATCTGCAATGGACAGCTGATCAATCGCATAATGCTTTACAAACGTGTCTGCTGACCCCCATGTGGCCGCTCTACAAATTTCTGTTATAGGGACGTTGCTCAAGAAAGCTGTGAAAGCTGCCATGGACCTTGTAGAATGAGTCCGAATGCCTTCTGGGGCTTGCAGTCCCTTTAACTCATATGCTGTATTTATACATCCTGATATCCATTTGGAAAGTCTCTGCTTTGAGATCGGCTGCCCTTGGGACCTCTCTGCTATAGATACAAAGAGCTTCGGAGTCTTCCAAAATGACCTAGTTCTCTGAAAGTAAAGCGCTACTGCTCACCTTACATCAAGCGTGTGCCACAAAGCGTGCTGGGGACTATCATGCGGCTTAGGAAAAAACGTTGGTAAGTGTATTGTCTGATTCATGTGAAAAGATGATACTATCTTCGGGGGGAACCTCAGGTGTGGCCGCATGGAGATTTTATCTCTGTGAAAAACTGTGTATGGAGGACTCACCATTAGCTCCACAAGCTTACCTACACGCGTGGCCGATGTTATGGCCACTAGAAAGGCCACCTTCATTGACATGTGTAACAATGAACAGCTTGCCATAGGTTCAAACGGTCTTCCCATCAGCACCCTAAGAACCATGGAGAGATCCCACGGTGGGGCATGTGGTCAACATAGCAGGTACAAGCTCTGCAACCCTGTCATGAAGCGCTTAACTACCTGATGAGAGAAAACTGATGCCCCATGTACCAGTTCATGAAATGTCGACATTGCCACCAAGTGAACCTTTATGGTGTTAACTGACAGTCTTGTGTTTTTCAGGTAAAGAAGATAGTTGAGCAGCTCCAGAATTGAGATTGAGACAGGATCCTTATCGTTCTGATGACACCACACAGTGAACCTGCGTCATTTCTGAAGGTAAGTACGTCTCGTAGCTGGTTTCCTACTGTTCAGGAGGACCTCCTTGACCTGCTGTGAACACTGAAACTCTAACTCATTGTACCATCCGGGTACCAGGCCATGAGGTGCAGTCTGTGGAGGTAAGTATAAGGGATTTCCCCCCTTTCCTGTGTCAGGAGATCTGAGACCTCCAGAAGCGTAATGTCCTTGTCAACATCCATAAAAGGCTGGTGTACCAGGTCTGTCTGGGCCACGCTGGTGCTAACATTATTACCTTATTACAGAGGCTCTGTCGCGTCGGATTTTCCACAGAGTCCTGGGAATCAACAGAATTGGGGGAAACGCATACAGTAGACCCCTGCTCCAGCTGACAAGGCAGGCATCCCCTCTGGACCCCTTCCCTATCCCTGCACAGGAGCAAAACCCTTGACATTTTCTGTTGGCCTGGGTCACAAACAGATCTATCGAGGGGAGATCCCATAGCTGAAACACCTGTTGGATGATGTTCGTACGTATCTCCCACTCGTGCGCCCTCTCGAAAGTCCTGCTCAATGAATCTGCTACCTTGTTGTCCCTGCCTGGGAAATAAATAGCAGAGATATCCATCTTGTTGTGTATGCACAGATTCCATAATTTCATCGCCTCTAGGCAAAGCGCTTTGAACCGTGCCCCCCCAGCGGTTGATATAATACATACAGGTCATGTTGTCTGTGCCCACTTTTACCGTTTTCCCTGCAATCACAGGCAGGAAGCATTTGCACACATTGCGCACCGCCCTCAGTTCTAAGATATTTATGTGCATGCATCTCTCCTGTACCGACCACCTGGCCTGAGCCATTTCCGTCAGTAGACAGGCCCCCCACCCTGTCAGGGAGGCATCTGTCATCATAAGTAAGTCTGTTTGCGGCGACAGAAAAGGAATGCCCTGCAACAGGTTGTCCTTGTTCGTACACCACTCCAATGAGTCCTTTATGATACTCGGAGGGGACAGCATGTGGTGTAGTGTTGCCGACCTATCCCGAACGCACCTGCAAACCACAGCTGAAAAGGCCACATACGTAGTCTGGCGTGCTTCACCAGGGATGTCATGGCCGCCACGTGGCCAAGTGGCTGCATGCAGGTGTGGGCCAATACTATGGGGGAAGATCTGACTAGTCGGACTAAATTGACAATGTTTTCGTACCACTCTCGGGGGAGATAGGCACGTGCTGTTGGTGTGTATATTCTTGCCCCTATGAACAGTATCCCCTGTGAGGGGCAAAGAGAGGACTTTTTGTAATTTATTGCCAGTCCCAATTGCTGGAAGGTCCTCTCGGTGGTCCGCACCGCTTGCAGGGTATCGGGAAAAGAACCTGCCCTTATCAAGAAATTGTCCAGATATGGAAATAGTGTCACTCCCAATGTTTGGAGATGTGCACAGACCACCGCCATGATTTTTGAGAACACCCTCGGTGCAGTACAAAGACCAAAGGGCATTGCGGTATACTGGTAGTGTTTGCCCAAGTCTAGAAATCTGAGGTATTGCCTGTGTGCCGGGTGAATCAACACATGGAAATAAGCATCCTTCAGGTCGAAGAAGCCAACCAATCCCCCTTGTCCAGTGCATGAAGCATACTTGGAATCGTCACCATTTTGAACTTCTTTGTCTCTATATGCTTGCTTAGCCTTCTGACGCCTAGTATAGGCCTCCACCCTCTTGTCTTTTTCTCCGCCAGAAAGTAGTGTGAGTAAAACCCCTTGTTCCTGTATTGAGGCAGAACCTCTTCTATCGCCCCGAAGCTGAGGAGATTGTCTATATCCTGAGCCAACAGTTGTTCATGAGATGGGTCCCTGAAGAGGGATGGGGTAGAGTGAGGGGAGTGGGTCTGGATAGGAAGGGGATGGTGTGCCCCTTCTAGATAGTATTGAGGACTCACTTGTCCAACGTAATAACCTCCCATTGGTGGAAAAAGGGGAGGAGTCTGTTGAGGAAAATTTGTGGTACACTGGTGATGAGTGTGTCCACTGGAACAAGGTGGTTGGGCAAACCCTCGACCAAACCCTCAAAACTGTTGTCTGGTACCCGATGGTTGAGGGTTATTTGCAGGCTGACTGCCTTGTCTTCAACACTGTTGTTGCCGAGATCGTAGTATAGCACTTTCCAGTCTCCACCCCTGGTTAAACTGGGGATATCTGTTTCTGTAAGGTTGGAACCTTTGGCCTCTCCTGCTGGGAATCATTGGATATATTCCCAGGGTGCACAGCGTCACCCTGGAATCTTTGAGAGTATGCATCACCTCATTTGTTTTCTCTCCGAACAGCTTCTCGATCGAAGGGAAGATCCTCTATTGTTGCCTGCATTTGCCTCGGCAATGCATCCGCGTGAAGCCAGGACGCTCACCTCATGACGACGGCTGTACCAATGGCCCGAGCTGCCGCATCCACTGCATCCAGGGAGGCCTGCAGTGCTGTTCTTGCATCAAATTGACCTTCCCTTATTAATGCTTTAAATTGGTCTTTTCTGTCCTCAGGGTGGCAGGTTAAGTAATTCTGACAGCTTTGAATATATGTCATGGTCGTAGTTGGCTAGCACTGCCATGTAGTTTGCAACCCTCAATAAAAAAGTTGTGGAAATATACACCTTTTTCCCCAGGAGGTCCAACTTTTTCCCCTCCTTATTGGCTGGGGTCGTCTTGTAATGGTCCTGCTTCGCTCGTTGGTTCGCCGCCTCTATGACCAGCGGGTTGGGCTGAGGGTGTGTAAATAAAAACTCATTGCCCTTTGGCATTATGAAGTACTTTTTGTCCGTCTTTTTATTGGTTGAAGCAGCTGTGGCAGGTGCTTGCCATATTTGATTCGCTGGCTCCATGATCCCATCGTCCATTGGGAGCGCAACCTTTGTCGAGGTCAATGACTGCAAGATCTTATACATTATGCTGCTTCATGCCATCATATTGTATACAAATGTCCAGACTGTCTGCCACTCTCTTAAACAACTCCTGAAACTGCTTTCCCTCTTCAGACGGAGTGAGAACCAGGCTTGTCTCCTGATTCATCCTGCTCCAGCAACTGCCGTGCTTTTTGTGGCGCTGACAGTAGCTGTTGCTGTGCTAGGATCAATGAAGGCAAGCATTGAGTGCCAACTTCGCTCTGTACTGGCATCAGCAGAGCTTGTGGCAGTCCAAACTGAAACCAGCTTCCCCAGCCTAACCATGGACCTGCATATGGCCAAGTCATGCCCCAGGGATGCAGTGGCAAAACACCCACCGCAGTTGTCTGTGCCTGAGTATTGGGATAAACTGTGTCACCAGGTGGCACCGGACTTAGAGATCTAGACCTTGATGAAGTATATCCCCCACTGGAAAAACTCAAAGAGAGGATATCCTCATCTGAAGAGTGAATACTAAATAGTGGGCATATCAGGGAGGAAGAAGACCAATTGCCCTCCACTACTTCTAATGGTGCCTTTTCTGTTTTCTTTTCTCATGCTGCAGGGGCAATTGTTCCCCTGCCCCTGAACAGCACCGCTCCAGCAGCAGCGGGGCCGTGTCTGGTGCGGGAGCCAGCTGCAGTGCCGTGCCGAGCACCATGCCACTCGGTGCCAAGTCCAAAACGGTGCCCACCACCTGGGACAGTGCCGCGGGGTTGACAGGTGGCTCCAGCCACAAAAACAGCACCGCTAGTGGAGTCTGCGGCACCGTAATTGCCGGTAACGGCACCGCGTCCATAGCTGCCACCGGAGTCAGCACCTGCCTATTCCCCGCAGTTGGCTTCTCACGCCCGCGCTCTTTCCTGGCGTTGGTTGGGCGGTATTTTCTCCCCCCGGAGCTGCCAGAGGTGGCCATATTCTGCTGGGCACTCTCTACAATGGGCTCACCTCTAGCCTTCTTTGAGGGTGTGGGGGAGGGAGCAGCCGACCGCCGCTTGTGTGGCTGAGGAGATCGTGGCTGCCGACTGGGGTCAGACGCGGGCTTCAAAGAGCCCTCAATCAAAAACAACTTCAATTTCATCTGCCGCTCTGTGGGTCCGTATGGTCAGTTTTTTACAATGAGGGCACTTCTGAGTTAAGTGACCCTCGCCCAGGTACCTTATGCACTGGGAATGTCCATCCAATGCTGGCATAGCATCCCTACAGGACGTACACCATTTAAACCCCTGTGGGGTAGGCATGTTCTGTTTATTATTTGTATTCTTATATGTATTTTTCATTTCTCTACTTTTGCTTTCAGTGTGTTGAAACTGACCAGAAGAGCGATGGCCGTTAAAACAGCCGTTGGTGCTAAGGCTGGAGTGAGTGTTGTCTCCATCCGAACACCGAAGTGGTAAGAAGGGAACTGGGGGGTGGGGGCAACTGTGCGCATCACTGATTGCGCAAGTCAGCAAGTCCTGCTGGCGCGTGTAGTTCGCCCCTGTGGAGGCTGCTAAGAATTCTCCGATCTGAAGGCGTGAGGCTGGCCAAGCACCTAGAGTAGAGCAGACAGGGACACTACTCGAAGAAAAAATTAACGTTGCTTGGTTTGAGAGACCCTTGTTTAATCAACCCTTCTAATAATAAATTACATAATAAAAATAATTTCAATATATTTTTTTAGAATATAAAAAACTTATTGAACACCAACAGTAACTACACTTCACTAAATTTATAATGATCAGTAAGATTACAGGCTTTAATCTGACACCTTACATAACATTCATTACAGATAAGTACTATGACAGCAATGTCTGCTGTACAGTGAGTTTGTCAGTTCTGACAGAAATTGCTGACACATCAGTGAACCACCAATGGGCTTCCGTCACATGCAAACTTTTATTACCTTGTGATTGTATTTAAATGAACTGTTTGGTGTTTTATTTACCATTTATGGCTCTTAGCAGGACTTTGGCCACTGCTTACTGTTAAAAAAAAAAATATCACAAACTACAATCTGATAATTGTTAGAGAAGAAAAACTTTCAAACACTGAAGACCGAATATGTTTTAAAAGAAATACCTTTGCAATTCAGAGTAAATATGCTAGTTTTGTTTAGTTCAAAGTAACAAATTTAAGCATTACAGTTTTGAATAACAGGGTTCTCAGTCTAGAATAAAGAATTCCTACATAAAAAAATGTACATGCACCACATGTGTACATTATGAAAATGAGGGCCACTAACTTCAGATGAGGGAGGAACGTGTACAGTATCTACTCTTGCACCACAGAAGCAGTGCAAAATTCTGTTTGATTGTAACTTACGAGAAGAGTTTTTTTCTTTTAAAGCACCAACAGAAATTATACTATACACAGGCTATTTTAAAACTATAGTCTGTTCTGGTTTTGTGAAATTTAAAATGAACTGAAAAGATTAACATATCAACTTTTTGTAGTTAACAGATTACTAAGGTGATTTTCAAAGACTAACATCTTAAGTGTGTATATTTTAGCTAAATTATTAACTTAAAATATACCACAAAGTGCAGTCTAACTAATTGCTGCATACCTTGTTAATCTAGAAGAAACTTGTACTACTTGGTGAAATTCACTCGAGGGCCTACTTATGGACTTTTGAACCACTTAAACCATTAAATACAGATCCTGCACTTAAGTAAATTTTACCCTGTGACACTGAGAGGCCAGCTTTGTCAAAGATAGGCTAATTAGCATTCCTTCGATTCACACACAAGTTGTGTACTAACATATTCAGATTTCCAAAGGGGCAGCCCTGCTAGTCTAGCTCAGTAAAGCAAACAAGGAGTCTTGTGGCACTTAAGACTAACAAATTGATTTATTTATATTAATAATAAATAAAATTGTTAGTCTAAGTGCCACAGGACTTCTTGTTTACTTTATTCAAAAATCAATTTAGTTCAAAGGAGATGTTAATTGACACTGTCTTCATTTATCTGCAACTTGATTGCTATCAATTTACATTATGTATATTCCCTTATTTAGTTAACCCTAGATCAGAAGTGGAAGGGCTTATCTACATTAGAAAATTCTGTCAATGGTAATTATATCAGTGATCAAAATGTGCTGTTCACACACCACTCATTTTGTCATCAAAACATATCCAAACTTGGTGCTGTAGCATTAACAGTAAGAGCAGTACACTGTGGGCACCATGCAACTCAAAACCTTCTGCCACTAGGAATTGTGGGATGGGGAATAGAAGCACAAAGCAACATGGGTGCTGACTTAATGTCCCGTGGCACTTTGCGTTTCCATCCCAGAGGATACCTGCAAAATCTCGGTGTGCATTAACATGCTTCGCAGCCTAGAGCGCATGAGGAAATAGAAAAGCATATAAAAACACAGCTACTCCTGTGTGTTTCTATCCCTTGAACTACCTGTACCTTTTAGTCAACCCTAAGTACCCCTTATCTCCTGTACACAAGCAGCATCAGCTTATTAGAGCTGCCTTCTCTTGCATTTTGAGTGCCTGAGTTGAAGGGCTGAGGCTGGCTGTAGCCTTCAGGGATCGAGAATAGATCCTGGTAATTACAATTACCCATCAAATGTGATTGAAGCCTTGGAAATGTAAATGATGAAGGTTGCTAGCTTCAAGGCTAGGGCCCTTGAGCTCACAAAAAGAATTCATTAACTAAATTTGCGTTCCTCATGCTCAGCCGACAAAAAGAAGTCCACAAAGGTGAGGACACTGTTCAGATTATCACCTGTAAGAAGAATCTATAAACACCGGTTTAAAGGAATGATCTTAAATCGATGAACTCCTTGTTAGAATACTGAACAAGGACAGAGATCCCCAGAATTACTTTGAGTAGCTCTGAGGAATTTTTGGAAATCTAGCAGACTACAAAAATATTGTTTTTTACTTACACACTTCAACTTGCCTATTAATGTACTTCACCTGCTTTAAACTCTCAGTAGCTCATTTCTTTCTTAATCTGTAGGTAGATTACTAGAGAAATTGTCAGCCAGTGCCATCTTTGATGTGAGATTGAGAATATCCATTGACCTGGAGTAAGTGACAGACTTTTGGGGGTTGGAAGTAACCTAATATAATGGGATATTTGGTGTGAGGAACCATTATTACAAAGTATGGTTTGTCTGGTTGGCAAATGGGCTCAAGAGTCTAAAGTGACTGACTATGGCTCCATGGTAAGGCTAATATAGTGACTGAGGAAAGCTCACATTTGTTCCTGGCTTTGTAAAATCTAAATTATAGAATATACCACCAATTTGGAGCATCTGCCCTGTTTTCTATCTGACCTGAGATTGACAGTTGTGAGCTACTTCAGACAGCAGGACATAACCACTGTAAGTTAAGAATTAGTTGCAGTACATGCAAGAATCAGACAAATTCAGGATATTCTGTCCCCCACTCAAACTGTCATGCACAAGTTCCTCTGCAGTGGAAGTGAGTTAATTTTCCTAAAGAACTGAGAGGTCTGTTGAAGCAATTTCTTGGAGTTCAGTTGGTTGCTTGAACACTGATTTTTCACTTGTAGAACTGTTAACTCTTTTCCCATCAGAAAGCATGCTCTGAAAAGACAGTCTTTCTAATAATGTGATGAAGTGGTCTCCAATTGGATGTTATAACTCTACTTTTGCTTCCTCCAGTTTCAATTAAAGTATACCCACACAGTAACATCTACAGAATTTAGCAGCATTATTTTACTCTACATTAATTCAAGTTTCTAGAACCTTAACACTCATACTCCAACAAACTCACACCGAGTTCTGTCATCTCAAAGCAATGCACTGCAGCATATCCCAGTTAGCACAGAATTCAGAAGTCTGATCTAAGAGACCACATATGTTCTTATAGCTATTCATTCCAGTTTTAAGAAGAGATAATCTGAATTACTAATTTTAAATTCAAATTAAGAATACCTTGATATCTATAATAATGAGAGGTTTGGTTTCAGTCTTCATCAGGAACTACTGCTGGGTCAAGTGATGGAAACACCCCCCATATGGTGCTAACTTCATTAATAAAATATGCCTAGAAGCTGTCCCTAGGTGTTATAAACTTCTTGTATAAGGAAGCAGAAAAGTACCTCTTTCCCTATGACCTTGCTCCTGATACGAAAGCTCTCTGCTACCGCTTTAAATTAAGCCAATGGGAGAAACTGAATGCTTAATGATTTACAGTATTTTTCGTTAAGTTGTTTGACTTCATCTAGTATTGCATTATAAGTAACAGTACACTGCTGTGAAATGAATTTTTTAAAATAATGTATATTTCTCCTGGCATTATTTCCATTTTCTTTTATATGCTGAAAAATAAAGGAATTCAATACATGTGTAGGCCTACTATCTACATAGATCTGGATTCTTTCTTCCTTGCATTATTTGAAAATACCATCAATTTAGAGGATCCCTAGCTTGGTACTAAAGGTTGGCAATTGTATTAACATTAAGTTACCATGGAAAAAAAAAAACAAAAAAACGGGTGATACCAGAAATTAGGCTGTTGTGCTCTCCTTTATTACATCTGTATAACAGGATGCTATCTAAATACTGCAAAGGCACCCATATTTCAAGGAAAAGGTTGAAGTAGTTCCCACATTCAGATAACTAATCCAAAAGCCTCTTCCTCAAAAAAGGGTTAACTAAACGACCTACAGAATCAGCACAGGTTGATGAACTTCTTAAATGTAAATAGCAGACAACCCTAGGGTTCTTAACAAGGGTCAAAAAGATTATTGTAACAGAAGTAGTAGTAAAAAGCTTTGAGTTCTTTCAAAGTGACAGGCAGCATTTCCTAAAATTTTAAATCCTGGAACAAACAAAATCTACCTAGGAAAGGCTTTTAGAGGGCAGAGTTGATAATTACAAGGACTTTCTGAAAATATAAATAAAGACTGGGTTACTTCCAAACAGAAGTGAAAAAAAATTCTTCTACTTTTAGAAGGGAATATTTTGTCCAAACAATCTGAAAAAGAACATTTGTGGCTAACACTAACATAGCCTCCCTAGACCAAAAAAGTAGGGTCGACTTTATATTTAGGATGAACTCCAAAACTTTTGTAGAGAGAAAAGTAAACACATTTTGCCTGAGTTTATTCTTATCGTATATACACAATTTCTTAATGAAACTCAATTTACAAAAATATACTTTATTATTGCCTCAATGTGTATGTACAAAACTTTTTTAAGTTCAAACTCTGACAGAAATCTAATACTGTGAAAGTGAAACCTACGGATCCTTACTTTTATTCTTAACCCAAATTCCTAAAATAGATTGACAATATATAACAACTTCTGTCTTAAAAAAAAAAAAAATCACAATCACTTTATATGCACATTAAACACCAGTGAACTAAGAAGCAATTTCCTCACTCAGGTCTGTTCTTTGTCTTGTCTGCACAAAATTTAGGATTTCGTTTTGTGAATTGCCCACATCTTTCAATACAAATACAATCATAGGGTTGGAAGGGACCTCATGAGATCATCAAGTCCAACCCCCTAGGGCTTGAACCCAGGACTTTCTTCATGTTAAGCAGAGGTGCTAGCCATTACACTAATTTGCGTGTGGCTCACAATGATATTTTCACTGAAGTGATACAAATTATTCAAGCATCTATTGGTGTTAAGTAAGTCTCTCATGGACTTCAAGAGTATTTTGGAGACAAAGTTGAGATCAAGATAGGAGAACAACAACAGTTTTAGGAATTGAAGGAATACTATAGATACAATACTTACAGTGAGACAGACATTTTGAAAGAATGATAAATGGAGGGTTTAACCACTATGTAGCATATACTGATCTTGAAAAAGCATATAATTTGGTTGTGTGAGAGTTGGTGTTTGGATCATTGAGATGAATGGAAGAGGGACTTCAAGAAATGGAAATGATAATGGAGCTGAACTGAGGATCAACACCAAAGGTGGCAAAAATGCATGGAATTTAGGAAAGTTTTGAGGTGACTGTGGGACTGAGACAAGGCAGCATAGTGAGCCCACTTCTGATCCTAGTTATGGAGTTAATTATTAGGAGAATTAAACTTGTAGAAACAGAGAAAACTAATATATGCAGCCAGTCTTGCCCTTTGTTGCTGACAGTGAAGCAGAACTGGTAAATATATTACCTGAGTGGACAATGGTATTTGAAGGCCATAAAACACATAGAAAACTCAAGTTATGAGAGTAGGAAATGTGGAAATAGAGATATTTATTGAATTTTCAGAAGAAAAGCCAAACCAGATGAAAAATCTGTGTACTTAGGAAGTACACTTATTTGCCACTAGAGAAAGACTCAAGGAACTGAAAAGAAAAACCCAATGAGAAGCAATAAAAAAAGATTGCAGGAGTACTACGTGACCAGCAATTAAATGAGAAATAGAAAGGAAAAAAGCGTAGGCTGCATGCACCGGCTTCCTTCCCACGCTATGGCTTGGAAATGGTGGGTCTTACGGAGATCGGAGAAAGAAGAATATACAGAGGAGAACAGCAGGTAAGAAGAGGTTGAACTGAGTGCACATTCAAAGCGCCTGACGAAGTGGGATTTTCTCCCACGAAAGCTCATGCAATAAATATATTTATTAGTCTTAGTGCCACAGGACTCTTTGTTTGCTTGAGTGCACATGGAAGAAGTTAGGGGGCAAGTGAACTTGGAGTCTCAGTGACAGATAGGCTGACAGCATATATTTGAGGTAGACAGAACATGTTATAAGAATGGAAGACCCATCATGACCAAAGATAACAAAAGAGGAAGATGACCAGCGTTTGAATCTTTACAACTATTTTGACTTGCTGTTACAGTGTGACTTGTTCCCTATGACATACATGTCCCTGCATTTATTTCCTGCCCTTCTATAAGCTGCCCATCTTCAAAGCATCTGACGAAGGGGGATTTTCTCCCACGAAAACTCATGCAAAAAATAAATGTTAGTCTTTAAGTGTCATGGGACTCCTTGTTTGCTTGTTTTACTGACAAGAGAAATTATACAGAAGTGTTTCTACAGTGGGGGGGGGGGTCATGACCTCTAGTCAAGTCACGAAATGTCATATGTGAAGCGGAGGTGGCAGCGCCATAAGGCATTGAAACTATTACAATATAAAAGAAAGAAAATCTCACTCCTTGCATAACTTTATCCTACAAGGTCAAGTATTGTGTTTCAACCTCTTGAAACAACATTAGAGAAGCTTATCACTGGTATCATGGACATATTTTTTACTCTTGGTCTTATGTTTACTATATAAGCATCTGGAAAGTTTTCCTTCAAATAAGGGCCAATGAACCTGAAGAAACACTAATCTAATGTACCAGAAGTGTTTAGAGATGTATTCAACACTAACAGAGTCAGAAGCTGGCTTTGGGTAAGAGTTCTTCCAGCCCTAACTTCTAAGATTCTGTAGTTTTCAATTGTATACCAGAAAATTTCCTTAGCCAAGACTGACTTCTTGAAACAAGAATTAATAACAGAATGGTTCAAAGACAAGTTTCTCAACTTCCTTGACACAGATGCAATTTTGAACATAGGTGGTAGAGTGAAGGCTGGAGGCTTGGAAATGGTCCTATGTAACATCTGCCCTTGACAGTGGCCTGCACTGGTCAGATATTTCAATATAAAAGGTCTATTTGATATAGTACTTAATGCATACTAGCAGCATTCTGCTCCCTGGGACTATCACTGGGTGGTAGTCTGGCCTGTAGGGATGGCATAACCTTCTGGGTCTGCCTCAGGTTCCTGTGTGGGAGAAGAGATCCTGGCTTTCAGGGGAGCTCTCCTCCTCCACCAAGGTGCAGCTAACTTTAGAATTCATGGCCTCACTGTCTTTGATGCTGTCCACATATTCTCCAACAAAAGCTCATGAGATAGATAAATTTGTTAATCTTTAAGTGCCACAAGACTCCTTGCTCTTTTTGAGCTTCAGTGGTGACCTCCCAGGAAATATTCTCTGCAACTCCCTGAAGTAGGGATGGGAAACTGGAGTGCTGTAGGGAATCCTGTTACTGTGGTTTTGATTTTGTAAGCATCAGAGAGATCCTTGACCCCAGAACAGTAGAAGGCATACAAGGAAAGAGACTGGTCAGTCTTGCCATGAAATAATGCTGACTGAGATAGCAATTCAAATACTGAGTCACTGTGAAATAAAAATGAACCATACAGACCTTACAGAGGACTAACTCATTCCACAATTAACTTAATCCACTTTCAAACTAGATTTATACAATTGGTAGTAACTGGCCATTTAATTCACAGAAAGTGATGGCATTAGATGTACAATGGTTGCTTTTTTTTTATTTTTTAAATAAAAAGTAAGACAATTCACAAAAACCTCCTGTGCAGACAAGCCCTAAAGGAAACTGTTCAAAGCAAGTCACATGCCTGACATGCTTTTCTTATGCAAGCAAACGCTTAATTCACAGGCATAATACAAGAGGTCTTCATAATCTCCTTGATGCCAATGAATTTGCCTCATGGAACTTAAAGTCTCTCACTAAGCAGGCCATCTAATGTTGGTAAAGAGGTTTGGAAGCTGAAGCTTCTCTCTGGGACGGAGATTAAGATCAATACCTATATAATATTTATAACCTCTCCCAGCCTAGAAAACAGGAGCTGTCATTTAGGCAAGTCATGTCTTATCTTCAGTACGTCATCCAGTACTGAAGGGGTAGCTGTGTTATGTTAGTCCAGGTCAGCAAAAAACAAACAAAGAATCCAGTGGCACTTTTAAAGACTAACAAATTTATTTATTGCATGAGCTTTCGTGGGAGAAAAATCCCACTTTGTCAGACAACTGACAAAATAGGATTTTCTTCCCTGAAAGCACGTGATAAATGAATGTTAGTCTTAAAAGTGCCACTAGACTCCTTGTTTATTTTTTCATCAAGTACTGATAATACCAAAAGCACTGAACAAATCAAGTAATGTTGAAAATATGTTCAGCATTCATATATGGATAGAATTACAACAGGACTCTTTAGGAAAGGCCCTAAGAGCAGACCACTAATTCCCTTCCCTGTGCCACTCAATGATTGGTAAGACACAGAAAAGACATTTACATTGGATTGGCAGAAAAGATTGCAGAAAAAAATCAAAATACATACATTCATTTACTAAATAGTGGATACTAAGTGAACAGAAGTTGTGCTGGATTTTATATGTTTGATCTGCAAAGAGATTAACATTTATACGTGGATTTGGTTTTTAGCCTAGAAAAAGAGGCTATGTAAACAAATCCTTCCTGAACAGATTATGAATTTCATCTGGGGGAAGCTTCTGCTATTATTGAATGATCACACACATCATATGGAAACATGAAAACATTGATGGTGTGTGTCATAAGTGCTTAATTTGTCCCAGGGCTTGCCAACACTGAGCCCCAGCACCTCCAGGCTTGGCAGTTCATAGCCTCAGCATCTTCAGGCTTCCTGCATCAATTATGAAAATAAAAACTTTGCTTGAACCCCAGTACCTAAATGCTTCAGCCCTGGCACCTTTTTTATTACAAATTAAGTACTGAACATCATGCAGCAGTTGGGCCATAAAACTACCCAAATAATACACTAAATACTCTAAAGGAAAACATGTCATTCAGCAACAATACTTTGCTTTTATCTAATGCTTTTCATTCAAGTTCAGTGTTTAGCCCTGGAAGGCTCAGTGACACTCATCTTGCATAATGAAACTGAGGCAGGGTGGTTTGCCTAAGGCAGGGGTCTCAAACTCAAATCGTCAAGAGGGCCACACGAGGACTAGTATGTTAGCCTGAGGGCCGCACCTCTGAAACCTTTTCATACAATGATATTGCAAATACTGGTAACAATACTGTAGTGTCATTGAGGGCAGCAAGAAACAGCTTTAGGGGCCATGTTTTTGAGACCCTTGGCCTAAGGTTACACAGTAGGACAGCAGAAGAACTGAGAATAGGATTCAGAAAACCTGTGTTCTCTTCTAGCATCATATTCACTGGGCTAAACTACCTTGGAAAAATTGAAGACCCAGTCCAGAAATGTTATTTGTTCACCCTGAACCAAGCTTAATCACATTATAGCATGCAACACTGTTTTAAGCACTATGGCTAGCACACTGGCACAAGTAAAGTGCTCAAAGTGAATGAGAATTCCAACCATTTTCCTTGTCACTTCAAGAGAAATCTAGCAATGAGCCTCTCTTTTTTTTTCCCCTCCCCTACAGGGCAACATCCTTCCTGACCAAGCATCTAAGGTGTGTTTACACAGCCCATGGAAGCATAGCTCCCAGGTCAGGTCAACAGACTCTGGGCTAGCTCTTAAAAAAAAAAAAAAAAAAAAAAAAAAAAGTATTAAAACAGTGCTCTGAGGTGTGATGCAGGCTGGAGCTTGAGCTCTGAAAACTAGCAAAGGTGGAAAGGCAGCTTCAAAGCCCAGGACATACCATCAAATAATCTACACATCTATTTCCAGAGTGTTACCACAAGCCCCACACACCCAAGTCTGCTGAACCAAGCTGGAAGATTTGCTGCTGTGAGCTATGAAGATACATCCCTGTTCCATCTATTCTATGTGCTGTGGAGGAGCAAGAGGTCTAGGCAACTGCTCCAGCTGCATCCAGATGCCCCCAAACCTATGCATGGGTGGGAGTTAAGAGAACTACTTGGATTCCCATGCAGGGGTTCTGGAGCGCAAAGAGAAAACATATTCCTCCCTATACCCCGGTTCCAGGGAGAAGCCTGGAGAAATCATGAGGCGTTTCTTAACAGACACTCTCCCCCATTACCAGTTTCCTGTTATCAAGGACCATAGAGTAGCCCAGGAGAGTAACAGGTTCTTCCACATCCTCCTACTTCATTAGGCTTCCCTGCTCATCAATGGGCTAAGTAAGAACAAAGGTTCACCTAGCCAGTGGTTTTCAAACTTACAGTTGGAACCCAGTACTGGGTTGCAGACCCTTAGGTACTGGGTCATGGGCCCCCTGCTGCCACCACCAAAACACTAGAATGCATTGCTCAAAAATGTAGCTGTTGGATCCCAGGCATAAATGATTTATTTCAACCAAGTCCTGAGGAAAAAATTTTGAAAACCACTGAGCTAAATGGTCCTCACCTTATGCAGACATGCCAGGAACAGTAGATATCCTCAGGTCCCAAACTCAGATAAAGGACAAGGTCTGCTGCTAAATTACTTGTAAATACCCTCTTTAAGAGCCAAGGGAAAACCATGCATGTAAGCTCTCCCCAAAACAGTTCACAGAGCAGGGAGGTCCCTGGGAGGGGGTGGGGACCAGGGCCAATCAGCTTGTGGGGCCCCCCACCCTCTCCAGTGCTAGGAGCAGGTGGGCCATGGGCAAGTTCACATGCCTTGCAGGCCCCCCACCCCCCACAGGGCAGGAGGGAGTTTCAGAACTACCCTCATATGCTGGGGGGGGGGCGGATGTAGTGGTCAGATGCCTGTGCCTGCAGATGGGCTGCAAGGGGACACCAGACCAAACTGCACCAGAGCTGGATCAGCGGAGCCCCGGCTGGTGCTTCCACCCTCCTACCAGGAGGACCTGAATGGTGGTGGGGCAGACACAGCCACTGATGTTGGAGGGGGGCCTGCTCAGTGCTGGGGGAGTGAGGCCAGAGGCCACCCTCCCGGCGCTGTTTCACGTAGCATTCCGGCCTGCCCTGCCCTGCCCCTCCCTGGCCGGCTCAGGGGTGGAGTGGAATGCTGCGCAGAGCACCACGAGGAAGTTGTCCTCTGGCCCCAGTCCCCACTCAGTGCTGAGTGGGCACCGGTGGCAGCAGGGGGTGGCATGGGACCTGTTGAACCATGGGCAGTCACCCCTCTCGCTCCACCACAGGACAGTCCTACATAAAGCTGTTCAAATAATCACAAGCAACAAGGCAATATTGACTATATGCAAACAGCTACAAATACACAAATACTTAACCCCACTCACCTCCCTGCACATACACACCCCTAAATTTCTCTCACATATATTAATCTTCGGTGTTTCTTGTAATGCTGTAATGATAATAAGTAGAACATTCAAATGCAAATGTGATTCAAGGCCATGTCATCCCTTTAATATTTAAATAGTAACATTTTAAATTATTCCAGTTGGGTTGAAATTATATCCTTTATTACCTTATATATTGTATTTGGCTTCTGAATGAGCAATGTTAAAAACAGAAAGTGGTTCAATTTGACAGTATTTTCCAGGTGACATGTCAATTCTCAGCAAGAAGAAGCACTCAAATTAAGTCTGTTTGCAATAAAAGTTTAAAGATCAGATAGGACTTCTTTCCTCCAAGCATTCAGATTGCTGAACTAAGCAAGATAGGTGGATCTTTTCTATTAAGTACACCCTCTCCATTCTCATGTTCCAACATGCCTTCTACGACAACCACACAAGATAAAAATTAAGATATTGACATGAATATTTAAAACTAATTAGTAGGAATTTAAGTAGGACATTGTAACTTCTTTAACAGACTGTCATAGATCAGAATATTAATGAAGCAAAAGTTTTAAGTAACTTTGAGTTCATTAGTATTGGATAACGATTCTTTATAAAGAATGACTTCCACACTGTGTTGTACTCTATCAGTAGAGGTTAGTGGGAGAAATAAGAATAGAGGTTATTTCATGGTTTAAATATGAGTGACAGATCTTTGAGTTCTACTCTAGCTAAACTGCAGATGTTATTCATATACAATGCCAAACCATTTTTAATTTCACTGAGCTATTCACCCCTTTGTTAATCTAAAAGCAGCAAAGCTGCACAGGTAAATAATGTTTCATGAAGTATTTGTTTTATTTTCTTTGAAGAATATAGCTGATGAAGGACTGGGATCAAAATGTTGCTTGCTGATAGGGATGCAATGTTCTCCTGCAGTTTCACAGCCAGCAAACCACAGTTTACAGAATGGAAGGAATAATTCAGTCCTAGTCTCCCAGCAATCCTGTTCCAAAAAGCCACAAAGACAACTTTCGCCTATGAATATTATACACTTTTGTTGCCAAGCTCCTTATGGTTTATTCAGGGAGGCTGTCTTGGCCTTCCCCACATACCTATTAGCCACAAAGTCCATTTAGTGGCATTCGCTTTGGATGTTTATTAAAATCTACAGACAGTGCCACTAAATTCCCTTATTTTTGTCTAAAATTAAAAGTTACCTCCCTAAGGTCCCGCTCAAACACTTAGTGGCTTCTTTCAGGGACTAATAAGCTGCTTCTATTTTCAACTTCACTTCCCCAAATTACTGTTTCAAAGTAATTACTAAGTCGAGAAAGAACAAAGAGTCACATGTTAGATTTCAATAAACATTATGGGTTGATTTACAGGCATTAAAAAAATTAATCAGACCACCAAACTTCAAAGGAATTATCTAAATATTTTGAAAGAAAACATTTGTAGAATAAGTGAGAACAAAGAAGTGGATATTAGAAGAAAATGAAATCACCCATAAAACTAACAAAACATGCTGAGACCTTTATTGCAAGTCTATTAATGGTCATGTGATTTCTGAATTTGGAACTATCCACACATTGAATTGTTAATATTCAACAAAAGTTTCTTGGCTTTTTAAATCACCATAGCAAAAATCACCACACATGGCTTCAATTTTCAAACACTTCAGACACTTCCATAGATTCATAAGTTTTAAAGCCAAAAAGGACTATAAAATCATGTAGTCACTTCCTGTTATAGTTTGTTCCAATGGTCAATTATTTTCAGTGTTATGTGTTGAGCTTTATTCCTAATCTGAAGTTCTCTATGAAGGGAGAAAAAGCTGATCCAAAGATGCAAGACAGAAATATTGTTAGTGCTCACTTAGCTTATCATTAAAGAATTAAACAGGTAAGCGTTAATATGACATTTAAAAACTATTCTTCATGCACCATCTTGGATTTATTATTTTGATTACCAAAATGTCGCTTTGATATATGTATCAGCATGAGTTAGTCTATATGCAAAAGGCCACCTTGCCATATAATCACACAACACTGATAACTTTTCAAGGGTAAGAGAAAACTTTCTTCTCCCTTCAATCTGTAACGAAGATTCACTTTGTACTTACCAGTGGTTCAAATGTAACAAAAAACTAGAACCAAGCATGAAATGTTTTTCAAATGGTATTTGATTTTGCAACTAATTTAATAAAAATCTATGAATGCAAAAGAGGAAAAATAAAAAACACAAATACTGGGAACCAAGAGATGTCTGTTCTAGGCCTAGCTCTGCCACTGAATTCCTGTCTGGCTTAGTTCATCGCACCTAAACATCTGTGCCTCAGTTTCTTCATCTGTAAGAAGTGGGTAACGGTTGGATAGTGTTTCTACAGTACTGCCAGATCCTTCAATGGAAGTCTAACATCAATATTTACAACCTATTTGTGAAGTTTTCAGAAGAGCATAAATAAAGAAAAGTCCCCATTCTTAACATGTCAGCTTCAGAGCCTGAGCCCTGAGGTATTTCATTACCTTGATTTTCATTGACAGAGGTTTACTTTAGCTTAATTCTTCCTAAGAGCAAAACTTCTGAGTCTTTCTTATGAAGTCTGTTTATCATTATTTCAATTTTATTTGGGACTTGTTTCAGTTCTCCCAGACTGACCTTATTAATCAAGGTTTCTGTTGGAGAATGAGCTTCAGAGCAGAAATCATGTTTTTACAAGTCTTGATTAATATTTTCTAGCCATGTTAAATCCCAAATTCAGGAACAAACATGTTTCCCAGCTAAAAATAAATAAGATTTGAATATAAATACTTATTTTGATTTTGTCTTAATAAAAACAGCTCTGGTAACCTATGAGAAATATATGCCCAAACTGTTATTTTAATATTTCTTCCTGGCTATACTTGGGTTGCAATAAACCCCTTTTCCACTGTGGAAATTCACAGGAATTCACTTGCAACTATTTTATTTCCTTCTTTTTTAGTTTAAGGTTAAAAATTAGCTGATTATGTCCAAAGACATCACTTCTTACCTTACAAAAAAGGATGAAGTTCTTAATAGACAACTTCCTTATCAGTGTCATATGCTCATTTGCTACAGCTAAATTTTGTCAGCATTTTGTGACTGCCTCACATTACATAAAATTTCTTCAGAAGTTAACACTACTGGACAGTTAATCTCAAAAACAACACAGTGACACTATTAACTGACTGATTATAGTATAGTCTAGTGCTGTGGTTCCCAACCTGTGGTCCGAGGACCCCCAGGGGTCCGCAGACATGTTGCAGGGGGTCCGCAGAGCCTCTCCCTACTGAGGCTGGAATCCAGCTACAATCCCGATGCTCCCCGCCACAGCTGCTGTTCCCCTCCCATGGCCTGATCCTGGCAGGGGGATGGGGCTGCGGCGGCTCCCCAGCAGGGGCAAGAGCAGGGGGCCATAGCTGCTGCGGCTTGGCTACCCAGTGGTGCGGGCCATGGTGGTGGCAGCGCTGCTTACCAGCCGTCCAGTGGCACTGCCCGAGCTATGCAGGCCACAGTCTGCCCACATGAGCCAGATACATAATCAGCCAGGGGGGCTGCAAAAAAAATTTTTTTTTTTTTTTTTTTTTTTGTTAAAAGCCTGAAAGAGGCTGGGAACCACTGGTAGTGCACTGCTCCAAAACAAGAGCCTTGCCGTGACTATGCACTACAGCAGGGGTCTCAAACACTGCCCACAGGCCACACGCAGCCCCTAAAGCTATTTCTTGTGGCCCACAACGAGGCTATCGTTACCAATATTTGCAATATCCTTGTATGAAAAGATTTCACTGGTGTGGCCTTCGGACTAACGCGCTAGTTCTCATGCAGCCCTTGTGGTGATTAGAGTTTGAGACCTCTGCTTTGTAGCTTTATCTTATTTTCCGCATCACAGGGACAGTTATGAGCGTGAGGAATGGTAGGCTGCTTGAGAGATAAGCAACTGGAGAGGTGTTTGCCGCAGGTGGCACCGCCTCTTCTTACCTGAACGCTGCTGAGGATGGACTCGCTCTTCTCCCTCACGTCTCTGAAGGGGCATCTCTTGGAGAGCATGAGCAGGCGGGCCAGCATCTCATTCAACCTGTCCCCAGCCGCAGCAGACGCCGCGCGTCCCTCCGAGGACTCCGGCGACGGCTGCCCCTCTGCGGGAGAAATCGCTGCTGTTCTCAAAACGGCTTGCCGGATGTTTTCCAAGGCAGCCTCCCTGCTGGCGGCATCCCTGCTGCACAGCCTGTCCCACCTCACCTCCCCCTCCTCCATCGGCCCGCGCCCCGCGGCGGCCCCGGGCCGCCCAGACCGTCAGCGGCTGAGGCCGGCGCAGCAGGACCAGCGACAGCTCGCGATGACAGACAGAGCGCGGGTCAGGCCCATGGGTGTCTGTCTGTCTGTCTGTCCGCCAGCGGCACGTCCGTCTAGCCGTTACAAGCACCACGCCTCTGGCCTCGCCGGGCAGAGGCAGCGCGCGGCGGCCCGGCCTCCCCTCACCATGGCAGCGCGGGGCGGGAACCGACAGGCGAGGCGGGGCAGGCCCCGTCCCTCTCCCCGCGCGTGGCCAGGCGGGGCGTGGGTTAGCAGTCACGGCCCCCGCCGCTGCAGAGCCGGGCAACGTCCCATAGGAGGAGGCGGCGCCACCGCCCCAGCGGACACCGGCTAAGCGGAGCCGCCAGCCTAGCCTCGTCTGTCCCGCCCCCAACGACATCGGCCACGCCCACCGCCGCCAACTGTAAAAACCGACCCGCCCGGCGCCCGTTTGGGGCCGGCGAGTCCTTTCAGCCAATGGGGGCCTCAGAAGCGTAACTCGGAGCCAATCATGACGCCGAAGAGACAGCGAATCGCGATTCGCCCCGCCCCCGTTGAGAGGGCTGCTGGGATTTGTAGTTCGGCCGGAGTCCAGCGGGGGCTGCTGGACGAGACTATAAATCCCGCGCACCAGGCGGCAAGGAACGTGGCAGGGCGGAATCCGACGTTCCCTGTTGGAGAGAGAGAGAGAGGGGTGTGGGGGGTTTGTGCTGCGGGGCAATAATTGATTGTGTCGGGCCTAGGCTGGAGGATCAGACAATTCCCATTCCTATCTTCTTTATACAGCCCAAGCCACAGTAAGAGTCTGGTGGACGGGGCGCCCGCTAAGCCGAGGCGGGAGCTTTATTTCTGGCTCATCTATTGATGTGTTTTGTGACTTTTGGGTCCAGCACTCACTTTATTCTCCATGCTTGTGCTCCTTTTCCACCCAACCTCTTGTGTGTTTCTCATCCTTCCCAAACAGCTCAGGTTAGTGACTGCTTTGTGCTACAGGCTCTTGTAGCTACCTTATCAACTGACTCCTGCAATTTTTGTTGTTGAAGTCTCAGCTCCTAGAATCATGTGATTATGTGAGACTCCATTTTTAAAAGTTTCTAACCCATGTGGTTAGGACAAACATTTTAGAAGCATAAATTCTAAAGACTTAAACTAGAGGGCAAATTACCTAATATAATATATAACATGTAATATGCTTATCTAGAAACTGATTTCATGATTTGGCAACACTAGTAAATTTGTAAAATCAGTTAAAACCTTGTTCAAATCATTGAGAGACTGCCTTTCATGTAAGATTGCTGTAAGGGAGGATAGCTGAAGAGGTCACACACAAAATATGTAATAGAATTTGCCTAGAAACTAGCAGCATGTAAGCAGAAATTACTCCTGGGTATTGTTCTGACTAAGTAAAGGTAAATGCATTGAAAAAAGTGTAACTGAGGACAGATAAGGAACTGGCAGAGGCTCAGACCTTGTCTGCGTAGCACTTGCTGTTGAAACAGTCGTTGCTCAGGAATATGGGGGAAGAAAAAAAAAACCCGAGTAATGTAAGTTTGCCAGAATAAGCACTTATGTGGACAGCACCCTGCCCATGGAAGAATGTCTTGCACCAACATAGCTAACTGCTGCTCTTTTAGTAGCTCTATCGTGTTGATGAGAGCTCTCTCTTGTCACAACACGGCTACACACGTGCTGTTACAGCAGCACAACAGTACTGATACAGCTGTGTTGCTGTAAGTTTCAAGTGTAGACTGGCCTCAGACAGAGTCGTCCTTAAGGGGGGGAAAAGGGGTAACTGCCCTAGGCCTTGTGCTTTGGGGGGTCCGTGCTTTTAGAGGTTCCAGACAACCAGCGGGAGAAAGGGAGCAGGGACCTTCTTCAAACTGAGGAGCTAGCCTGCCCAGGGAGCAGCTCCAGCCCGTCAGGGAAGGGGGAAGGGAATTAGGACAGGCAGCATTTGTTTTCAGTAACTCTTGACTTAAGTAGCAACCTTCCCACAACTGCTCCCTGAGGGGAAGAGAAAGGGCAAGTGTTTAGATAAAACGTATGGAGCCAGCCTCAGTCAAGCAAACGGGGACAATGTCAGGAGAATGTCACATCTCCAAACTTTACAAAACAGGACCTTCTCTTTGAATTTACATCAGCATCTCTAGAAAGTGTTTGAGATATTAAGGAACTTTTTTCCTTCTACACTTAACAAGAGTTTTCAGTCTTCAGGGATGTCTTTTTGAGCAAACTTCTCTGTGCAGATAATGATCTATTATACCTGAGAGAGAAGACCCCATGCTAGCACTTGTATGGAAATACTGGGTTTTTAGGGTTAATGGCCATCAATCAACACATTAAAGAAGCTTTTTGTCCTTCCTTCTGCACTGTAAGTATGCCCCATTGTCATTGATTGCAGTCAGAGCACCAGTTCCAAAGAGGAAAGTTGCAGAGAAGCAGAAAAACATGACCTGACTTTATCCTAAAGGCTCAAAACCCAGAAGTCAAAGAAAATAGCTCCCCCTCATTTATTATTTCTTTAAACATCTCTTTATTTTTAAGTGAGTTTTAATGATATATTTAAGCCAGACTTGTGACTATTTTTGATGTTTGGGGTAGGCAATTCTGGATGTGTCATGGTAATGTTTCGTCAAAGAGGAAAGCAGCTGTGGCCTTGTGGGTCTGGTTTAGCAAAACAAACAAGGAATCCCTGATGTAAAACAAACAAGGAGTCTTGTGGCACTTTCACAAGCTAACAAATAAATAAATTTTTAAAATCTTTAAAAGTGCCGCAAGACTCCTTGTTTGTTTTACATCAGGGTACCTGAGAGGAGGCCAAAGGTCCCTTGTTTCTTCCTCTCATCCTCAAACAGTACCTGAGTTTCATTACTTAGATCAACAGATATTTTTTGCATGAGCTTTCGTGGGAGAAAGTCCCACTTCCTCAGATGCTTCGAGGATGGGTGAACTTACAGAATGGAACGAAAATAAATGCAATGGGGTATAAAACATAGGATCAGGTCATACAGTAACAGCATTTCATTCCATTCTGTAAGTTCACCCATCTTTGAAGCATCTGAGGAAGTGAGATTTTCTCCCACGAAAGCTCATGCGAAAAATAAATCTGTTAGTCTTAAAGTGCCATACGACTCCTTGGTTTTTTTGCTGGACTAGACTAACACGGCTATCCCTTTGGAAATTACTTAGATCACCTGCAAAGCAATGAGGAATGTATGAATACATATATTAAAATAAGACGGGAAAGGAGAGAGTCAGGCAGCATAAAGGAAATAACACATTAGACAATTAGAATCCAGTGCTTTAAGGTGAGAGAGGACCTGGATTTATTTCTTGCTATTATCCAAAAATAGCATCTCTCTCTCTCTCAATTTTCAATTTAACAAAAACTTGATCTAAGAAAAATTATTAAACTTGTAAAATTGTGTGCCCATTTTGAACAGAAAACCAGAACCACAAAGAAGAGTGCCTCCAGATGCTCCTGTCCACTTGGCTGTGAGGTTGATGAAACATCACCATGACACATTCAGTATTGCCTACCCCAAACATCAAAAATACTCACAAGCCTGGCTTAAATATATCATTAAAACTCACTTAAAAATAAAGAGATGTTTAAAGAAATAATAAATGAGGGGGAGCTATTTTCTTTGACTTCTGGGTTTTGAGCCTTTAGGATAAAGTCAGGTCATGTTTTTCTGCTTCTCTCTGCAACTTTTTAGCCTGAGGGCTACAAGTTTTTGATTTTATTAAAGAAAAATTGACACTGAAGTTTAAAATGGGGGGGGGCGCACAAACTGATTCGCCCTGGGCTACGCTCCCCCCTAGGGATGGCCCTGGCCTCAGAGGCAGCAAGAAAGCCAAGCAGCAGCCTGTAAACACAACCCTGGAAGAAGCCCAGAGCCATAGTTTTCAATCAGCATCCAATGGGAACTGTTTAAGCCCTAGTCTACACTTATAGCTTTTCTCAGCGGCAGTCAACAAGCATTTACACAAGGCATGTAAAATGCCTTGCATAAATGTTGGCAACTTTCTAAGCTGCCGGGACACACTGGGGAAAGCCGACTACAAATCCCTTGCAGTCGGCTTTCCCCTGTGTTTTCTGGGAGCCAGAACTTCTGGCGCCGGCTTCCAGGAGCACAGCAGTGAGTTCAGACTCACTGCTAAGCGCTCCTGAACGCTGGGCTGATGGCAGCAATTTTGCTGCTATCGGTGTAGGCATAGCCTAAGTGTGCCATGAAATTTTGTAAAAAGGTAATGAAAATCAATGTAAACCAAGTGTTGTTTCGTCTTAAGCAATATTTTATGCAAGCAAAATTACAACTCGTAAAATGCATGAAAATTAATCATCAAATTAAAGATAAGGTTTCAGGTCTTTTGAACATTCTAAATGCAGGTGGCCAAAGGGCAAAATTGAGACGATGTGTATTTTTTTTCCAGTGGATTTGAAACACTAATGCCTTTGATCCTTCTTTAGTTTGGGGTATGCACTGCATTTCCAACCACCCTAGTAAGATCACAACCGTAATAAATGTGATGTTTATGAGCAATCAGTTCAGCTGAAAACAGTGGGTATGCTATGGAATTGTCTCATTGAAGTGAGTCCGGTTACTGAAAGGGTTGGGAACCACTGGCCTAGAGAATGGTTCTTATTTGGTGGTGCTAGCAGACAGATGCTTGGGCTATAAGCTGGCTTGCATGTTTGTTTATTGCCGTGATGACTGAAGCTAGTGTTGCATATTTTCTTACTTTTTTTCCAAAACATCCAGTGTACAAAAGGAGAATGTGGTTCCAGTTCTCCAAAGACTGCTGCATCTTTAGTGGTAGGAGAATCCTGGGGAAAATTTGGTGGTGAGTCTTTAAAATTAACTTTTTATGTTTATGTCTTTATACTATTCCATTCTGTGATTTTAGTTACATGATTGAAAATCTACCCCACCTATTAGATAGCTTAAGGCACATGTAGGAGAGTATGTTCCATGAAGACTTTGGGGGTCGGGGAAATAGTGTTTTAGAAATAAATGCTGAAGAAATGGTGAGACCATCAAAATGCACAATCAAGCTGTTTCACCTGCATGTGGGGGCAAGTTACAACTTCTGAACTCATCTTCCAATAGCTTCATGGCGTATTTGAGAGTTAAAGGTGACAACTTTCCTGCTCTGAAAGTACTTATTGTGAATCATAGAAGTCTAGGGTTGGAAGTAATATATCTAGACCAGTGGTTTTCAAACTTTTTGCCTCAAGATTCAGTTGAAGAAAATCATTTATGCCCACAACCCAACAATTACATCTTGGATCAATGCATTCTAATCTTTTGGCAGTGGCAGCAGAGGGTGCCACGACGCAGTACTGTGTCCCGACCCTTTGAGTTTGAAAACCACTGAACTAGACCATCCTTGAAAATTGTTCGTCCAGACTGTTCTTTAAAAACCCTAATGATGAGGATTCCACAGCCTCCCTTAAGAATCAGTTTTGGAGTTTAACTATCCTTTATAGTTAAAAGACTTTCCTAATCTCTGATCTAAATTTCCATTGCTGAACATTGAGCATGTTATTCCTTGTTCTGTCTTCAGGGGATACAGAGAACCATTGATCACTGTCTGCTTTATAAGAATCCTTACTATAATTGAAGACTGTTATCAGATCTCCCTTCTGTAATATTTTTTTAAGACTAAAACATGCTATTTCTTAAATCTCTTCTCATAGGTCAGGTCTTCTTCCTGTGTCTTGCATATAACATTCTTATTAACATACCTTAGAATGAATCGGAGCTAGGAATAACTATTCTGTAACTTATTAGTTCCTCTATAATTGTCTTTATAAACCACTCACTCTTAGAATTTTCCCACCCTAGACCAAATATATCTTTCCCTTTTTTGTTCATGTGACCAATATTATTGTTTAACCATTTTTAGTGCCATGGCCCTCCTACCTTTCTATTTTGAATGAGAATTGACTCCCATCTCCCGTAACATCTGAGCTTTCATTCTCCTATGAGGCTCAGGAGAGCCTGTGCCTAATTATTTCCTCCTGCCTACCAATCTGCCAGGCCATTCATCATACCTTCCTCACACTCCAGAGGGCTTCTAGTATTGCTTCTGCTCTAATTGGCAAATGCAAATTGTTGTGGGGTGAAATAGAAGAGGGCCAGGTGAGTAAACAGCAGATGGAAGATAGCATGGTGATATCAGTAGCACTGCAGGTCTGAGCAGTAGAAAACAGAAACAGGGTAGGAAAGAGATGTGTGATCTCAAATCCTAAATCAGCTTTAAGATCAAGCTGCACTTCTCAGGAATGTGCCCAAGTATTATGAGAAGAAATTTAAATAGGTTTTTATGAGTGAAAAGTGATGAAATAAAGGAGCAGTTTCAAATAATGTTTTGTTGCTAGTAAATGCCAAGCACGAAATGAGAGAAATGGGATTGGAAGAGGAAGAAAGAGCAACAATGAAAGAGGAAGGATAAAAATTAACTAAAGGAAAAGGAAGGAACAATAGGGAAAATGGATGACTGAGATGAGTGATTAAAGGGTGGCATTATGAAAAGGATTTATTAGAATAAGGTGGAGTTCTATTTGTAGACAACTCATTTTTTTTATTGCAGAAGTATTATACTTAATTATTGATTACGAAAAGAAACTTAACTACTGATAATGTATCCTAGGTCTATCAAGTTGCATTCTAATACACTGATTGTCAATAAATCTGAGCTTATAACCTAGTCCCTCAGAGTGCTAAATGCAGTTCTTATGTGTGCAGAAGAGTTGAGCAGCATGTTGCTTGAATGCTATTTTCCTACAGTACCTAGCACTTATGACTGAAAAACCCTTCTAGATGTGGAATTGGGCCTATTAACTTGAATTAAATAGCAAAACTACAGCTTAAGTGTATAGAGAATTAGGCTTAGTGAGTACTGATGTCACTGGAGACCTCATAGGACTGGGTCCATATTGCTAAAAAGATTGCTTTACAAAATATTTGATTTCTCCACCGTTGGTTATTACCCAGCATTATGTCAATATACCCATGTAAGGAATTCCACTCCTTCTTCCTCTACTCTCTTTAACTTTGCCTTTATTAAAAGAAGGTTGTAAATCTATTCTGGAGAAAAAAATAGAAGTTTTGTGTGAGTCTTGTGGCGTAGGAATGAAAGGGTTTCAGTATGCATTCCACAATGGCTTGGTCAAAGGAATGGAGTCTTGAAGTTTTCTGTATGTCCTGAGTCTACTGTCAGGCAGTAAACTTCCAATAATTGTCAGTCTGCAGGCAAAAAAGGTAGCTTATTCCCAAAGGTCCTCTCTGTGCATTTTATTTTTATTTTTTAAATGCTGCTGTGACTGAGCTGTTGCAGTGACTTATTAGATCAGACGAGGCCAAACTGCGGCTTGTGAGCCGCATGTGGCTCTTTAAAGAAAAATTGCAGCTCCCGGGAGAGCGCAGCAGGGAAGGGCGGCAGGGCGGGAGCCAGGGGTGAGAAATTTGCAGTGGTTGGGGACAGCAGAGAGGCGGGGGCAGGGTGAGAGCCGGCAGCGGAGAAGCACCCTTGTGAAAGCTGCAGGAGACAGCAGTGTGGTCAGAGCTGGGGGAGGGACAGCCCTGGGAGACCCCGCAGGGAAAAAGCAGCCTGGTAAGGGAGGGGAGGGGAGGGGCCGCATTGAGAGAGCCTGCAGGGAAAGACAAGCATTCAGAGCAAGTAACTGCCAGATACTACAGTTTACCCACACAATATTAATTTCTACCCTCCTTGTCTGTGTGCATAATGATACAGTCTTTAATTACATCAGTGCATGATTTTTTAAGTACTTTTCTTTTTGATATTGTTTTCTGGGTAAATATTTTTAAAACTGGCAACATAAATTGATCAAGAACAAGTCTACAATGAACTACAGATAAGTGATGATCATTAGCAATTTAAACCTGAAAAGCAATTGTAAATTAATTTTCTTTTTAAAAATCACGTGGCATTTCCAGATATTGTAATATAGTGCAAAACTATTTCTCTTGTATTTCTATTTTGAGAATTAAATAAGAATCATCAGAAATGACTGAAAATTGACACAAGTGTTGCATCCAAAATCACTGACTTCTGTCAAAAGGTCAGAGGCATCGCTGGCCAGGGGAGGGACCCGGGGCATGGGCCCAGCCCCGCTCCCGGCCCGCAGGCCCCACCCACAGCCTGCACACCACGCCCCCTGGCCAGGGACAAGGCCGGAAGCCGCTGCACCACTGCGGGCAGCTAGGTCCCGCATCCCTGGCTGGGGACGGGGTCGGAAGTGGCCGCGGGCAATGGGTTCCTGCATCCCTGGCTGGGGATGGGGCTGCCACCGGTGCGCACCGCTGGGCCCTGGATTGCCCACCCCGGCTGCGGGCGGCCGGGCCCCAGATCCCCAGCTGGGGACGGGGCCGCCACTGCCGTGGGTGGCCAGGCCCCGATCCCTGGCTGGGGACAGGGACGGAAGCGGCCACGGGTGGCCAGCCCTGGATCCCTGGCTGGGGACGGGGCTGCCAGTGGCTGGGCCCCAGATCTCCGGCCCAATTGGGCCGGAGTTCCAGGGCAGCGGCGCCAGGGTTCAGGGATTGTGCCCCAGGGTGCCCAGTGCCAGCAACGCCTCTGCAAAAGGTTATTAAAAAAACCCTCTATTTAAAGAATGCTACCAGTACTTATTATGGATCATGGTTCATTTTCAGCATGCAAAATGTTTAGACTTAAGATAGACCACCACTACTAAAAACTGGCTTTAGAAAAAAAATTCCTTAAGTCCATTGAACAAGTGTGCCTGAGACATCAGTATGTCATCTGTTTGCAGAAGGAACTACTAGTACATTTATTTTATAAGAAAATTTTAATTAATATAACTAAGTCAATTACCAAGATAATTTACATTCACTACAAAGTTCAATAGCAGCACTATACTTCTACTGATTAAATAGCATTCAACATGTATTAATTCTCCTTTGTTGTATATCAGTTGTCAAAATCCATTTATATTTCAGTGCAGTCTTCATGAATGACTCTATGGGTATCTGAGCCCATTAGACAAGAGTAATTGTTGTGAAGGACTGAGGATGGAAAGTTTTGTTGTAAACTTTCTGAAAAAAAATCTCTCACCGATAAAGATTTTACTTTGTATTATAAAAACCAAATATTGATATTTAGAATTTATACAGGGCCTGACCCCAAACTAAATAAACTCAGTGGGGTTTTTTCCATAGTTTCTTCTGTGCATGGATTCCAAAGCACTTCCTGAAACAGGCTCTGATCTTGCACTTCCTGTCCCCTTAAATTCTCATTGATCTGTTGTGATTCTGAACAGCTGAAAAGGTGTTGCTGTGTGCATCTCTTCACAGGATTAAGATGAGAGCAGTATTTTCCCTTACTATAACTCTCATTTTAAAATTAATTGTGTCTGAGTCCTCAGACCTTTTGTCTTCACTGTCCATGAGTATTTTAGTGAATAAGTTTACTGGCAGAAATATTGGCAGGGAAGTGGGGGCATGGTAGGTGCCGGGATGGGGTGGGAGGCAGAAGTGTGGCATTGTTGGGGAGAGCAGAGAAGCAGCAACGTGGCAAGAGACGGCAGGGAAGCGGCAACGGGGAGGGATGGGGGAGGAAAGCGTGACATGGTCAGAGAACCCATAGCATATTTAGATTTTCTCATAGGCCCTAATGCAGCATACTCATTGTTAAAATGAAGTCTTGTTTTACAAGTCCTAAACATGATGTGGAACACTAAGAAATGAAAATACAAAGGAGAAAAGTATAAAACTGAACATAGATTACTTTCAATTTTTGGCACAACTGACTGCTGTGAAGCATCATATTCCACAATGAAATTCAAAACATTGTGCAGTACTTAGAGATCAGCATCTCAGAGAGCTTTTACCTGCTGCACTGGCAAGTTACTGTCCAGATTCAAAAAAAAACTTGCCACAAGCCTGTAGTGTTCTACATCTAGCAACAGCTAAATTTTTACTGTATAGGCCTAGTTTCATGGTAATCTTAACTGATTATTAGAATCTGACATTAGTGGATCAATATTTGCCCCATTTTTACGATAAAATTAAAGTGCACAATGAATTTTAAGCTTAGTAATTTTGGAGTAGGTAAAAATGTGGTTATATGCCTCAGTGCGGCTCTTGAAGGTTTAATGATCGACTTGTGCGGCTCTTGAGTTCTGTAAGTCTGGCCACCCCTGTACTAGATCATTTAATCAGCTGCTTATGACCTATTTAGAAGGGAACTTCATTAGGATTTAAACACATGGTTAGAGTTAAGCAGGTGCTTAAGTGTTATGCCAACTCAGACAGAGCACTGATTTAGCTCCCTGACTGTTAGCAACAGTGGGCATGCACCCCACTAGTGCTGTGACTAGTTTTTTTGGAACTCTTCCTCTTTGGCCCACTATATGCCTTCTTGTACTAAAAACAGAACACTCTCTGTATACAAGGGTGGGGGGCACTGGGACCAGCAGCTGCAGAGGGGATGGCTTCACAGGGATTGGCTGTGACCAGTTGCGTCCTGCTTCAGTTACTTGAAATGTTGGGAGGTATGATGGTGGGTGCTGTATTCTAGGTAGGCTTATGTATCCATCACCACATTTCTAGCTTGTCTGAACTAGGGAAAATCGCACTGGTCCCTCTTATCCTGGTGTTAAATTGCATTGGTGCAAAATTCATGAATTTGCTCTGAGCAGGGTTATAAATATATGCTGGTTTAAAGTGACAGTGGCAGGGTTTAGTGATTGGGCATTTTCATGAGTTTAGATTTCAGCCTTCAATGCATCAGGAGTGAAGTTTGGCTATGATACATGTTTTACAAGAGAGGGAGAGAGCAGTTCTGTGTTCTTGCATATAAGCCTGGTATTAGTTTATCAGGATATACTATGCAGCTGTTTAACCTTTTTCTTAGTTCCTGGTGGAAAACAAGGGGTGTGGTGGGGGAGAGAAACAATTGAAACGAATTAGGGCTGAGTCAAGAAACAGACATTTAAGCAGTCTCTTGCCAGCCACATTTGGCTCACGGAGATAAAGCAGCAGCCAACACATTGGGAGTTTCTTGGTCCTGCCGTTGTTGTTGCAATTAACCGAATTTCTGTTTTAATGTGTCAGATAAACAGTGAGTCATTTCTCAGCACATTTGAAGTTTTAGCGTATTCAAATGTGATTAACGCACATTGTGTGCATACCCAGTAGGTCAGTTTTGAAGATGGATAGCTTTGTTTCTCCAAAACACAAATCCGTATCTTTGGTTTCTCTCATTATTCTTCTCTTTTTTTAAAAAACAAAGCTGTCATCAAAATAGAATGCCTTATGTTTTTAAGTTTGCCTTACAGAAGTTACCACAGTTTACGCAAATTGGTACCTTTGAAATGCAGATCTGGTTGTGTAACCCTGCTTCAAACAGGGTGGAGGATGTCTATATTGCCAATAGTGTGTAGTCAGTAGTTTTGTTAGGCATGCACTGTTCCCCATAAGCATTAAAGTTCACACAAACAAAACCCTTAGGCTGTGTTGTTTTGCAATACATATTCTCCAATGCAGCCAAACATTTTCAAGCTCCCAGACTTATAACATCTTTGTGAAAGTTATAATTACTTGACTGAGGTCATAACTGGACTTTTGTCTTTCTGTGATTTTGAGCACACTCTTGGTGTCTAATAATTCAGGTATCATTTATATGGTAACTTGTGCTGAAGGTCTATATAACCACTTCCTGTACTTGACAATACAGTCTCTAGATGTTTTGTTTAAAATGGGTAACATTCCTGAGCTCCCCTGTTTTACAGAGCACCTTCTGTATGCCTTAGAAAGGAGAAGTGACAGGAGCCATGCCCTAGTCCAGTAGTTCTCAACCTTTTGCAGGTCACAACATGTTTGGCGTTGTGCCATGATGCTAAGGGCCACACCAACCCACCAGCCCCAGGCTGAATCCGGCCATTTCCCTGGCTCTCTGTGGCACGCTTACTGCTGTGTGGTGACACAGAAATGTGTCTGGACAATGGACACAGTGGTTGGGAACCACTGCCCTAGTCAGCAATGGACAAATACTTTTAGATCCATGTTACTCAAAAGCTACATTAGGTTTTTATGAGAAATCTTGTGGTGGTCCATTAGCACTGCTGAAGCAATTACTGTGCCCTGCCAGTGTTCTCACCACCTAATTCTCTAATCCAGGGGTTTCAAACATGTGGCAGGCAGATCACATCCAGCCCCTAAAGCTATTTCCTGCAGCCTGCAACCACACTATCAGTACCGATATTTGCCATATCGTTGGATGAAAAGGTTTCAGTGGTGTGGCCCTCAGGCTATCATACTACTCCTTATGTGGCCCTCATGGTGATTTGAATTTGAGACCACTGCTCTAATCCCTACTCCAGGGCTGGTGCTAGGCGGTAAGGGGGCTCTGCATTCCAGGGGGTGCCAGCATTTGAGGGTCACCAAAAGGAGACAGCACCGTAGCACTCCCTTGATGACGTCACTCGCCTGTGCCAGCATTGCTCTGCTGCGCAGGGGTTGGGATGGGTGCCACAATCCCCAGCACCAGCCCTGCGCTACTCACTGCAGGGCTAGAAGAGTTAGGTGAGGTAAAATCTTAATTGGTCTCTGGACTCTTTCAGACATGCAAGGTTAGCAGACTCTCCAAAGAGGGAGGTGCACACAAGGGCTAGACAAAGGTTGAAAATGCAGATTGTTCGATGGGGGCTGAAGACAGTTAGTTCTGTCTACACCAACAGATTAGGCACTTGTAGGAGGACAGTTCCCTCTAAGCTGTGCGTGCGCACATAGGTTGTGAAACCTGTGTACACAACAAAATAAAGTGCGCACAAGAAAGTTCAGCAGTGCTAATATTTTTATGCTACTTTAAAAAGGTGATTTCAAGTAGCATGTTTCAAAAAGGGTTTTGTAATTTATAAAATCATTTCCATCACCATATCAAAATAAAATTTAGACATTATTTGCATCATACACCTTACTTCATTGCACTGACGAGTTTGACCAGATTCACTGGAGTGTGAACAAATTTGGACACTGGTTCCAAAAATTTGCACAAAAGAAATTTTTTGCACAAATGGCCTATGAAAAATTAGAGGGAACATTGGTAGGGTCAGTTAGGTAGTACAGGTAGGGGCCTTGGGGAAATACTGCGGGGCTGCTGAACAACCTGAGGAACTGGGCACCAGCGGTGACTGGGGGCATTGCCTATCTCTCTGGCCTAAGCAGGGCTGGAAGGGAGTGTCAGAGGGCTGATCGCTCCCAGTGGCTAGCAGAAGTGAGGGCAGCAGTTTCGCTGTCCTAGGGAAGAACCTGGGGCATGGGCAAAGGCCATGTCTCCTAGTTGTGGCATGGCCCCACTTCCCTACTTGGGCCCAATCTGGCCTTGGGCTCCTCTCACTGCCATCCTCAGATGGGGATGGGGCTGGGAGAGGCGGGCACCACTGCAGCTGGCCTGGCCTGCGACAGGGCCGGGAGAGGCAGGGGCTGCCCTGGATATTTGGGGCACGTGCCCCATGTGCCAGGTGTCAGCATTGCCCCTGAGTGAGGGCAGCAAGCAGTATTCTCCCCAGGACTTGAAACTGGAGGGGTGTAGCGGGAGCTCACTAAATCGGTATAACACTTTTACTAGCTGACAACTGGGGGTTTGGGAAATTCATGGGCGGCGAAAATGGGGTGTTAAGGAAATCCCTGGCAGCCCGTGCGGCTTGGGGGGAGGAGCCGGAGCTGAGGGGAGGGCCGGGGCGCGGCTGGGAGAGCGGGAGGGAAGGCGGCATGTTTAAAGCTGGCCGGGCAGACTCTCCCTTCCCGCCTTTTTGCAGCGCCGGCCTGCCCGGCGCGGGGGAGGCGGCGCTGCGGGAGGGCCGGTCCCCGGCTGTTCCCCTCCCGTCTCCTCTGCTCAGCCCGTCTTTCTCCTCGGCCCCTGTCCCCCTTCCCTGCCGTCCGCCTGCGGGAGCTGCTGCGCCGGGCAGGTGGGTCTGCAGGCATCGGCGGTGCTCGGCACCTCCCCCGACCAGCATCAGCTGTGGGCGCCGGGTTAGTCACCCCCGACAGGAGCCTTGCACGGGCGGGCGGCGGCTCCGGCGGAGGAAAGGGATTTGGAGGGAGATCGGCTGTTGCTGGGGTGGCCCCAGCGTGCAGGGGCGGGACGGGAGCCTGGCCTAGGGGTCGTTTTTGTGCTGCAGCCTGCACGGGGAGGGTGTTGGGCAAGGCAGATGGGCAGCTCGCCTCGCCTTGCTCTTGCGGCTCACGAGTGGGGCTACCAGATACCAAAGCCTGGAAAGGAGGATAGGAAAGTATGAAAAGGAGGACCTGGGAGGACGCATGGAGAAAATGTAGTAATAATGTAATAGTCGTCTGTTCTTAGGGGGCCATGGAATGCTTTCCCCTAAAAATAAGGTGTTCTGCGGCATGCCAGTATACTTTAACTGCTGTAAGTAAAAAGCCAGACAAAATGATATGTTTTTGAAATGCATGCCGGACAGTAAGGTCGCTGGCCCTGGAAAAGGCCCGGGGCAGGGACCCAGGCCACGCCGCCTCAGCCACTTTCCAGCACCTGGGCCTGATAATTCATCGGGCTACTGCCGCCTCCAGCCTGACTGCAGATCCCTGGCCGGTTTCCGGGCCAGGAGAAGCAGGCGCCATTGCATGTTTCCCAGCCTTAATGCCTGGCCAAGGCCAGGGCCAGGAGAGGCAGGTGCTGCGGAGGGCACCCTGGCCAGGGTCCCTGGTCTGAGCCAGGGCCGGGCTGGACACTCGGGGCACCGGTGCCGAGACTCAGGGTGTGTGCCCTGTGAGCCAGATGCCAGCGATGCCCCTGTTGCCAGATGGAGCATGCACAGGTAAGAAGGAGGACATGTCCTCTTTTTGCCTGACGTCTGGTAACCCTACTCATGAGCCAACAGCTCAAACAAGTCTTTTACAAGAATGACTCTCAAAGCTGGGGAGGGCGTGTGAGTGCTTTTTGTGATCTGTTAGATGGCCTGAAATGTTGCTTCAAAATAGCTTCCTCCCTCTTTTTATCTTGTAGGAATATTGGGCATGGGTGGAGGTGGTGTTCTTCCATTTAGGAATTTTTCAGGCCTTACTGGAGGCATGCGTGGGGATGTCTGCATCTTTTCAAACAAACAAGAAAACCCCCACAAACCCTGGCCTCTCATTTCAGCTGAATAATTAACAGCTCAGGCTTGTATAGTCTGAGTCAAAAATCACTTCTTAATTAACCAGGTTTCAATTGCTTGGTATCTATGATGTCTAGACCACAGTTTCCTAACCAGCATGCTATAGCACACAGGCGTGCCACAAAATTTTTTGAAAAACTACTCACAGAGCTCTGGATTGGCTCATTAGCTCATGAATATTCATGAGTTCCTTTGGAAACTATATGGTGGTGTGCCTCAAATTAATTAAAAGTAGCAAAGCGTGCCACCGTGGCAGAGAAAATTTCAGGAACCACTTGTCAAAACTAAACTAATCCCTCACAAAGATTGAGTCTTCTAGGAAAAAACTGGATGGACAACACTTGCATTCTGAGAATAAAACAATATTTCAAAGGGAAACCTTTTCAGGCCTTGCTTATATATACATAATAGAGTTAAAATGCATAAGCTTAATTTCCCCTCCATCATTTGTTTGTATTACAAAAACAAAGGTGCCCTTTTGAGACTGGAGCCTCATTATGGTAGGCCCTGTAAAACTTAAAAGTAAGAGGGAGTTTTGTGTCTACATACTGAGACTGGCCAAGGGGGAAGAAAAAGGGCATTTGCAGCATTGTGAAGAGTCAATGATTAGAGCGGAGGTGTCAAACATACAGCCCATGAATCTCTCCCACCCAGCCCATAACTGCTCCACAAAACCATGCTCTCTCACTAACATGGGAGAGAGGGTGTCTTGCGGTATCATGGAGTATAGTTTCGTACACCCAACACTCTGTAGTGCTGCGAGAGTGTCTGGTCTCACAGTATCACAGAGCATTGGGTATGCGATACTACGCTCTGCGTGATACCAACCAAACTCTTGAGGGCAGGGGGGTTGTCTTGCAGCATCATGGAATAAAGTCTCACCTGCTGTATTTCCAGGTGGTCAGATTGCCAGAAGTGCTAAACATCCAAAAATCCTCTTGAACACAGTGGGAGGTCCAGGGACTCAGCACAGTGACAAAGGTAAGGTTCAATCCCTGTGGGTATGGATTTATAACAAGTATGGTTTCTCAGTGCAAGAATCTGCTTTATTCTTATTCCAAAACAATCCCAAAACACAGTAACAAAACCATCACAACAATACAATCGTTATTAAACAGCAAGTTCAAAAGGAACAAAATTGTGGTTATATCTTGCATATACAGCCATATGTAAGCCAGGCCTTGTATGTACATACACAGTCTAGCATGGGCCCTTGTAATTATGTTACCAAAGAAGAGAAAAATAGATAAAGAATGTTGTGTGGTTCAAGAGAATAGGAGGACTTTTTTTTGCCAAAGTGAATGGAAAGCCAACATGTTTGATTTGTATGCAACATGTAGCTGTTGCCAAAGAGTATAACATTCTGAGATGCTGTGATGCCAGGTGTGCTGAGAGGTATGATATATTGGGAAATTGTGTGAGGACAAAACTTCTGAATTGGAGAAGTTCTTGAAAAAAGCAGCAGTTGCTATTTACAAATGTTCACCAAGTAAGCAAAGCTGCAGTTAAGGCAACCTACAAGACTGTGCACGAACTAGCAGGGTCATCAAAACCTTTTTTGGACAGAGAAATTATAAGGAAATGCATGTTAATGTGTATAATTAATATGTCTGGCTAAACGGCAAGCTTTTGTAAATAAAAGCCTCTTGAGAGAAACAGTTGCTGAGAATCAGTGACTTGTCAGAGAGCCTTAACAGTCAACAAAGGACAAAGTCAAGTCCTTTGCATTTTTGGTTGTGATTGATGACAGTGTGGATGTTACTGATGTGACATAGCTTGCCATTTTCATTTGTGGTATTGATAAAAACATGCACATAACAGAAGAGTTTGTAGAATTGGCTCTGATGAAAGAGAACAGCTAATGACATCTTCAATAATTTGGTGGAAACTTCGGACAAATTAAGTGTAGATTGGATGCAAGCTGTTAATTTGGCTACAGATGGAGCATCACAAATGGTGGGTAGAAAAGCTGGAGTTGTCATAAAGTTAAAGGAAAAATTTCTTGCTGCCAATCCACAATATCACTTTTGTAATTTACATTGTATTTTACTCCAAGAAGCACAGTGTAGTAAAACACTGAAGCTGGATAATGTTCTGGATGAGGCATTAAAAATGGTTAATTTATGTACGAAAGAGGCCTTAACCTAAGACCGTTCAACTGCCTTCTGACAGTAACTGAGAAACCCCCTGGGTTACCATCTCGTATTGATATTCATTTACTAAGTCAGGGTGGAGGCTGTACTGAAACGTTTTTACAAATTGCACGGTGAAATACAATTGATTTTGAATCAGAAAGGAAAGTTAATGCCTGAACTGCAGGTTAATGAATGGTTTCAAAATCTTGCCTTTTATGGTGTACATCACAGAACACCTGAACTGTCTCAATACAAAGAAACAGGGGCACAACACAATGGTGACAGATGGTTTTGACAGCATTTGTACTTTCAGATAACAACCCTGCACACTTTCAGACTTTAAAATCTTGACATGACATAACTGAGTTTCATTGTGATACTTTAACAAATAAACACATCAGCAAAACTTCCAGCTTAAGAAATGAGTTCCAAGCAAGGTTTTCTGACTTTAAATATGTTGAGCTAGACTCTGAAATTCACCCATTTTCTGTCAGTATGCAAGAGGCCTCAGAGGAGCTTCAGACAGAAATGAAGTAATAGAGTGCAATGTGATTCTGTTCTGAAGGACAAGTTTTCCGGGGTTGATGTTGGAACATTTTCCCAGTATGTAGGACCAAATTATCCCAAGCTGATGTGTTGTCCCAACCATGCACAGAATTTTTGAAGGAAACAACATGTCTGTGAACAGTTCTCTTCTGTAATAAACATGAATAAGTCAAGATTTTGTTCTCAGCTTACTGACACACACACCTGAATGTAATGCTCAAGCTTGCCACAGCCCAGCTCCTTGCTCCAGACGTTGATCCAGTAGTCCAAACTAAGAGGTATCGGGCATCAGGAAGTAGCAATAAATAAGGTACTATCATTCTTAATCGTAGATTCTTTTAATTGTAAAATAGTAGTAGTTGTAGAAATGAATTTACTGCAGTTATATGACTGATATATAGCAAATAATGTATATTACTACATGAAATACTAGGTGCAACCATTTTAATTTATGGGCACGTATGACCCCCTTGAAGTACATTTAATTCAAGTCTGGCTCATGACAGCATGAGAGTTTGACACGCCTGAATTAGAGCAGGGGTGGACAGAATTGGCTCACTGCTAGACACCAGCAATTTTGCTTTTGGTTGCCAGAGGGTGCTTCTCTGTTACATTTTTGCAGTGGAGCTAGGTGACAGACTACTAAAACTGGTCACCATGGTGACCAGAAATGTATTATTAGTCAAGGCGTGGACTAGAGGATCACAAGCCTTGTAGAAGCAGATGAAGTGCATTGGAAATACCAGGGACTCCTTCCACACCTCCGCAAGCTCCGTTCTTACCACTCTCCCATCCCCCTTTTACATGGACTTCCTGCAGTCAGTCGCTACCCATGCTAGAGGCCAGGTGCCCCAAATAACTCCTACCCCCCATACCATTGTCTTTGTGCACCTCCATTTCCACTTCCTGTATGTGAAGGTGTCCTGTTCTAACCCCTCATACACAGGGTGTGTGAGGATGGAAGTTCTGGCCATGATAACTATGTTGGTGTAGTTTAAACTGGAAATCCTCTGTTGTGTGTGTGCACTTATAATGGTGCAAAAGTTCCAAATTATATCAGTAAAAGGTGCCTTCTTTTACAATGGTACAACCGTGTCAATCCTACATTATAACTGTATTACTAAAAATTACATCCCTAACGAGCAGTTGTATTGGTATAAGGATGTCTTCAGCACCACCACTCAAGCCCATAGCTTACTTTATGAATGTAAGAAAGCAGACAACTACTTGCTATAGCAGACAAAACCATTGCTGACTCCAGAATTCAGATCCAAAGAACAGGTTTATTTCAGCAGAGGTACAGAGTGCCATCCCCTGTGATCAACTGAGCACTGTCTGCCAGAGATCTGGCTGAGTGTATGCGGACAAAGCTGTGCAAAATCTTAAGTTTCAGTACACTATTATACCCATGATGACATCATATTTTTGTTAACACCCCCTCCTGATTTGTTACATGATGACAAGTAATAATGTTTCATGACCAAATATAAGGTTCCACTCCAAATGATATAACCTGGTTGCTGCTTATTCACAATAGCAAAACTATTAATCTTATTATCTAACAGGAACTTTGGGGACTTTTTCTTTATCCTGATGGCCTTTGGTAGGATCATCATAACCCCTCATAGTTACTTCACCCTTGTTCTGTACCCACATATCATGGATGTCTCAAGAAATAAAATAAGAGGATACTTGGTTACCCAAAAAGTTGTCTTGCACTTTTTCCCAAAAATTCAAAAGTCTGATGAACCTAACTAAACTAGGCCTACATTTTAATTGATTATCTATGTCGTAATAGCTAGTATGTGATGCGTATGATCCATTAAATTAGGCCCTTATCCTTTTACATGAAGTAAGTTCACCTAATCATTGTCTCAATCTCCTTACATATCCCTGTTCCTCCCTCATCCTGACAAGCTGCTCAAACATTACTGAGCAGGAGGAAGACATCCCATGAATTCCCAATCTCCTGTGATTCAGGAGGAGTGCATACAGGTATGCATGAATGAAGCATAAAGTTTTGGAAGAGTAAAAAAACACTTAGTACTTCTAAAGCAGTTTACATCTGATGACCTCAAAGTACCTAAATAAAAACAATTAATTAAGCTACACATTATTCCAGAAGCAGGCAGGTATTATTATCTCAGTTCTTAGGTTGGAGAGACTGAGGCACATGCTGATGTGAGTCCCTTATCTGTTGCTTTTTAAAATCAGTGGAAAGATTCCCCCTGAGATCAAACCTTAAATGACAGATCTAGTGTCATGCTGAATGTCTGTGATGGGGCCATTAATAAAATTGTCACAGTCCTAGGTCTGCTTCCTCCCTCCAATTTTACTTTTCATTTCTACTATCTGGGAAATAAATGAGTTTATTTGAAGGGACTCTTAGTTGATCTCAATGCACAGTCTGCTCAGTAGGTAGTTAATATAATTGTATTTGCAGTGCAGCACAGTTCATAGATGAATACAATTTTGATTCCTTGTTTCATACAGGAATGGTGCCATACAACTTGTACCCTTTTAGAGAGATGATGTGGTCCCCTCAGACTACTATACCCGCTATTCCTGAAGGTGGGAGAGGACCAACTTAATTGCACCAACTTCTGTTACTGAGAGGCAAACTTTTTGAAATCCCTCTTTCTTTTAAAAGTGGTCTCCTCTCACTCCTCTTCCCACCTCCCTTAGCTGAATTGCATTTGCTTCAGCACCAACATGAGTAGTCCCCCACCTGGTTGCATCAGTATCAGTTCAGCAGCAGGAGAAGTCCCACAGGTGGCCCAAGGGATAGGGAGCCTAATGACGACCAAAAAAGCAGGGGTGTGCAAATTTTATAGGCAGGCAGAAGTGGGACTAGAATTAGAGGTTCTCCATGTTCTGGGTGGGTATCCTTATTGCTGAGCTAAAAGTTATGATGGAGTTCCTCCTCCATCATCACCTCCTCACAAGAAGTGCCTAACTCTGGAAGGAGTTTCACAGCTGAGAGTCACAACCAGAGATATGTGCCGCATCTTTTTCAAGCCAGGACTTAGGCCTTTATGTCTGTGAGATGGGTACAGTGTTGCACAGACCTCTTGTTGTCAACATCTCCCATTAGCTAAGTTAGATGTTCCACACCTAGCATGCCATCTGTTGTGGATCATATTTTAATGTGCCTATCCCTCTCCATTGGTTGTGTTGAAAGCCTAGCTGCCTAACTCTAGCTTTGTGAACTATGTTGTTGTTCCTATGACCTTTCCTGGGTGCCTGAAAGGTAGGAGTTCTGGTGCTGAGTGTTACAGTACTAAGTCATTATGTGAGTCTAGCCCTGATACGTTTTTCAGCATTGAGTGTTAAAACCCTATAAACTGGAAATAAAGGATCATCAGATAATGTAATAGAAGCATACTTGTGTGTTCCTATGCTTCCTGACCCATGCAGGTAGAACTGTTGAATGTTCTATTCTCTGCTGCTTAGTAATTGAGATTGGATAGGGTCTGGTAGTGATTCAATCTAGATAATGTGGCTTGTAATCTATAGTAGGTGTGATGTAACTGTGTTTTGTATGACAGCCTGGAATACAGTGGTTGTCAGTAGCAATAAAATCACATTGGAATATTATCAGTTGAAGTACTCACCTGGAAAGGACAGTGTTTTTTACAGAATTCTAAATAAGCTATTTGTACTCTAAAACTTGTTAATGAAAGTGTCAGGAGGAACTATGGCCATTTGGCTGTGCCTCGTGTTTTAGGTTCCAATGGGGTAGCTGTGTTAGCCTATTTCAGCAAAACAAACAAGGGCTATGTCCACACATGCATCATTATTTCAAAATAACCCATTTTGAAATGAGTATTTTGAAATAAAGTCCTTATTTCGAAATAAGGTAATTCGAATTAAGGGAAAGCCTGCTTTTGAAATAGCCTTTGTTTCGAGATGGTTATTTCGAAACAAGGCCGTTCGGACATGTTGTTTCAAAACAACATGTCCAAATGCCATTGTTTCGAAACAACCGTTTCGAAACAACGGCTATTTCGATTAGATGTGAGGTTTAACAGTTTCGAAATAATGGTGCGTCATGTGGACATGCCGCTTCTTATTTCGAAACAACCTCTGTTGTTTTGAAATAAGAAGCCTGTGTGGACATACCCAAGGAGTCCTGCTGCACTTCTAAAGAAAATCATTTATTTATTGCATGAGCTTTCATCAGAGAGAATCCCACTTAATCTTTAAAAGTGCCACAGCTACCCCTTTGGTTCCAGTTAAATGGCTTCTTTTGTGACTTCAGCAAATGAATGGTGTAAATAACTGTCTAAACAGGAACCACTTTGTTGCTGTGCTAAGTAGACATTGGCGTGTATGCTGAAAGTGGCACAATAGACAATCTTCCCTGAGAGATAATATCCCTCTTCTGCTAGTCAGGAAGAAGAGGAGGGTCTGCTTCCCTCTTTTAAATCTGCTGTATGATACCACAGGTTTATTGTATTACTGAGCCTGCAAGTAAGTTCTTCACTGTAAGCAGAACTTTCTTCCACTGAGCTATGACAATATGATTAAAACTTACCTAATTCCTTATTGTATTCACTTTTCTTAAGTTTAATTATTTAGGTTTTACTAAAGGAATCTGTCTTATGTGTGGATATGTAGGCAAAGTTGGCAGTGTGGTTTGTTGCAGTGAGTTTTCTATAAGGCCTTGGAAATTCACAAATTTGTGAGTGATAAAAATTATAAGAAATGTGACTAAAAGGGGACATACATTTGAGCTGACTTTGAGATAGTGTGGAATCAAGCATGAATGCCTAGTAATGGTTACATTAAAAGGATTTTCTACAAATTCCAAACAGTTACAGTAGAAGGGCAATTTTATGAATTCATCATTAAAAAGCTATTGTAATAAGACAGAACAGAGGTGAATTTCAGCTGCAAAGGTCTGAGAGTTTTAATGTTACGCCTCTCTGTATCTGACAGACCTATTTAAACAAAGTACCCTAGAACATGGTAGTGTTAAGAAAGCAGAACACAAGCATCAAATATTGTCTTAGAACTTATTTCTAATTTGCCTTGAACAGCATTAACATTGTTAAATGAAAAGTAGGGTTAATGCAATATTTTGTGTTAATCATGTTTATACATGATCAATAATCCATCACTTTTAAAAAAGATTCTTATTGTTACTTTTTTCTCCCTTTGGGTGAAAAAAAAATAACTACAGGGGGGACCTGTTACCACGCGACCGGTTTGCCTGCGAAACCGGTCAACGTGGGGTAACGGGCTGTCCCCCAAAGGCCTCACAATAACACATGGGTCCCATTAATGCACCTTGTGTAAACGGGACCGTGCACATCACTGCCCCGGAGATGGGCCCCAGGCACCGGCCCAGGCCCCGCTCCCCAGCCCTGCTTCTGTGCTGGGGTCTGAGCTGGCCTCAGGCACCTGCTGCCACCAGCGTGGCCCCAGATCCCCGACCGGGGACATGGCAGGGAGCGGTGGCTGCGGGCAGCCAGACCTGGAATGGGGCTGGAAGTGGCCGCCGCCACTGCTCTCTGTCATGTCCACAGCTGGGAATCCAGGGCCAGGCTGGTGGCAGCAGGTGTCTGAGGCCGGCTTGAACCCCCAGCACAGAAGCAGGGCCAGCAGCATGGCCCGTGGCCAGGGAGTGGGGCCTGGGCTGGTGCCCCAGGGAAGGCCTTCCGGTCCCGCTTACACACGGGCTGGTTTACATGCGGTTGCTGGGGGCTTGTTCCCCGACATTTGCGCGTAAACCGCTCCCCACTGTAATTGTCAATGCTTGATTGACATTAACTTTATAATTTAAATGTCACAATAGCACTTGAGTTAGTTACATTAGAATAAACATTTTTTAGTTGAGCTCTGAGGATCAACTTTTAGTTTGGATCACCTTCTCCACCGAAAGACATTATCTGTATCTCAAATGCAGTTAAACTGTCTTATTTTGTGCAATGTAAACATGCCCTTGAAAATCTGGTTCTGATTTAAAATTAGGAATGTGGAATAGTGGGGACTCTTTACTGAGTTGTAATAATGGGAATATAGCTTTTTTTGTTAAAGAAATGAAAGGCAAGTCTTTGTTTGCACATTATTAGACTTCAGCTGTATTACGTTTTGGACGCCACATTTTTGTTTTTGTTTTCTTAAAAGACTCCTATACTGGTTCATTCATACATTTGGGGTGGAGTAGGGGAAAATGTATGTAGGAAAAAGGCATGAGCATTCTACAGTAAAGATGAGATGCAACTGTCCTGTAAATGCATAAATTGTCAGGAAAGGTGTTCATTATTCTTTGATTTAGAGAGAGAGAATAAATATTTTTAGAATGCAACAAGGAAAACCTACAGAATTTGTGTCATTGGTGACAATAAAAAGGGAATCTGGTGGTGGATGTTTAAGCTACAGTGCACAGGGACGGAGTAGATGACGTGCTCAATGTTCTTTCCAACCTTAATGATTTCATCTAATACAAACTTAGGCTTATCTAATGCTCTGTCTTAAACTGGCTGTCAGTTCTATAATAAAGGTCCATTTAGAAAACAAAGGCATTATGTATATCTTTCCTTCTGCAGATCATGGGTTCTGAGTCGAAGCAAACCTTCATAGGAAGCTTTCTTCAGCCTCCAGATAGAATATTAGCTCCTACCTTTGGTCAGAACAAGTCGAAGAAGTTAACAGCTACCACTGGTGATGTGCTTCCTGCCCCAAACAACCAAGGTAAAGTGGGGGGGGGAGGGTGAGTAGTCTTTTAACTCTGTTGAGCAAATTATCTTGTCTGAACTGGATGCCTGTTTGAAGAGGGAGTAGTGTTCCCAGAGTTAGGGCTATGCCATAGAAGTTGGTTGCCACCTCTCCTAACTTTGGTTCTGAAATCTGTTTAGCTCAAAATTTCTTTAGCTCAAAAAGTGGAGCTGGGCTCTAAAGGAAAGGAGATTGCTGTTGTAGTGTTTGAAGTTCATTACTTTCTTTTTTTAACATTACTTAGATCTGAAACGTATTGATTTTTGTGGGGTGGGGGGCACTGTTTGTGTCTTGTAGCTCAAAAATCACTTTAAACTTTTTGCATAGCAAGATCCCCTGAAAAACTTAAGAAAATACTTTATGCAGGAGCCAAGTTAAAAACTGTTCTGTTTTTGGATAGTTTGGGGCCCAGTCTAGTTCCCTGATGTTAATGTGAATTATGTGGTGTTTGGTGGAAGCAACAGTAGCTACTGCATATGGATATGAACTTTATTCCTAGTGTGGCTTAACCATAGGAGGAACTTGAGGCTCCTTGGGTAGTTGACTCCTAATACTTTTCTTGAATAAGATTCTACCGTGGGTGGTGGTGGTGGTGGTGGTGGTGGGGGGCTTAGTCTTTGGTTAAGGTTACTTTGTAAAAAGTACATTGTCATTATCCAGCCCTATGATTTGATTGATTGATTGATTATATAACCCTAATTGTTTTTTGTATGGTTTTTTGGGGGTGAGGGAATCAATAAAGTTATTTAATAGACAACAATATATTGCAGTATAGTAAAACTTTTTTTAAAATCCACTATAAAGGCTTAATTTGTAATCCTTCAATTATTCACTAGCTCTGATGTCAGCCTTAAAAACTCTTCAAGAAAAGATCCGTCGTCTAGAGCTGGAAAGGTCACAGGCAGAGGATAACTTGAACTGCCTTTCTGTAGAGGCTGCCCAGTATAAAAAGGCCTTGCAGCATGAAACAAATGAGAAAGTTACAGCATATGAGGAATTGCTACAACAGAAAAAAGGTACCTCTCTAATGGTGATAATTAGTTTGTTTGGTTTTCTTAAGTAAAAAAAAATTCTGGAGCAGTCATAATAAACTGTGAAAGTCAAGGGTTTAGGGGAAAATGGTGTGTAAAGACACAGTATGTCATTAAAGAGTGGGGAGATGTTTACATGGGATGAGGTGTTGGATCCTGCAAGCACGCTCTGCCCTCCCCTTGCACCAATGACTCCTGTTCCATAGGGCTTGCCCAGCTCTCTGAAACGAAGTGTAGGCTGGGCCTACCCCTTTGTTATGCCCCCTGTTCATGGGCCCTGTGCCACTGGATTGCCAGTCCCAAACTAGGATATGGCAGCAAAAGTGGTGTGGCCATGGCAGAAGTGGCCCCTCAAGCACCATATCCTCTGAAACCCTGTATACAAAGAAAAGTCATGTTGTTTATGTAGCCACACAACTCTTTTTTGTTTTTTTACTGGACTAGACTAACACGGCTATCCCTTTTGATGTTGTTTATGACCACTTCATTGCCAGGACAGACTTGCAGCCATACTAATAATTGAAATAGGTGACACAGCTGTTAGTTCTCTCAGCTGAAGGAGTACTTGCCTTTGTTTGAATGAGCTGCTATCAAATGCAGGATCTGATTTCAACTTGGGGCAGGATTATACTCAATCATCATAATTTGTCTGTATTTTTTGCCAAAAATATTGTGTTACCAATGGAGTTACTTTAGGGCTTGGTGCTAAATAAACAGGGTTTAGGTACTGGATATCATAAATCTTATCAAGTAGCTCTTTCTCTGAGAAGGATAGCTCTTTCACACCAGATGAGTGCTTCAGGCCCCAGTCAGCCTCTGACTGGTGAGGTTGGCTGGATGAGATGTCCTTTGGAGTCTAATGGTAGCACTCCTAAAAGAACCAGGAATCATTACACATCTATGCTCTGTACTACCTATCTGGCATGTCCAATCAGAGTAACTCAAGTGAAATCTGCAGTAACACAGATCAGGATCCTAGCCTGGAAACACATCCTGAGTCTTGCACATGTTAAGACTCCCTGTTGATCTCTTCACTGGTCTAGCCCAAGAAACTTTTTACATCTTAAAACAAATAGCTTCTAAATCTCCAAGACCACAGCATACTGGAGAGGCTAAATGTGACTCATGCTACTGTTCTACATTGTTTCTGTGTCTTCCTCCACAGATGTTAGTGTGCAATTAAGTGCTATACAATCACGCTGCTCCCTACTAGAGAAACAGCTGGATTACATGAGGAAAATGGTTTTCACTGCAGAGCTAGAAAAGAAAATGGTTCTAGAACAACAGGTGAAGTATTTAGCATAATTAAAACAATAGAATACAGAAATGTTAAGATTGTACTTCCTCTATATCACATCCTCTCTAGTTCTGTTCAGATTGATATCACCAAAAGTGATTATCATCTGACAGCTATTCAGTGTATTACACAGAATGGCTTGCTGGGGTTGGTGAGTTCCTAATAAATAAACAGCATGCTCCTGTGTCAGATGTGTCTTGGCTACAGAGTTTGTTTCTATTGGTGTTGAGTTGTAACTCAGAAGAGCAAGAAATTGATCTTCCCATTGTAAGATTTTCCTGGTTGTTGGTGCAGCTATCTATCTCCATTCATTTTTCAGTGATGTGGGCTTTAGTATTTTGTTCAGAATGACTTGAATTCCACTGCAGTGAATTGTAATCCATTGCCTGTCATTAGTTGTTCTGAAATAGTGAAGTGAGCAGAAGAGCGCATTGTTTTCTCGATCAGATTTTGACATGTTATATCTTTCAAGCATATTATTTCTGTAGACCTGGAAAAATGGTCCATAATGACCAGTGTCCTCTGAATTTGCATAAATCAATTGCTAGTCTCTTCCAAGGCCTCTGACAGGTATGATATTGTTAAAGTTTCTTTGTATTATGTTGGTCTGTTTCATGTGAATACTGCAGAACTAACTTTACTTTTTCATGTCCTTGATGATGATGGTGCCTGGCAACCGAAATGCCAGTCAGCTTGTTAATCATTAATTTCCTCTCTGAGTGAACTTTATGATTTCTCCTCTCATTTATTTTGGAAATAAGATACAGTGGCCTTTAATCATGAGCTTATTTGACTTGCTTAATTGTCCATTCACCACAAAGTAGTCTTTTTGTCACTGCCTCAGTGTTTTTTAGATACTTGGGACAGCTAACCCTAAAGTAACCTAGAAGTTGCTGAATTTGCATGTCTGTCAGGATTGCTTGTTATAATTGGTGATGTTTTTTTCTGACACTGGTCTGTATGCATCCACAGCATCCATATATGCTTTTACATCATCTTAGAGCTCATACATAGTTGAGTATGATGCTGGTCTTTGTGACAGAGTATCCACTACTGCTAGATTTTTCCCAGAAACGTATTTAGTGGTTTGGATTAAATCTCATTAATTTATCAGTAGATGCTGACATCTCAGCAGTGCTTGATCCAGGTCTCTTCTGACTGATGAGGGTTACAAGCTGTTTATGGTTTGTTTAGTAACAAAAGCAAATTGAACCCACACAGATATCTGTATAATAAAACTCATGTCTATACGCTTGCCAGAGCATGCCTTTTCCATCTGTTCATGTCTTTTTTTTCTTTTTCAGTTTCATGTCAGCATGCAAAAGCAAAATACAATTGACGTCCACTCATATTGCAACAATTGCCCACCAAGGCCATATCTGCTTGCATCCTCACTAATCACATTATAGTACCAGAGAACTGGAACTGTTGAGATGATTTCTTTTACCTTTTTGAAGACAATGTCTTCATTTGACCTCAGTAGCCAAGAGTCATTGGATTTTTAATAGTTCATTCAGTGGTTTTGTCAGTGTAGAAAAGTCTTGCAGATATCAACCAAGGTGATTTACCTTACCATCTCTAGTATACATCTCATTTCTGGTACATTAGTTGGTGTATTCAGTTCTCAAATTGCTTTACTACTTTTGGGATTAGGGCTCATTCTCATATATGCTAAGGTCAGAAGGGACTAATATGACCATCTAGTCTGGCCTCCTGCACAATACAGGCTGCAGAATCTCACTGGCCCACTCCTGTGATAAACCTCTGACCCATGACTAAGTTATCAAAGTCCTCAAAAAGTGATTTAAAGACTTTAAGATACAGAGAATCCACCAGCAAATGAACTATGCCCCATGCTGCAGAGAAAGGCAGAAAATCCCCAGAACCTTTGCCAGTCTTCCCTGGGAGAAGATTCCTTCCGGGCCCAAAATATGTCAGTCACCTTATACCATGAGTATGTGGACAAGACTGACCTGCTAGACACCTAGAAAGAATTCTCTGTTATAACTCAGAATCCACCCTATCTAACATCCCATCACAGGCCATTTCAATTAGTACTCAAAGATCAGTCTGCTGCAAAATTAGGCAGTCCCATCATATTATCCCCTTCATAAATTTATCACACTCAGTCTTCAGGTACTAGGGTTCTTTCTCCCATTGCTCCCGTTGGAAGGTTGTTCCAAAACTTTGCTCCCTGTTGGTTAGAAACCTGAATCTAATTTCAAGGCTAAACTTATTGATGGCCAGTTTATATCCATTTGTTCTTGTGTCCGCATTGGTGCTGAATTTAAATAACTCCTTTCCCTCCCTGGTATTTATGCCTCTGTTGTATTTAAAGTCACCTCTCACAAGGCAGATTTTCCATTCCTTGGATCATCCTTGTAACTCTTCTATGCACCTGTTCCAATTGAATTCATCTTTCTTAAACATGGGGGACGAGAACTGCGCACGCTATTCCAGATCAGGTCTGACCAATGCCTTGGATAATGGTACTAACACTTCCCTGCCTCTTCTGGAAATACCTCATCTGGTGCATCCTACGACTACATTAGCTTTCTTCATGGTCACACAGCATTGGCGAGACATAGTCATCCTACGATCAACCAGAACACCCAGGTTCTTCTCCTTCTCTGTCACTTCCAGTTGATGTGCCCCACAGTTCAGAATGCTTCCCTCTGTATAGGTATGGCTAGAGTTGAATCTGTCATTAGTGTAGATCAGGGGGTCTCAAACTCAAATCACTACGAGGGCCGCATGAGGACTAGTAGAGGGCCTCATGAGGAGTAGTATGTTAGCCCGAGGGCTGAACCACTGAGACCTTTTCATACAATGATATTGCAAATAATGGTAAAGATAATGTTGTTGCAGGCCACAGGAAATAGCTTTAGGGATCGCATGTGGCCTATGGGCCATGAGTTTGAGACCTCTGCTGTAGATGCTGTGAAAGATTTTTATCTGTTAATCCAATACTCAGCCTCTGTCTGATTATTTTCATGTTTTGCATTCCCAAAATCATGGTTTTCAGCCAAAGTATGCAGAACTCTTATAAAATATTCAGCATTTTCTGCTGGTTCTTGAATTTGCTGGTGAAACCATATTTCTTTGGGGTACAGCATGCATCAAACATAGCCAGAATCTTTTTTTTATATTCATCTTTGTGACTGTCTTCTGTAAAGTCAAAGGATTTAATGAGATGCTCTCTTTGCTTCCTCATGACTTAATTGAAAGGAGATGCCTATATTTTTCCAGTATAATATTTTCTATCTTATCTATCCATTTTCTAATGGCTCTTAATATTGTTACTGTTATTGACCACTATCAATACATCTGCTGTACTCTGTTCAGATGTTCTTTTGAGAACTATCTACGCTGGCTCCAAGATCTTTCCTGAGTGGTAGTGGCTAATTTAGACCCCATTATTTTGTTTGTATAGTTGGGATTATGTTTTCCAGTCTGCATTACCTTGCATTTATCAACTTTGAATTTCATATGCCATTTTGTTGCCCAATCACTCAGTTTAATTAGATATCTTTGAAATTCTGCACAGTCTACTTTGAGCTAAACTATCTTGAGTAACTTTGTATCATCTGCAGATTTTGCTACCTAATTGTTTACTCTCTTTTTCCAGAACATTTATGCATATGTTGAACAGCAATAGTCCTAGTATGGATGCCTGGCTGACAGCTCTGCTTAACTCTTTCCATTCTGAAAACTGACCATTTATCTTTGCTCATTGTTTCCTGTCTTTTTAAACTAGGCACCAGGGCTAGATTTAATGGGAGCCCCATCACCCTGCAAAAGTCTGACCCACCATCACCTCTGAGTTGGCTGGTGGTCAGTGGCCATACCCCCCCCCCAACACCAGCTGCCTCTCCCCCAGTGCTGGCTGGGCCATGGGCCACAGACTTCCCTCAGCCCCAGAAATTTTGCATCCTGTCCTGAAGTGACATGTACCCAGTCAGTATGGAGAAAGTTGAAATCTTCCTGAGCATTTCACAACTCATCCTAGACAAGAGGTCAGCAGTATATTTCTACTGGTGTACTCTTATATTTCAAGCATGGAATTTCTCTCTATAGAGAAGCTTTGATACAGTCTGATTCATTTAAGATTTTTACTATATCTGACTCTGTGCTTTCTTTCATGTATAGTGGCACACCTCCACCAGCATGGCCTGCTCTGTCATTCCTCTGTGTTTTGTACTGTGGTGTCACCATGTCCCATTGATTAGCATTATTCCATCAAATTTTGTGATGCTTATTATAGCAATATCCTCATTTAATACCACGTGCTGAAGTTTACCTATCTTACTATTGAGACTTCTGTATGCAAACACTTATAAAATTTGTCACTTTCTAGTTGTTTGCAGTTATGTGCTGTAACTGAATTGGGACCTGTTTTCAGTTGACTGTTTCTTTACAGTTCCTACCTACACTTTATGAACTTCTGACAGTGCTGCAAACTGAAGACTGCTTTGTTTGTCTGGTATTTTTCTTGGTGCTAAACTTAAAATTATAAACTATTTAAACAAAGTTCACTATGGTGAGAGGTTTCTTGGTGTGTCAAACAATTTCAGTCAGCTGCCAAACTCAAGTTTTCTTTACTCTTTCCAGACCCAGCTTCAAAAGGAAAAAGATCAGAATCAGATGGAGCTCCATGCAAAACTTGAAAAGCTTGAAGCCCTAGAAAAAGAGTGTTTCAGACTCAGCACTACACAGAGAACTGCAGAAGTAAGCAAGCCTGACATGACAATGTGCAGTTACCATATATTTCAAATTTTATTGTGCCAATTTTGGCAGTTTTGCTAAAACATACGGACAGTTTATCCATGAACAAGACATCAACAGTGCTAACATCTCACCATTGATTTTGCTTTTTACCTCAGTCTTCATTTCCTATCAATCTGAGGAATTTAGAGTGGCCTTGCAAGATTCCTTCATTCTTGTTTCAATCAAAATTATTAAATTGTCAGGTACTGGGTGATTTTGACAATGGGCCAGTCTTACATGTGACTAGCCATTCATACATTCTGTTTCAGGACAAGATGAAACAACTGGAGGAAAAGCTTCATGAAGAAGAGCATCAGCGTAAACTAATACAAGAAAAAGCTGCTCAGGTAGGATACTCAAATTACTTGATTTATTCCTGGGGAAATATACTGTCTTTATTCAAGACTATTTTAAACCTGTTCGTTAGCTGGGAAGAATTCTATAACACTAATTTTGACAAATCAAAATTATAAGCTTTGCTTTATGAGGTTTATATTTTTATGTATGTTTGGCTTCTTCTAGAAGAATCACTTCTATAGGTAAGGCTGAGTTGTGCTCTGCAGTTAAAGCAGGGATTCAATCTCTTTCTTTTATGCATCAATAATACAACACAATTTTCTCAAAATTGGAGTACATGCTATTGACTTAACAAAGAATTTCTTGAGAATTTATAATAAATTGAAGATAAAATTAATTACTAGATAGGTCTTTTAAGCAATTCAGAACTCTGAGACGGATCACTCAGAACAAATGAACAGAATAGAATAGTTATTCAAGTGTCTGGCTCCCATCACTGTTAGAAGACAGTATAGGGGTCTCGAGTATGTCTATTCCTATGTTGTCCAAACCTCTTCCTACTTTAAATGGCGATATCCTCAGCTGTTGCCAGTTGTGTACCACAGATGTCCAGCACCTGGGGCCAAGTGTACATTTTGTGGGGGGGCTCACGCAAGGCAGGAGAGTCCCACCCCTACCCCCATGGTACCCCAAGGAGGGGTAGTGTATACCAGCAGGGTGGTGGCCATGAGTCTGGGGTGGTATAAAAATACCTGCCCCCCGCCCCACCCCCGCACTTACCCAGTGTGCAGTCCCACCTCTCCAGTTTGCAGCAGCCCTGCAATCAAGCTGAGCTCAAACAGAGCAGCTTCGGCCCCCTACCATCCCCCCCCAAGCCTAGAGAGGGAAGAGGAGGGGGCTGGATCTGCCCTTCACAATGCACACGGGGGAGAGGGAGAACTGAGGGGCACACTTCAGTGCCTCCTGCATTTTCTCCATTGTACTGACCCACCACTGCTCTAGCCTAGCACCAGACTGAATGGGTAGCCCTCCACAATGTAGGAGGGGCACAGGTGGCTCTCCACCCCTCAGAGCCTTCTGCATCCCCCCACCTCCTGCACCTTTTGAAGAGGCGGCCCAGCACCTGCCCAGGGGCCCGGCCACTCCCTTCCCACCCTGCTCACTAGGCCACTGCTCACTGCAGTATTAGTTGTGGTGATCAAGAGATACAGTTGATTAACTTAGGTATGGAAATACTGATCTTTAGGTAAGTACGGCAAAGTATATTTGATCCTCTGACATCTGTATCATGTTCAGTTTCCCTGTTCCCTGTCATGCTTTCCTAGGAGTGCAGTTAGTAATGCGCCTAATTAATTCTTTCCTTCGTGTTTAGATGAAGCTTGTCTGTTTAAAAACTAGATATTAAATGTTTTTACCTCATTACTGTAGCTTCAAACTGGACTGGAGATGAACAGAATTTTAATGTCTTCAGTGTCACCTCAAAATGAACCAAAAAAGAAAAATAGGAAGAAGAAAACTGCAAAGGTAACATGTATGCTTGTCATTTGCACAACAATAATGTCTCTAATATGTCTCATTTTTGTAGCATCTCATTCACACAGTGATAGGGATACAATTAGAACGGTAATGGAGGGTGGGGCCCTATTGGCTTTCTGTACTCTGTCATTTTCTCTGAAATGTAACATGCTGCTTTTCCCTCTCTTTAGATGAGTACAATAATTTTTTTTTTTTTTAAACTAGACATTACCACACTAGACAGCTTGCCCACTGCAGCAGAACACTAAGTTATGCACGGTAGTTTCACTGGCATGTGTTTATGGTCCTTTTAGCTGATTTTCAATTCACTTTCAAAAACCACTTGAACAGGGATTTTTTGGATACTGGTGCAAGTGTTGTACTGAAGTCATGCTGAACTTCACCCACTACGTTCTTTTCATCCACTGGTATTTGCAGGTCTTTTAAAGTGACAACTTGGAAAACTGAGTCTATTAAATGCCACAGGCAGTGCTAAATTTCTTTAATCCCAATTTACCACTGAATTGTCAGATGAACTGTGCATTAGATCTCGGTCTTATAGGATAATCTTTTGTGCTCAGGAGAAGTAGGAAAACCCTTTAAACCCATTATAGGAGATGAATTAAGACTGCATATTTCTCTGGCTGTTGGGAGCACTAATTTTGTGTGGGATGATTTGTTGCGGAAGTGTTGCTCAGACTTGTTCTGATGGGGACTTGTTAAGCATACCCTTAGTATTTTTCTCTTCTTCATGTGTGTTGTAGTCACACTTACGAGTCCCAGTTATGGGATCCTGTTGTACTAGGCATTGCACAAACACAGTACAAAAACAGCCTCTGCTTCAAAGAGCTTACAATCTAATTTGCAAGACTAATTTTAAGGTTGCATTGTTAAGCAAATATGTTCTCTGTCAGAAAAAATCTACTCTGAAGAAAGTACGCCCTCCACAGTTTTGCCTAAAGGCTGGAATGCTGCCTTTTGTGGCAGGAAAGGTGAGCTTGATTAGACTCTCATTTAACCTTGTATCCACATTCTTTCTAAATGAGCATTTTCCATTAATTAACTTCTACAAGCAGCTATAACTAAGGCTCCCTTTCCCCCTTTTTCAAGTCTTCAAGCTCCAGCCATTCTGTTAGTGCAAATGTACAAAGCGTCTTGCATATAATGAAACATCGTAAGCCATGTGTCTTGTCACGGTGTCCGGAAACAACTGAACACAGGATTTCTCGTGAAAGTATTGCTTATAAATCGGTATCTTCTTGTTCCACGTCATCTTCTGTCACTGAAAATCTGTCTGACCTTTTGCTGGCGTTACAAGATGAGCTGGGTCAAATGAGTTTGTAAGTATGTATCTGTGTATTATTTCCCCCAAAAATTAAGATTGTGATGCTCTGAGCAAAAATGGCTGCAAGCTTTAACCCTGTTAGGACTATTTTAATGATGTACTAGAGAGTGTTTGGGTTAAAAATATTTGAGGGTAGTGTTCATAGAAATTGCAGATGAGATTTTTTCTTATTGAGAAGCGTTTTGTATCACTTGCATTTAAACAGCCTTGTGAACAGATATTGGTCTTTCCTTTGTATTTGTGGCTTTTTTTTTTTTTTGAAAGCCCTCCGCTTACGGTGTTAAGCAGCAGGCTGTCTCAAATAAGGCCTGAAGGATATCCCTCAACCTCAACAGTGCTCTAGCTATAACTCCCTTGATAGTTTTGGGCCAATCAGAGAAAATGTGTATTTAAGCTGGAGGAATTTATGTAGCAGAGAGACGGCTACTCATTTTTCAGTGGTCCTCATTTGTATGAGGCATTGTATTGTATAAAGGAAGGCATGGCCCTTTGCTACAAAAAGATTGATCAATAACTTCTAACTGGGAAATGTTCTTTTCCTTTGTAACTAGTGCATAGCTTTACTCCATGCATTAGATAGTTTTAAACTACCCTTTCACTCACCAGCTTGTAGAGTGAAATGTTTGGAACAATGGTTGCCAAAAGCAGCCAGTTAATTTTGCCCAGTAATTTTACTTGATTAATTTGCCAAATGAACTATAATTTTCATCAGTAGTTGTAAAACAGGTTTTCCTGACTTAACATTACTCTGAGGCAACTTAGATAGCCTTTGGAACTGGCTAATAGACATTTTTCGTGTATATTGCCTGCTATTTAATAGGATCTTCAATTTTTCACATTCCATATTCCCATTGTGTATGATGCTGCAGCGCCAGCACATTCTGGCACTTGTTTATTCAGTCTGACTAGGGGAGTGGTTGTGATGTAATAAAACTGTTAGTTCAGAGTAAGAGGAAAATAAGTATTGAAAGAATGGGACTGATTTTTGTTCTCCCCCAATGTGAAAGCTTGAGAAATAGCAGTATTTATTTATTTAATATTACTAGTACTACTTGTTTGTCATAAGGATGAACTTGCTTTCTTTTTCTTGTTAAGAAATCTTCTGAAATTGAGACTTGTGCAATTTTAATAAAAATGTATATAAGAAGAATGTTATAGGAATATACAACCAATACTATTTATCTGGTATCTTTGGCTATGTCCACACACAAGTGCTTGTTTTGAAACAAGCTGTTTTGAAATAAGGCCTTATTTCAAAACAAGTTATTTTGAAATAACAAAAAAAAGTTAATTTGAAATAAGGAAAAAAGAGGGAATTGAAATAGCATGTCCTCTGTGACATGCTATTTCAAAATAGGAGATGTGAGGGAGAGGGAGGGCCTGTGCTGGGCCGGGGAGGCCCCACCCCCAGGCTTCTTCCCCCCTGCAGCTCCTGCCAGGCGCGGGGGGAGGGGAAGCCCTCCCGCACCTGGCAGGAAGCGCAGGGGGGCAGGGGAAGCCTGGGGGTGGGGCAGCCCGGGCTTGGGGGCAGCCCCAGCCGGCTTCCCCCCCTTCCCCTTGCTGGGGGTAGGGGGGCAAAGGGGGCTGAGGCACCCATCCCCCCCACTCCTAGCAAGGGGAAGGGGGGGAGCCAGCTGGGGCACCCTCCAACCCCCTGTACCCCACTCAGCATCCTGGCCAGTTTCGAAATTACATGTCCAAATGGCTTATTTCGAAACAACTGGTTTTGAAATAATAACCCTCCTTTCGAAAGCAAAGTGGTTTAAGCTGTTTCGAAAGGAGGGCTCTTGTTTCAAAACGAGGAGCTCCCTCCTTTCGAAACAAGAAAACGTGGTTTGGACATAGGGACTTTTATTTCGAAACCAGCGTTGTTTCAAAATAAAAGCCCTGTGTGGGCATACCCTTTGTCTCTAACAGTGAGCATCAAGAACTCTTGAAACAGATACAAGAAACTCAAAACTGTGAAGTTCGTGAAGACCTAGAACGTGAATTGGATTGTCTTGTAAAGCAAATGGAAATTAAAGGAGAACAGATAGCCAAGCTGAAAAAACACCAAGCCAGTGTAAGTAATTTTAAACAAACTAATTAGCAGCAAACTATTGGAATATGATTTAAAATAATTTTTCATCCTGTTACTAGAAAAGAAACAGTGCAGTATCTTCAGAATGTCCAACCCTCTTGGGATTCTAAGACAAATTGGTTCAAATAAAAAACTTAATTGAAGCATGTATCAAATTCAAACATTTATCCTTGTCCCTGTTTAGCAGGTAGTGGTGACTTGGATTCATTTTAGAGTTCTTTATCTTTAGAAATAGAGTTCAAACCTCATTCCAGGTAATGAACACTTCAAAATATGGCTAGTACTTTTTCTTATAATAACCTGCCTAATAACCCATCTTTTGCCTACTGTAGTGCCATTTAATGTGCATTTCATGGTACATGCTAGTCAAGATGGACACATTGGTTGTCATTCAAAAGCAATTTACTGTAATATCAACCTTAGAATTGATATTTATTCTTACAAAATGATTGAGGTGCCAAGGCTTTAGTTAAATATTTAGATACTATGGCTGTACTAAACACCTGGAAAGAAGCTAAAATGGAAAACATTGCCATAAGTGGGATATCATGACTGAGGGCTGGTCTGCACTGAAAACTTACATCTGCATGCGATGTTTTGCAGCTGTGGGGAAAAGGCCACATCCCTGAGAGACAAAGGCTGCCTCTGCAATGATGGCAGTGATTTTTGGATCAACTTAATCATCAGTTAAGACCTATTAAGTCACTTCAGAGATCAGCTTATTAAAACAATTCTCTCAAGTGGCATAGTGCTGCATCGATGGGAATGCATTTCAAAAGACTTACAGCTGAAGGGGAGTTTGGAGATCAATAAAAATTGCATAAGCCAGTGGTTCCCAACCTTGATGCCTGGTATTATAGATTCATGAATATTCAAATTAACTCATGAATATTCATGAGCAGACACCCCCTGTTTTGGGAAATGTTGCTTTATAGGGTGGTAGAGGTAACAGGGCAGGGGTGGCAAATTTTCTTATGCAGATTTTCAAAGTAAAGTTCTAGTGGTTGCTACTTGCATAGAAATAAACCTGGGAAGCTAAACAGTGTTTGCTTATAGCCAGTGTTTGAGAATATTGTGGTCACTAGCCAGTATCCTTTCTGAGCATTAAAACTTTTATGGATAATCATCCTTTTTAGGTTCACAAATTAAAGCAAAAAGCTCAACAATTGAAGAGACAGTCAGTTCGTGTCCTACCAAAATCTGAGGATCGAAAAGGAACAAGAGAAATTCCAGCTTCTCCAAGTGGAAGTACGTCAAAGACCTGTCCAGTACAGAAGAGCAAAAACTCTCTTCAGCTGTTGAAAAATGTGCGAAAACTTCAGTCCACGCTGAAAAAAGATGATATAATGTGGGAACAATAGTTTTAATTTTATCACATAGATAATGCCTCTTATCGATATGCAAAAAAATTGTCTGACAATGCATGGATTTGGATTTAACAAATGTTAGACTTCAATATATTTAATGTTTTGTTAATGCAATATCTAAAAATTTGCTAATCTAATAGTAAATTTCAATTGAAACTGGGGTTAGGGTGGAACAAATGTACATTCTATGTAGCTATCCAGATTTTTAATAACAATGCTTTAACTGTTTCATGAAGTGTCCCAGTTTCTTTTAACTTACAGAAAGTTTTATGTTTGAAATATGTAAGAAATGCAATCTGCTGCTTTTACCTGCTTTCCTCCTTATCTAAGTAAATGCACACACTCTGAAATAATTATGAAGTAGAGGAAGAAGCAAAAGCTCCTTAATGTAGAGAAGAAATTCATTACTAACATTTCCTCTATGCTCAAAGAAGATATTTGTCGTAAAGCTTGCTTCTTCAGTTTTAACAGGGCCTAAAACTCTCAGTGAAATCAGTGGAAATCTTCCTTTTGTGAGAACTGAAGATTTGGGTCCTTACTACTAATGCAGATGAATACATGTGTCTTTTAGGCATGCACTGACAAAATTTTTTTACATTAAAAAATTAGTATTGAACATAAACTGTATTGTGTTCATTTGTGAACTGATGTTGAAGATTGTCTGTTTTGTGGAGGGAGTTCGGCAATACATTACTTGTTTGTTTTTTATTCTAGCACAACAACACTTAAAGACTAACAAATTTATTGCATGAGCTTTTGTGGGAGAAAATCCCTCTTCATCAGTAGTAGGGTAGATAGTAAGAGGGTCTTCCTTGTACAAGAGGGTTTTTTTTTCCCCCCTGGAAGTATAATGGCTTGTATTATATACATGCCAATCAAAGGCGTCCATATTGGTTCAAGTACTGTTTGTTTTATTAAAATAAATACAAAAAAACCGTGTAAGGTCTCCAGGCCTTCTGGGGTGGCTGGTTTTTGTTTTTTGTTTTGCTAGGCTTAGGCCTTATTCTTGGGCAAAACAATAACAGCCATATGAGACTGCAGCCATGAGCTATATAGCATGTGGTCACATCTTCACATTCCTACTTCAAAACAACGCAATAGACTAAGAAACAAATTTTTAGATGCTTCAAAAAAACCAAACAAACCAAAACACCTTTGCTTGACAACTTTCTGTCTGGAAAGCCATAGCTTATCAACAGTCGTCCTAAAATTTACATGTCTTCTTATATACTTATGGTCCCCACTTCTATTGTTTATCTAAATGATTTCTCATTCTTTAATTGTTTGTCTGTTGCATAACTGTCTTATTTAAATCAGCTAAGGTGGCGGGATTATGACTGGTTAAAGGGCTGTTTTGTACTGTGCTAGGACTGGTGTTTTGTAGTATAAGGCTAAAATGATTGGTTAAGGTACAGTTAAGCAGGACTCAAGTTTTAACTATATAAACTGGGGACCAAAAGGAAGTTCTTTGAAATCTAACTCCAGGACACTGCCCCAGATCAGAGCTGCCAGTCATCAACACCCTGCCTACCATACTGTGCAGAAGCTGGAGTCCCCAGATGGTCTAATCTTGACTAGCTATCAGGAGATGTTTGTCTGCCTCGTTGGGAGTGGTGAGCATTCTATGCTTAGTGTGTGTGTTCTGTTATGGTAATTGATAATTAACTGAGAATAAGAGCATTACTGTGTGAGACTCCTTCCCAGTAAACTATCCTGCAGAGAATTATACCTGGAGCCCTATGGACTGGGGAAGGATGGGCACTTTAGTTAACCAAGTTGCACCCAGAGCCCTACAGTCTGGTAATGGGTGACCCTTAGACCTAAGCGACTTGAATAAGGGTAGGTGCCTTTCCCCAGAGCCCTAGGGACTGGGAAAGAGTCGAGGTGCCTTAACAGGGTTATGCCTTGAGCCCTAAGGATCTGGGTAAAGGTGAGGTGCCTTGATGTGTGGATAACAATCCACAACTGACTTTTTTATTAGCATTAATTGTAATTAGGCTGCAATAGGCACCAATTATCCTGCTCTCACAGCCATGTTTTTAATATAAATATTGCTAAATTCTTTTTGGCTGGATTTGTGAAAGAAAACAATCCTTAAAAAGTTAAGTAGCTGCCTAGCCTAGAATTCTCTTTGTGACCCAAGCCGGGCTAAATCATGTAATGAATTAATGTAGTGGAAAATTGTTTCGACATAACTGAAGCTATTGTGCAAACTGGGCTTAAACCCTATCCTTTTACTCAATTAAGTAACAGATGATCCAGTCCACTATACCTGTGGAGTTTTCAGACACAAAGCTGCTTGATATTGTTACTAGTACAACAGAGGTACAGCACTTAGGATGCAATCCATGAAGCAACTGTAGGTGCCTAAGTTTCCATACATGGAACCACTGTTATCAATTAAACTCCCACTCAGCTGCTGCTTAGTCTGTAGTTGACTAAACTTGCTGCTTATATTTCCATTGTAGAATTGTTACCTTGGTTTTAGTTCCTGGCGCATGGATAGAGCTGGCTATCATTCAGTGGCTAGGCTCCTATTGCTTCCCTAACCATGACAGTGATCCATGAATCTGGGAAAAGTAGGCACAGGAGTAGCTCTCTCATCTTGGGTCTCGTCCAGCAGGTGTGCTCATGGGCTGTCTTTTATCAATTCATGTGCCACAGAGAGTGGAATGTGGGACACCAACAGGTGCAAGTCTCAAGTATAAAACAGTTGCATAACCCACAGAGGAGGGGAAAAGTGAGCATGAGCAAGGTTTTGAGTGTGACGGAAGTGGGGGGAGAGAGTGAGAGAGAGAGAAGGGAGAACTGTTTTTGGTGAGATACCACTCAGACAGTATTAGATAGAGGGGGTAGGATAGCTGGACAGGGGTAGATGTTGCATTAGTGTAGCGGGGGGGGGGAGGGGGCGCTAATGGGGCCCCTAGCAAGGCACCAATTAGAAGTCAGGGACAGCTTGTTGTAGCTACATAGGATAGGAAAGGTCAACTAGAGATCACTGAGCAAGGAAGAGGTCTGGGAAAAGGTTAGGGAGTAAGATTAAAATATAACCATGTAGAACATCATTACTACCACTGTTTTCCAATTGCAAAAAATATATGCAAAATATGTCATGTAAGATATCAGTGGAAAAGTTGAGTTGCTGAGTATAATTATCCTGTTTATATACATATATGATTTAGTATCTGAAGTATACCATTTTATATCTGAAGTTATAGATAGATATTAACTGTGTTTGTGTCCTGCATATGTGCAATATATCTGAGTTGAATCCACCAGGCAAACTCTACACTGGAGCCAAACAGGCCACTATGAATGGACTGTGCAAGTTAATGGACTGGATGGAGCTACTCTAAAATGGGTGAAAAATTGGTTGGATAACTGCTCCCAGAGAGTAGTTATCAATGGTTCACAGTCATGCTGGAAGGGCAAAACAAGTGGGGTACTGCAGTAATCAGTTCTGGATCTGGTTCTACTGAATATTTTCATCAATGGTTTAGATGATGGCATAGAGAGTACACTTATAAAGTTTGCCAATGATACCAAGCTGGGAGGGGTTGCAAGTGCTTTGGAGGATAGGATCACAATTCAAAATGATTTGGACAAACTGGTGAAATGAACTGAGGTAAACAGAATGGAATTCAATAAAGACAAGTGCAAAGTACTCCACTTAGGAAAGAATAATCCATTGCACATATACAAAATTGGCAATGACTGCTTCAGAAGGAGTATTGCCGCAAGGGATCTGCGTATCATTGTGAACCACAAACTAAATATGATTCAACAGTGTAATGATGTTACAAAAAAAGCAAACACCATTCTGGCTTGTATTAGCAGGAGTACTGTAAGTAAGACAGGAGAAGTAATTCTTCCACTCTATTCCACCCTGATCAGGCCTCAACTGGAGTATTGTGTTTAGTTCTGGGTGCCGCATTTCAGGGAAGATGTAGACAAATTGGAGATGAACACGAATGATAAGAGGTCTTGAACATTTGACAGATGAGGAAAGATTGAAAGAGCTGTGTTTGATAGTCTAGAAAAGAGGAGCCTGAGAGGGGACACGATAACAATTTTCAAGTATTTAAGAGGTTGTCATGAGTGGAAGGGAGAAAACTTGTTCTCCTTAACTACTGATGATCAGACAATAAGCAATGGACTTAAATTACAGGAAAGGAGGTTTAGGTTGGACATTAGGAAAAAATTCCTAACTATCAGGGTGATTAACCACTGGAGTAAGTTGTGTAGGCAGATTGCGGAATCTCCATCATTGGTAGTTTTAAGAGGTTAGACAAGTGTGTGTCAGGGATGATTTAAGAGGGTACTTGGTCCTGCCACGAGTGCAAGGGGCTGCACTTGATGACCTCTCATGGTCCCTTCCAATTTCTATGATTCTGTAGAATAGAAGAAGCCTGTCGTTACCTAATTGGGCCCTATGAACATTTTAGCCAGAACACGACCAATGACTTCTTCCATGATTCATGCAATGGCATGACTTGCTTATGTGACCCTGGACTCCATTTTGTACTGTACCTGTTTGCCACAAGCAAAGACTACAAGTATCTGCCAACATGAGAGAAGTCTATAAGGCAGCTTCATGTCCTCCATTTTGTCTTCCATTTCTCTAAAATGGATTTCTAACAAGGAAGCTTTAAGCAAGGACTAATAACCCCTAAGCTGTTTGGGCTATTTCTAGAGACTTTGTAAATCGGCAATTTAAGCTATCATTGCTACAAATCTGATCTAAGAACTTTGCAATGAGTGTATGATGCAATTCCTTAACTATTTTAACTCTTTCTCCTTTGTTTTCTGCATGAATAAATGGTTAGATATTTGATACTAAAGAATGTTAGCAGCATGATTATTGGGTAAGAGATGAGTTGTATGTTGGCATGGCTGTGTGGCTGATCTCTTGGAATCAAAAGAACCCTGTGATTGATTAAATTGGTTTTAAATAACCACTCACAAAGTTTAATGTCTGAATGGTGAAACATGGGTTGGGTTACCTAAGGTGACTGCTTTTCTGAATTTTGGTTAACCAGTGCAATGAGACAGAAGTTTAGTTTTGTTGCTGATTTGCTGTGTCTTATGAAAGAATAATCACTAGTGTGCAAGACCCTATATTTTGGGCTTGATATATCAAGCCTGTGTCTGGGCTTGTTCTATCTTAATGGCAGAATAACACCAGTGTGAAAGAGCCTTAATTCTCAACATGCTGACTTAACCGTATTTTATGGATGAATAACCACCAGTGTGGAGTGTCTGTCCCATTTCTTTGCAGTCTGCAGTTATAAACAGAGATAGGTAAAGCCCTGCAAATCCACAGATATCCACGGGCCATTTCTTGTGAATGCAAATTGGATTTGGATCCACATATTTTTATCTGCACAGAGCTAGAGCCCTGCAAATATGCAGATATCCGGGATATCCTTATATCCACATCCGTGGATACAACACGGATATCCAAGGGCCATTTCTTGCGGATGCAGGTCAGATACAGATCCACTTATTTGTATCCGTGCAGGGCTCTAGAGATAGGTGAAGGAAGGAACTGATCAAGGAAAATCTCTAATTCTCAACATGAGAAGCTTCCAAGGAAGTAGTGCCTTTTGTAAGAGCATAAATAAATTTGCTTTTAAGAACACGCAGCAACAAAATCCATCTCCTCCCTACCCCACCCCCAAAAATCCACCATCATGAGACTAACTAGCAATGATTGCCTTTTACTTTCTCATAATAGCATTTTAGCCACACCTGCTGAAAAGCTCCAACTTCACTGAAGGAAAGAAGCTTCTCCAAAGATGGCTTCCTCTCCCACCCCCAAATGGGCAGAGCGCACAGAGATCCCCTCCCAACCCCCCAGAAATTACTGTCTGCACCCCAACCTGCCGGCCATAAGTATTAAAACTGGCTGGAGTGTAGCAAGGAGAAGGGTCTTTCTAATTACTGCTCAAAATTCTAGTGGTATTTGGCAACTCATGTTCATTAGGGTAGTGGTTTTCAAATTTTTTCTTTGGGACACAATTGAAAAAAATCATTTATGCCCGTGACCTAGCAATTACATCTTCGAGCAGTGCACTCCAATCTTCTGGCATCAGCGGCAAGGGGTGCTATAACCCAGTGCTTGAGGGTCTGTGACCTAGTACTGGGCCCCGACCCTAAGTTTGAAAACCACTAATTAGGGTATTTTTAAGGTCTGCATACAGCAGAAGAAATGTGTTTGGTTCAGTGTAGTTTTGTTACTGATCTCCAATGTGAAGAGAACTGAGTAGTCCCCACAAATCTTTTTGCAACTAGGGCTAAGCTCTGGTTCCAGGGATTTATATTTGGTGTTCTCAGGAGTGGGTCTCTAATCAGAAGGTAAAAGCACTGGACTGTTGTGGGATAAAGTTGACAAGTAGTTTTATGCTTACCATTCACTCAAATACCTCTCCCTTTCCAAATGGTTTGTACTCTTAACCTGGATACCTGACCACTCCTTTTTATACATCACCATGATTGTTTGTATCTGCTTTCAAACATTTGCTTAATAAACAACTTTAAATTTGAACTAATGGGTTAGGCTCAGTGACCTCCCAGTGATGAAAGAAGACTGCATATGTTTTGTGATGTATATGTGGTGTTCTCCATCTATACATTTACTAGAATTTCTTTAAAGAAAACATGAAGTGGGAGTCTTATAAACTAAATGAATTGTTTTAAAGTTTTATTGATTGACTGATGGTAGACCAGCATGTTTAATTAACATTTATTTGACAAGTTTCCCTCCAGACTATGCCAAATGCTCTTGTGGTGCACTTCAGGACTAGAAAAATAGGCTGTAGTTTAGAATGTGTCCTGCAACACAATTTTAAACACTAGTGTACATACCTTTTAAAAAACATGTTTGCTGATAGGGATAGCCCCCAAAGGATGCCCCAGATTGATCATAGTCAACTAACATGGTTTTTAAATGTATCAAATCCTGTCTGCATTTAATTATTTTTCTAAAATAGATGGGAAGAAAGAAAACCTATTTCTATACATTGAAATCAACATTGCTAGAAGTAACAGCAGTATTCTGCTGTTGCAAAGAGCCTGCTTTTATTTTAGGTTAGTTTTTCATCTTAGAAGCCCCTCTTAATTTGTGATCGCAAGCCTTCTAATTCCCTTCTATCCCTGTGAAATAGAAGTAGAAAAACATGTCTGAAGTTCGGGAAACTGATGACAAGCTAAAAAAACCAAGGAGTCTTGCGGCACTTGAAGACTAACAGATTTATTTATCGCATGAGCTTTCGTAGGAGAACATCCCACTTCATCAGATGCTTTGAAGAGGGGGGAACTTACGGAATTGGCTGAAAATAAATGCAGGGGAGTGTAAGACATGGGATCAGGTCATACTGCAATAGCAAATCAGAGCATTTGTAAGTATTCAAACCCGAGGAAACAGCACACAGAGGGAGGGTGAAGTCAAATTACCTGTTATAATGTGAAAAGAATCCATAGTCATGATTCAGCCCTGCTTTTACACAAATTTAATCTGCATATTACTTGAATCTGTGGTGTTTCTCTTTGAAGTCTTGATGTCCCATTGATTTTCTTGAGGACCATCATTAACAAATCATCAATGGAGTCATTAGGAAGATGGAAGTGCTCAGCAACTGTTTTTTGTTGTGTTTTATGATTTCTGATGTCAGTTTTGTATGCATTTATTCCACGTAGGGACTGTCCTGTTTGTCCAATATATAAGGCATGGGGCCATTTCTGGCACATGATGGCACAAATAACAATAGTGGATGAGCAGGTGAAGGACCCTTTGATGGAGTAACTGGCTTGGTTAGGTCCTGTGATGGTGTCTTTTGTGCAGATATGTGGACAAAGTTGGCAGCGTGGGTTGTTGCAGGGATATGTGCCTGCTTTAATGTTTCTGTTGTTAGATCTGTAGTTGCTGGTGAGCATCTGTTTAAGGTTCAGAGGTTGTCTGTAGGTGAGGAGAGGTGTGTCCCCCAAGGCTAGAGAGAGTGAGGAGTCATCTTTTAAAATAGGCTGGAGGTCCTTAATGATCTGTTGTAGAGGTCTGACTTGAGGGTTGTATTTGGTGACCAGTGGCATTCTATTGTTTTCTTTTTTGGGCCTTCCCACTAGTGGTTGACTGCGGGGTACCTGTCTATCTAGGAGTAGCCTAAGTTTAGCAAAAAATGAGTAGCAGTGGTAGCATTGTGACTCTAGGAGTCTTGCTGCCTAGGCCAGACCCTATTGCCTATTTTCAAAAGTTTTTAACACTTAAAGGTCGTAGTGTGCCCCCCATAGCCCAAAGGCTTGCAGTCACCTCTCTCAAGAAGGCAGAGGATCCTGCACATAAGCAGGGCCGTCCCTAGGGTGGTGTGGGGCCCCGAGTGAATTGCCCTCTGTGGCCCCCCCCCCAGCACTGTCAGGTGGGGCCAGCCTGGCCAGGGGAGGGGCAGGCCCCTGCGCAAGTGGTCCCATGCTGGGGACAGGGCAAGCCAGCCAAAACGGCAGCCCGATTCAGTGTTGCTGGTCCCCCCCACGCCCCTGCATTGCTTTCAGCTCTGTGCCAGAGGCAGCGGGGAGGGGGCGGGAAGCAGCGTGGCCAGGGTGGGGGGTAGCCATACAGGCCCCATGCTGCTTCCTGCCCCTTCCCAGCTTCTCCAGCACAGAGCCAAAAGCAGCATGGGGGGTGGGGGGGGACCAGCAGTGCTGAACTGGGCTGCCACATTTGACTGGCTAGCTCGGTCCCCGGCATGGGGGAGCAGCAGTGGTGCCGGCCCCACAGGGTCCCCCAAAGTGCAGGGCCTTAGGCGGCTGCCCAATTCACTTTACCCTAGGGATGGCCCTGCAGATAAGCAATAAGTCACAGACTCAACTGCTGTTAAATCTAGCAATGGCAGCTCCTGCCTGGAAGCCCAGGAAGAGCCTTTCACTTGCTTCCCCACCCCTTTGAAAGTTTAGTGTATTGGGGTTGCTATGGTTGCAACTGGGGCTGTCCACAGGCTGGGAAAGTGGCAAGTGTTTCAGCTGCTTCCTCTATGCACTGATTTAATTCTGTTCAACTATAGAAACCTGGAGGACAGACTGTTCAGTGCTACTACTGCAGGAACAGGAGTGAAGTGCTTCCTTCACTGCACGGACAACAAACTCTGGGTGTTAGACAGGTATTGTGTGGCTCTGGGGCTAGCAGTGGAGATTTTGGTGCTGTGATTCTGTTTATAGATTTAAGAAGGGATGACATTTGAATGGCCATAGCAAATGTGTACCGCATAAAGTATGAAAATGTACATCAGTAGGTGGTTACTACGTAGATATGCTTCAGATTGTGTGTCTGGCTTGGGAGGACTCTAGGAGATAGAATAGGAAACCAGGTACTAAGTGTTCGTTCATGACTGATAAGTAGTTTCTTAAGATTTTTACTTAATTTTATGTGAAAAACGTTTTCAGTTCGGAGTCTAAATGAGGTTTTGAAGAAAAGATATGAGTTGACCCCCAAGCAGTTTTAAAGTTTATATAATAAAAAACTTACATATTTTTTATTTCAGCTGGAGACAGTCTGACACCAACTTTTACTGCTGTTTGTCCTCATGAACTGCTTAAAATTTTCAGCAAAAACAATGAGAGTTCTGTGGCACCTTATAGACTAACAAATTTCTTGGGGCATAAGCTTTTGTGGGCTCCAACCCACTTCGTCATGCATCTGACATAGTGGGTTGGAGCCCACGAAAGCTTATGCCCAAAGAAATCTGTTTGTGCATAGGTGCCACAGGACTCCGTCTGTGTACAGCAAAAACAACAAAACACGTGTGTCCCTCCTTACACTTTTTCAGTGTTTCCTGTCTAAATAAAACAGAACTGATGTACTGTAATGTGCAATAAAATAGATGTAAAGTATACATTAAATTATTTCTACTGATGATAAAATGTAAACCTCAAAGTTTCCTCAGCTGAAGTAAAAATGATAGAAATCAAGAATATATTCTGAAATAGCAGCAAGATTTTGGTTTTGGCATTGTATTTTAGCATTGCCTAGAATAAGGACATTAGATGAATTATTTATGTATTTATTTATTTAGAAAATTTACAATTCGAAGGAGTTAACTAATTATGATGGGTTTTTTTAGAAGTCTAAGGCCCTGATCCCGCAAACATTTAGGCATGTGCTTATATTTACTAGCATGAGCAGCTGCACATGAAATTGATAGAACTACTAACAGTAGTAAAGTTAACCTCCTGCTTAAGTGTTTTCAGGCTCAGGCCTCTTAATAAAGAGTTTGGCATTCAGTTTCTGTGGGATTTCGGTGCCTAACTTCATAGGCTCTTTTGGAAATCCCAGTCTTGAATTCTGTAAATGAACAATATGTAGGAGCACTTTAAAACAGATTGGTTTAGTTAAGCAGTAACTTTGGCTTAGTGAGTGAGTGAGCTGGAATCTTTTACCAAGTCCTTCTGAATCATACATAAAATATTGAACTTCCTTTGCATTTGAAACTATTTTGACTTTTTATGTTCCTTTGCATTTTGAGTATCATTACAGAGGGCAGCTGATAAATTAAACAATGTCCCATCCCAAAGGAAAGTAATTAGTCTATTCAGCCTGGCCCCTTTACACTGGGTTTTACAAATTAGTCTTGCACAGTATTATCAATGACAGAAAGATTGATGAGAGCTGTAATCTAGGGTCATAGTTTACAACTGGACATACGACAAAGTAAGAAAGGATACAGGTCAAACAGTATAACTGGATACCAAGAAAAGTAAATTTTATCCTACAACTGTTCACATTTCTCGTTTTAATTAAGTATGCTATCACATGTTTAACCATTAAAATTCTATTACTTAAACCTGCAGGAAAGCTTTTTGCTTCAGTACAAAAAGAGTTCAGTTTGAAAACATATATGTTACAGTTTTCTTCACAGCATAACTAGGGGTTGGACATTAGACATATCAATAAATCCACTGTATTCTGAGTATAGGAACTGGCAAAAATACTTTTAGAAAAATATCAGGGCAGGATCTTGTCTGGACTTGGATACTGACTAATATAACTAATTGCAGATGTTTCTGTGAACTGAAAGGTTTATGGAGAGACATTTGTTTCCCAGAATAAAAGTACTATACGGAATGTGATAACTTTCTGGCAACAAAAGAAGAAATGAGAGATATGGGAGCATATGTTTTTATTTCTGATTAGAATTTCTAGTTTTCTCAGTTCACCCACATCTGGGAAATCCACAAGGGCACTACATTATCCTCCTGTTGAGCCTGATAAAAAAACCCAGTGAAATCAGTGGAAATCTACGCACGCACTTCATGGAGTTTGCATCTATCCCTTAAACCTCCCCTCTGGTGTGATGCATGCCAAACACATCCAGCACGGTTCATAACAATCTCACTTGTTCCCTTGTGCTCCTTGTCTGTTTGTCAAATTCTTCTGTAGTGTCTTGTCTTAAATTTGGACCTTAGAACTGAAAATGTGTGCATGTGTTTAACCTTAATCCAATGAATAGTTGATTGATTTCATGTGGGTAAATGTTAGCAGGATTGGAGTCTTATATTGTTGCAATTCTGAGCATGGCCCTTTTGTTAATTTAAAAAAAGAAAAGAAAAGGAAAAAAAATCCAGCCTAATAGGTCCTTGGCCTGTCAGTGCTATCGCAATACAAATAATACTTCAGGTGGTTGTTGTGCAATTCCACGCTCTATATGCCCTTACAGAAGGTGGACTTTTGGTTGTTCTTTTTTGGTTCCTGTTCAATAGTAATGTAACAAATGCATGATCTGTTTTGGAAAAATAAAAATTCGTTCCCTACCAATCTTATACAGTATAAATAAGAAGCTTGTTGTTGTTGCTGATTACTAATGTATGTTCCTTTTCACCAGAGCTGAAGAGTTTTTCCCTGAATCTTTATAGTACTGCTTGAAAGCAGAAATTGAGATTTTAGGGGAGTGGCAAGGAGAGTCACATCAAGTGTCTTTGTTTAACAATTAAAATTGATAATGCAAAAACCTAAAACCTCACCCTCAGCCTTCAATGATATGAAGAATGAGGATAATGCCTCGTTTTTGTAAAGAGCTTTTATTTTCAAAGTGATTTACAAAAGAGGCCAGTATTGGTATCCTTCCATTTTACAGATGGGGAAGCTGAGGCCCTGAGAAGATAAGTGACTTGCTCAAGATTGTGCAGAAATGACTGCTTAAACTCCAGGACACTTAAATCTCTAAATTCCAAATGCAGGAATGCAACAGAGTAATTCCTAATTCAGTTAGGAATAGAAACTAGATTACAGGATTTCTTTAAAACAAACAAGGAGTCCTGTGGCACTTTGAAGACTAACAAATTTATTTATCTCATGAGGTTTCAAGGGAGAAAATCCCACTTTGTCAGATGCTTTGAAGAATTTGAAGAATGTATTTAGAAATTGTAGTGAACCTGCTGTTTCCCACACTAGAAGAAAATTCACAATGTTGCCACCTCTGCCCTGTCATGTGTTTTTGTTTTTTGTTTTTCTTTCTTTGGAAATATAAGAAAACCTCTGTCCATGTAACTAATATGCTGTGTTCTTGAGGGGAAAAAGTGCTGTCTCTAGGCTTGTACTATACTATTCTTTGGTTGCAGACCTAAAAGCACTGAGATGTATAATATGGATGAATTTTACAAGATCTCTTCTACTGAGAGAGTTAAGCAGTTGGAAAAAGAACTAGCCATTCAACTGGCAGAGCTGAAGACAGAAATAGAAGACAGTGGAGTACTTCCAGGAATCCCAAATACAGCTTACAGGTAAAAAAACAAAAAACAAAACACAAACAAACAAACGCTCTTGGTGAACAAGGAAAAAAGGACTGATGGTGTCAGTCATGTATTTTATAAGTGTCTGTTTCATGCACTCTTGTTTTCTTTTGACAGAAATTTTATATGCCTAGTTCCAAAGGGGTAGCCATGTTAGTCTAGTTCAGCAAAACAAGCAAGGAGTCCCATGGCACTTAAAGACTAACAAATTTCTTTATCGCATAAAAATATAGATAAATAATTTTGTTCAGTCTTTAAGTGCCACAGGACTCCTTGCTTGTCATTTTCAGAGGTAGCCGTGGTAGTCCACATACAGCAGGGGCCTCAAACTCAAATTGCCACGAGGGTTGCATGAGGTCTAGTTCGTTAGCCTGAGGGCTGCACCACTGAAAACTTCTCATACAATGATACAAAGTATAGTCAAAATGAAAAAATGAAGAGTAACATGTATACATGCCAAGAGTAAGTAAGTAAGAATTACTTCTGTTCAAGATGGAGGTATTATCAGGAAGACAAAGAGTAAGTAAGTAAACACACTTTAAATCTTGCATTATCAATTATTTGAGGCATTCTAAGTGCCATTGCGGGCTGCAGGAAATAACTTTAGGGGCTGCAAGTTTGAGACCTCTGGTGTACAGCAAAAACAACGAGAGTCCTGTGGCACTTTAAAGACTAACAGATTTCTTCAAGTGTAAGCTTTTGTGGGCTCCAACCAACTTTGTCAGATGCATTATCTGATGAAGTGGACTGGAGCCAATGAAAGCTTGCACCCGAAGAAATCTGTTAGTCTTTAAGGGTGCCACAGGACTCTCATTTTTGTTTGCTTATACATGCCTAGTAATCTAGAGGCTTGAATGCAGAGCTGGGAACTAAGAACCTTGTCTCTCTTAATTCTTAGTCACTGTGCAATATCAGAAAGCTAACTCTAAATTCTTCTTTGAAATGCAGCACACCTTTGTTTTTAATCCCAGACAAAATTTATAATCTTTCTGCAGCCTTAATTATCATGTCACCACTTCTTACATTGAAGAGGAGTGTCTTTTTGTGTTCTAATATGATTTCCTATACATTGCTTTTAAATGTGATTCTGCAGACCTTATTTAAATGATAACTAGGTACTTGGTTGGTATTTAAAACATTCACTCATTTTTTATTTAGCTGTATAACTATATAATATTTATAATAATTTTATTAATGTGTAAGAATTCTAAGTGTACATATATAGAGAGAGATTTCATTCTTATCCCTTCTACAGCCTTGGTCTTCAGTGTCAATAAATATTGGGCCCAGTCTTGCACACCTTACTCAGGCAAAGCCTCTATTTTAATTAGAATTTTAACTCTATGGGGCTTGCAAGCCTTGCTTTGATGTACACACTGTCTCTCGCTGTCTATATCTCTCTAATTTTTAAAAACTTTTCTGCCTTTCAAAGAGGGATATTATCCCGTGGATAATATTTACCATTGACAAATATCACTTGATTTGTAGTGAGCTTTCAAATTATGACAGAAAATTATATTAATTAACAGAAGCTGCATTGTTTTTGTCTGACTGTAATAATTGAATAATTTTTCTTTAGCTCTGTACGGATACCGAAGGACGTTTCTTATTTCAGAAAAGAAAGGGAAGTGATACTAAAAAAAAGTTTACAGGTAACTGAAGAAAAACTATCATGAAAAAAGCCACATTTCAGTATATTCTAATAGTAATTGAGAACTAACTTCTGATTTTTTTTAAATGAACAAAGGACTGTAACTGTTGTCCCTTGTGTCTTATTGTCAAAAACAGAGATGGTGGGCAAAGTGTTGACACAATTGTTTGTATATTAGCAAAACAACAAAACCCGTTATTTTCTCTGAAACAGCTATTCTTGTGATACTGATAATTTTTAGCCTAATCTTTCATCTGTTGCTCATGGGATTATTCCCACTGTTTTCAAAGGCTATAGAATCAAGGCCATAACAATCTGTTTTCTTTATTTAAAATCAATCATTTAATGTCCCAGATTGTGGGGGGGGGAATAGCCTTTGTGGGAGTTAGGTGGCTTGATCCATTACAAAACATGAATACTGCATAACATTTTACCTGAGTATCAGTATATGGCCACAAAGTTTATTATCTGTCTACTCTTTGCAGATAGCAGAGGCAAAACCTCTTGTTGTTCAGGCTGATGTCATGCAGAGGGAGCTAGAGAGCTGTCTGAGAAGAGAGTATACAGCAGAAGGCTTACCTCTATTGCTGCACCAGGTAATTTTTCTATTTGCTACTCAAAAAAGTAGACAGTGTTTTAATACGTATGTCCTTGTGTGACAGTGGGTGGGTTGTGACTTAAAGCAAGGATTGCAAGAGGTCTCAAGTGATGTTCCACAGGGATCTTTTCTGGATCTGGTGGTGGTTAAAATCTTATTAATGATGTGGACGTAGGAATAGAGGGCGTACGGGTCAAATTTGCTGATGAGACAAAGCTAGGGGAGGAGGGAGGGTGTTTACCAACACTGGGAGGATAGGCCTAAAATTCAGAGGGTTCTTGATAAACTGGAAAGTAGAGCTATACACAACAATATAAAATTCAGCGAAGATAAACATGAAGTGCTACATTTAGGAAAGAAAAACCAAAGGCACAAATTCAGAATAGGGGATAACCGGTTTGGCAGTGGCACTGCCAAGAAGGCTCAGGGTAGTGATTGTGGTGGATCACAACCTCAGCACAGGTCAATAATGCAGCACTGTTGTAAAAAAAAGCAAATGCGATTTTAGATTGCATTATTAGAGACATAGCATGCAAGGCTCAAGAGGTAATGTTACCTCTCAACTAGGTCCTAATTAAGCGTCAGTTGAACTAGAGTGTCTGATTTCAGTTGCCAGTGTTTAGAAAGGATATAGAGAAACAGGAAAGGATCCAGAAGTGTAATAAAGATGATCAAAGGTTGGAGGGGAAGGAATTGGGTATGTTTAGTTTGGAAAAGAGAAAATTAAAGTGAGACATGATAGCAGTGCTCAAATACTTGAATGGCTGCCATAACAATAAGGGATGGGGGGAGAAAAGTTGCCCCCTCTTGCCACAGAGGGCAGGACAAGAGTCAATGGGTTCAATCTGTAGCATGACAGATTTCATCTCAGGGAGAGACTATCTAACTGTAAGAATAGTAGGGCAGTGGAACAGACTGCTAGTGAGCTTGTGGAAGCTTCCTCACTCAATGGTGTACTGAGGGTGGCTGTTGCCCAGGGGCCAAGTCCATGCTGGTGCTCCTCTAAACCCTGCACCCCCCTGGTGCAGGGCAGGAGAGATCCCAGGCTGGCCCCTCAGGTGGCAAGGATGGGGGTCTGTCTGTACCTATGTGAGGATGCAAATCCCCCCATACTTGCAAATCCTTGGGTAGTAGCCCCACAGCCTTGCCCTGGCTGGGAGAGGGCAGCCTTACCCCCCAACACACATACTTGGGAGGGGAGTGGGGTATGCTCTTCAGGGTACATGGAAGAGGGGTGCTGAGGGATACCCTTGCATCCCACGCCCTTCTGGAGCCAGATCAGTGTAGCAGCCACAGACCCTTGCTGAGATCTAGTCCTACTCAGGCCAACACGGCACCAGTGGGGTGCTAGAGAGGACCTAGCCAGCTCTGGAGCAGCATGGCTGGAGTAAGTCTGTGGCTTTAGGGGCTGCAGCCATGGGCCCTGACCTAAAGCTCCCACTACACAGTGCTGGCAGAGGGAGGGGCACAAGAGTGGGCCACACAGGCCACCTCCAGGCCTTGATCTGGCACTGTTGGGAGGACCCACCTGTCCAGAGGCAGGGTGGGAACGCTGTGAAGCATAACCTCTGGCCCTAGGGCTGGCTGGACCCTTCCAGTGCCACATCCCCAAGCTGGCTGCCACAGTGGAGGTGCAAGACCCAGAAAATCTGGACATAGGGGGCCACCCCAATCTCCCACCCCCACCCCATGGCCCAGCACCTGGGGCTTGGCTTCCCCCCACACTCCCTATTGTTATGCCACTGTCTTTACTGAGGTTTTCAAAAAGAGGCTGCATAGTCTTTTGTCTTGGATAGCTTAGTCACAACAAATCTTGCATCTTGACAGATGCTCAGATGACACTTGTGGGCCTTTCTAACCCTATGAGTCTATGATTCAACAAAACTCTGTTCTGGGGGCTATCTTCAACATGGATGTGTTTAAAGCATTTCATTGGGTGATAGGGAACCTCTTGTATTATGGTTTGTTATCTTAATAGGGATTAGTATCAGCTGGAATGGGACTACTTGTGAAGAAAGTTACTTTTTGACAGGTGGCAAAACAGGGAACCCAAGGGACTGATTTATTTATTTATCTTGCACCCCAATTGTATTATTCTTAGTACTACTTTAATTCTCCCATAATGTTAATCTGTTACTATTTGCTCAAGTGTGACAGTTTATTTTTGGTTTCATGAAAGTTTTTTACAGATAGAATTATGCAGCTGGTCCAGAATAAATACTTATACATGCTTAGATGGAAGAGATTTTGTAGGCACAGCAGTGTCATTGAACGGCTTTACCCCCTTTACCAGGTAGGAAATCTGAGCCACAAAAAAGAGAAATATTGCGCTTATGCAGTATGTACATGGTGGTAAAGTACAGAATTTGAGATGGGCTGTCTTACGCTTGGGTGGCAAAGCCTTGGAGGATAAGGATCTTCCGTAAATAACTGAGAGTCTCATATTAAAGATGTTGGTGATGGGCATGTGGGGTAGCAACTAAAACATATTTTGCAGTTTCCTGCAACAGGGGAGAACACGGGTTCTGTCCTGAGGCCAAAGCAGAGGGAAAGAAATATTGAATACAAGTGAGAAGGGAAATGATAGACATGTGATCTTTCAGTTATACATTTGTGATCCATTTTCAGAGGTTACCACTGGATGCTAAACTATTATTATTAATGTATATTATGTAGGTCATCTCAAGGGAGCATTGAATGGCCTTATATCACTATCACCTAGTATTCTTCATATGTCATATATTAGCAGACTATAGTTTAGAAAACTTTTTAAAAAAAAATTTAAATTTAAAAAAATTTTTGCTGGTATTACTTTTTTGTTTTTTCCCTCCACTTCTAATTCAGACTCTCTTAGTACAAGTTCAACTGTACGGTCTCCTAATGAGCTTCTGTCACTGTAGTGCTGAAAAATATTAGATGCCCCCTGAACATGCATGCATGTCAGCCCTCCCACCCCGAGCAGTTGACCAGCCAGGCTGGGGCCATCCTCTGGCTCCAGGCCCCCTCAGCACTGGCCTGCCCACAGGGGGCCAGGCGGGGGCAGGGGCAGGGTCTCTGCAGCCCCTAGTCTGCCTCTTTATTCTTATTTTCTAGCATTTTGTTATGCGAGCATGGTGGAAGTACAGTATCAGAGATGGTAAAGCAATTTCTACCTTACATCATGGCAGTTTTTTAACAAGAAGAAGAACAGGTGCTTAATATTTGAGCAACCTTTTGAAGACTGGAAACTCAGAGAAGAGGTAATAGGTTATGGAGCCAGTCACCAGCAATTCAACTTGCTTGGTAATTGCTGTGACACAAGCTGGTAGTTTCAGTGTATTTTTCTAGTGGACAGTTGTCCAGGTCATATGGCATTGCCCCAGCCTGCACTAATTAGCAGCCTTGTTTGCAGCCTCCTGAAAGGAGCCAAGGACTGAATGGACATGGAAGCTGAATTACCTTCCATTTCTACCAGTAAGCACAGGCACACTGGCAGAACATGTGAAGAAACTTGCAGTGCTCTGACTTGTGTTGAACTTGTGATGTAGCCAGGGGCCCAAATACAGCACAAGAACTGTATGCTACTGTGATTCTCTGCAACGGTCATGGGGTTGGTATTGTAGCAGTCTTGAAGGACTCTCTAGGCTAGTGTGGACTGTGAAATAGTGATAGGGAACAGTGTTTGATTTAGTTTTTAATTGGTGCTGGTTCAACAGTTAGGATGTTGTTGCCTAATGAAAAATGAGGAAAACATTTACATCCACTTTCTCTTGAGATCTACTGTCCATAGAAAGCATCAGCAACAATGGCTGTCAATCTAAAACATTTCACTAGCATTAAATTTCTTAAGAAAATACAATAAAAATATTTTTGAAAGGTTTTGAGTTGCATTTTCTGGTTAATTTTAGAAGCGTGATGTAAACTGGCATGTGATCTCATGTCAGAAATGTCAGTTACTTTTTATCCAAGTAATCATTGCCATCTGGAAATTAAGCCTATTTTACTGGGGGGGGGAAGCTACAGATGATTCTGAGTTTTTATACATCCAACACAAATTTTAGACAGCTGAATATATTCGTTGTAGATTCCTTTACTGTCAGTGCTGACTGCTAAGAAATACCTAGTTTAAGACTCAAAGGGGTAGCCATGTTAGTCTAGTTCAGCAAAACAAACAAGGAGTCCTGTGGCACTTTTAAAGACTAACAAATTTATTTATTGAATGAGCTTTCATTGGAGAAAATCTCACTTTGCATTGGAATTTTCTCCCATGAAAACTCGTGATAAATTTGTTAGTCTTTAAAAGTGCTACAGGACTCCTTGTTTGTTCTGTTTATAACAAGAGATGACCTTTTCTCTTGGACTGCAAACATGTTTTCTCTGTTTCCAGCAACTCAGGCAGAGAAGCAAGAGTCTCAAAATTACTCCCAAAGTAGGATTTTTCTCATAGTGAGAGTGCACAGCTTTCTGACTCATTAATAGCTTGCATGCAGAAATAAACTCAGACAGGAAAATGATGTCTTTTCTCTCTCTACATAGAAACAAATTGGTCATATTATGGAGGAGTACAATGATGCTCTTCAGAGGGCTGCAAGATTGTCGGCCGCACGACAGAACTTCTTGACAGGAAAGAAAAATCCTTTTAATATAGTGACCCAGGAAGACCTGATTATTTACGTGCAGTGGCTAGTGTGTCATCTACACTCTCTCAAGCCCATCCACAGCTACCTTAGGGTAAGAGAGCATCGTGGACATTGCAACATAATTATGCCACCTTTGAGTGAACTGCAAAATACTAGCACTTATTAAATGTAAAAATAGTTCCCTTGGAAAAAGTGATTTTGCTGTGCTGGAGTGAAGGGTTGAGAGTACATCTCAGAAATATAGGGAATTGTTGTTTTAGGGGGAAAATCTTGGGAAAAATACTAGCGTACAACTCTGAGGAAACAAGAAACCCAGGAAACTTAAGAGTTGAGGTTAAACTTAAAAGAAACACAGAGATTTGAAAACATTAAGTTTTTGACAGGAAAGTCTAGTCAAAAAGGGGACCTGGAAGTGTCTGGTCAGATGACCAGACTGAACATCAAAAGTGCAGTTACTGCAGGGAGGGAGTAGGCACTGGGTCATTTATCTGCACCAACCCTTGCTCGGCTGGGGACACCTGCTTTGTACATGCAGGCAGGTTCCTTGTCAGGCTATAGCAGCTCCCAGCCCACCCCTGGTGCAGAGGGACTCCAGCTGGGGGCAGGGAGTGGGAAGGAGGTGGAGACGATCCAGTGAGTGATGGAGGAGAAGGAGGAGTGTGTGATGGGGGAGTGGTCTTGGAGGAGGAGGAGGAGGGGAAGGGGTGGGATTTGGGGAAAGAGGCAAAGAAAGGGGAGGGTCCCCAAGGGTCCGTTTACCAGCAGTTAGAAATGTGACAACCCTATTCTGCAAGGAGGGGGATAAATTCTTCAGACTCATTGAGTTAAGTAGGGCAACAAGTCTCTTGGTCAGGGGTTCCCAGCCTTTTTAAGGATGGGGACCCCCTTGGCAGGGAAGATGAAGTCTGTGGCCCCCTGGGTTGAATGAGGTGCTAAATGTGGCCCATGTGGGGCAGAATGTGGCCCGCTGCTGTCCTGTTGGGGAGAGGGGGCTGCCGTGGCCATGGCCCCCATCCCCAAGCTGGGAGCCGCCACGGCCATGGCCCCCTGCTCCTGCCCGGGGAGCTGGGAGATGCTGTGGCCATGGCCCTCTCCCCAGTGTTCCCTTTGTGCCTGCCTTTTCCCCTTCCCCCATTACCTGGCCACAGGAGCTGGGGGCACCTGACCACCCCCCGCATGCTCTGAGCATGCTTTGCATGCTCAGGGCAGGAATTTTAAAAACTCCAAGCCTGGGGGAAGCTCCCTGCTGGCTGGCTAGAAGCCTGGGTCTCCATGACAACCGGAGACCCCAGCAGCATCTGGCCCCAGCTCTCAGGCTGTTTGGGGACCCCCTGGAGCCACTTTGTGGCTCCCCAGGGGTCTGCAGACCACAGGTTGGGTGCCACTGCTCTTGGATATAAAGTAGATATAATTGTCTGCTTGGATTGAAGAAGTTCTAGTGTACATGCAGAGCAGTCAGGAGAGAGAATTTCAGATGATTTTTGTTATCAGAAGCCTGGTCTTCACTAGGATTTTACACTGATATCTTTGACTCTCAAAAAGTCCACAACCCTGAGAAACACAGATATGTCAACCTAACCCCTGGTGCAGACGGTGCTATGTTGACAGAAGAATTCTTCTGTTGCCCTAGCTACTGCCTCTTAAGTAGGTTTATCAACTTCTCTGAAGGGAGAATCACTCCCAACAGAGCTGGTAGAGTCCCACTGAAGTGCTACAGCAGTGCAGAGGTTCTCCCATAGCATTTTAGACATACCCTTATCATAGTGGTGGTTTGTTGTTAAAGCCAAATCCCAAGAAAAGAAGAGTTTGAACTATTGTCTGTCTGTCTACACTAGATGGGGAGTTCCAAAGGGGTAGCTGTGTTAGTCTAGTTCTGCAAAACAAGCAAGGAGTCCTTTTGTTAGTCTTTAGATGGTCAGTGGCATTTTCTCACAAACCCTTAGGATATTAATATTGCCTTTGCTGCAATATTAGTATTCATAAGTCACCTAAGAACACACAAAACTTCAAAGGCAAATCTGAGTAGTTGTTCTGTATTGCACTGAGTTTGTCTAATGATTTTATTGTAAAAGCACTGAAAGTAGTCTTTAGTTGTTTGTCTTTCATAGTACAACTGGCAGAAAATCATATGTTAACTTTTTTCTTTTTTTTTTTCTCCTCACCCTTAAATCACGGACTGAGTGATTTTTAGTGCTTTTTAAGTGAATTGAAATAATGATACCTGAATTTTATATTTTCAGAGACTCCAGTATTTGCCTCTTTCTCACAGAATGGAGGTGGTTACTGAGAAACACCATGAGGTGGCCCAGGATAATGGGGGCAAATTCAGGCATGATGGCCCTTCTGAATCCTTATCTTCTAATATTCACTTCTCTCTCTGCCTCAGCATTTCAGGAAGAGACGGTGAGAAATTATCCTATTTCTTTTACACCACAGTGAAAGGACCTCTAATCTAGAGTGTTTATTGATGTGTGTGGTTGAGGCAGGCCATCAGGTGGGTTCTGGGAAATATTAAATGTTGATCTTGTTTGAACATTGAAGGAATCTAGAGTGTAGCCAGCCTGCTTCCGGTGGAGGTGGGGAAGCTTCAGAGATCCAGAGCTCAGAATTCAAACTCCACTGGGTGGGGAGTTCCCTTCATTTTACAACCCTTTTGGTTGGTGGAGGCGGGGGTTGTTGTGTGTTACTTCAGATCAGTGGTTTTCAACCAGTGTGCCATAGCACATTACTGTGGTGTGAGAACTGTCCAAGTGTGCTGTGAAATATTGTACAAAGGTAACGAAAATCAATGTAAAACAAACATTGTTTCTTCTTAAACTATGTTGTATCCAACCAAAATTACAACTCATGAAAATTAATCATCAAATTAAAAGTGAGGTATCAGTCTTTCAATTCTAAAATGTGAACATTCTAAATGCAGGTGGCCAAAGGGCAAAATTGAGATAATGTGTATTTTTTTTCTTGTGGATTTGAAACATTAATGCATTTGGTCCTCCTTTAGTTTGTTGTATGTACTGTGTTGCAAATCTCTCTAGTAAGACCATAACCACAGTAAATGAAAGTAAATTGGATGTTATGCGCAGTCAATTCAGCTGAAAAAAGTTGTTGAACTGTGGAATTCTTTGCCTCATTGAGGTGTCCTGTGTTACTGAAAAGACTGGGGACCAATGCTTTAGATAGTATGTGCAGTATATATACTGAGTCATATGCGTCAAACTAGAAAAAATACTAGAGGACTAAACTTGATGAGGAATCTGGAGTGTAGTTCTAATTATACCAAGCATTTAAATTTTACTCCTGTCTTTAGCATAAAAATTGATTTACAATATGGTGCAATAGTTGGCCTCTTCATGGAGAGATTTATAGCTTAAAACATGTACAAGCATTTCTATCAGAAAGTCTCTTCCTGGTGAATCTCCATTTCTGTTGAATTAGGGGTACAGTGTTCTTATTGAGTTCCATAAATGTCTAAGATGCTTAACAGGCAAATAAGATGTATCCTTACCTCAGAGTTTAAAGCCAGTAATGCACCTATTCCTTTACAGGCACAGTGCTGAACTGAGGATAGCACGGAGGCTATATCACCCAAAGAGGGGGAGGGGAAGAGAATGTCTCTGGGAGTTCCTAATTTCAGGGACATCATAACTATCACAGTAATATTATTTGTAGTGTGAATGATGATAACATATTTTAGTTGCTTGTAGACTGTGAAGATTTGATTTGATGGGTTACTGGCATGGAGGCTTTCAAGGATGCAATATCATCACAATTCAGCCAATAAAGTTTCTTTAGGTGTGGCAGATGGCTGGCTATTCCTGCAGGGGCAAGTATTTTGTCTTTGGTGGTGGTGGAGGTTTCAGTAAAAATAACTATTTAGAATCCAGTAGATTTTCCATATCAGGCTCAATTAATTAAGGCCTGATGTTTAACCTGTACACACAAAAGAAGTAGGAAAGCAATAGTAGTGTGTAGTCTGCAATAAAGGACACCTGTTCTAGCATGTTCTATAATCCAGTGCTCCTTGGCTATTGCTAATAACTGTAACAAGCTCCTGTTAGTTTGATTCTGGCCTTTTGTAGGACCACACAACAAGGATGCTGTAGTCATGCTGCCGCAACACACGACAGAAACTGAAGAACTGAAACCTCAGCTCAGACTTCTGCTTTCTCACTTTGGTATCTGCTATGATGTGGAGAATCTCAAGAACTCTGCTAATGAGATGGAGCTTTTTTCCTTGGTAACTTAGGAATTAGAAAATGTTAATGAGCATGCTCCTGAGGTTTGGCAGGAGAGCGCAACCCTTACTGTAACACAGTACAAACTGTAGTAGCACTGTGATGAGTTGTGTTCTTGAGAAGTACAGCTACACAGAAAACAGTAAAACAGTAAAAAGACTGTGTATAGCAGGAGTCTCAAACATGAGGCCCGTGGGCTGCATGCGGCCCCTAAAGCTATTTCCTGCGGCCCGCAACAACACTATTGTTGCCAATATTTGCAATATTGTCATGTGAAAAGGTTTCAGTGGTGCAGCCCTCAGGCTAACGTTCTAGTCCACATGTAGCCTTCTGCTAGCCCTCATGTGGCTGTTGTGGTGGTTTGAGTTTGAGATCCCTGGTATATAGTTTCTCTTATAAACATGTATTCCAGTAACTGCAAAACAAACAAGGAGTCCTGTGACACTTAAAGACTAACAAATATATTTATTGCATGAGTTTGTGGGAGAAAATCCCACTTCGTGAAATGCTTTGAAGATTGGAGAATTTACAGAATAGGAGGAAAATAAATGCAGGGAAGTGTAAGTCATGGGATCAGGTTACACTGTAATAGCAAATCAAAGCACTTGTTACAGAAGAAGCCCAAGAAAGAAAGCAGAATGTCACTAGGCATCACCTATAACTCCCAAGTCAGACCTGTACAGCACAAGATGGTCCCTCACTCTCTGAAGTTCTGGGAGACAGACCTCTCTTCACTTACAGGCAGCCTCCCAATCCCAATCTTAAGCAGGTACTTACCAGCAACTACAGACCTAACAACAGAACCTTTAAAGCAGGCACATGTCCCTGCAACAAACCACATTGCCAACTTTGCCACATGTCTGCTCAAAAGACACCATCTTTGGACCTAATCAAGTCAGCTATTCCAACAAAGGCTCATTTACCTGCTCATCCACCAATGTGATTGTATGCCGGAATTAATCTGCAAATTTGACTGTATCTGCAGGGCTAAATAAGGACTTTAGTTTTTTGGGTTTTTTTTTTTTTGCCATTACAACAGGTGATTTGACCTTATCTACCTCTATATGCTGTTTCTCAGTGTTTGAATCTGAACAACTGCTATGATTTGCTCTTATAGTGTGACCTGATCCCATAATTTACACTTCCCTCAATTTATTTTCCTGCCATTTTGTTAGTTCTCCCATCTTCAAAGCTTCTGGCAAGTGGGATTTTCTCCTGTGAAAGCTCATGTAATAAATAAATTTACTTAGTCTTTAGGTGCCACAGGACACATTGTTAGTTTTGCTGAACTAGACTAATACTGCTACTCCTTTGGAACTTAGTAATTGCAAAAGCACCCTTGTATTGCTGTTTTTAGTATTTCTGTTCTTACTAAAATGAATTTCAAAAGGGATAGCATGTTAGTCTAGTCCAGTAAAAAAAACAACAAGGAGTTGTGTGGCACTTTGACTAACAGCTTTATTTTTTGCATGAGCTTTCGTGGGGGCAGATTCTGAGGAAGTGGGATATTCTCCCATGAAAGCTCATGCAAAAAATAAATCTGGTAGTCTTAAAGTGCCACACAACTCCTTGTTGTTTTTTAGTAAAATGAAGAATTCGACAGCTTTACTCTACCCAGTCATCCTTTTGCACTTTCACACAAGCTTGTTTCTCAATTTTCCCCCTCTTGTTTTTAGCATTTATTTTAGGCCTTAGTTATCACTACTAGGGGTCTGGCTCTTACAAGTCATTAATAGTTCCTTTACTAAATCCAAGCAAGTTTAAAAACTACCTGTTTGAGAACAATTTTCTATACTAAACAACTTTAAAAGTACCATGTTGTATATCCAAAATATAGCACAGACGCATAATAATAATTTTATCTGAAGTGTATTTTGTTCCATCAAAATACAAAATAAAACACGAAGAATTAAAAGTGCATAAAACTTTATACGAGTAGTCCCATTGAACCTAATTTGGGCTAAGTGTGTGCAGAAGTGATTGCAGGATTGGGCTATAATGTGGATTACCTGTACTGTGTATCAATAGGCAGGTACCTGTTCCTTTTGAATACAATTTTCCAAAGTACTCAGCCCTGAGCTAACTCCTCTCTTATTGAAGCAAATAGTAAAACTCCTATTGATTTAAATAGGAGCAGAATTAGGCCAATGGGAGTGCTTTTGAAAATACCACTCTTTGACCATGTCTACCCTGGCAGCACAATTTGACAGCAATCGATGGGAATTTCACAGAGCAACCTGCATAATTCCCACTGAGTTCCTAACTCCCCTTCAGCATAGCATCTTCACTGCAACAACAGAAATTGTGTTTCTTCAACACAACACTGTGCTGGGGGGTGGTAGTAGTTTTATTAAGTTTATTTCCAGATCGGCTTAGTGGGTCTTAACTGACTTTTAAGTTGATCCAGAAAGATCTATCTGATGGTGGTGAATTTCTCACCATCATTATAGACGTCGCTTTTCTCTTTGAGCTACCCAAAATAAGAGCAGGACACTTTACCTCTGTAGTAAAAATGTGTTAGGAAATCATGGGACGTCTTTATCCAATCTGTGAATTGATATATGACCAACTGGAATATATTACAGGGGTCTCAAACTCACATCACCATGCGGGCTGCATGAGGACTAGTACGTTAGCCCGAGGGTCAGACCACTGAAACCTTTTCATACAATAATATTGCAAATATCGTTAACAATAGTGTCATTGCGGGCCACAGGAAATAGCTTTAGGAGCCATATGCAGTTTGCGGGCCATGTGTTTGAGACCCCTGGATTGGGATATACTATAGTTTGTTGTTCGCTGGTTAATATTGGAAACCTATCCTATTTTGTGAAACCTGTTAAGAATCTCCATATGTCTTCAGGTTGTCCAGAAATTTCGAAGTGTCTTCAGCACACAGCAGAAAATGAGAACATTTCCAGTTTATGATACAGAGGTGCCTGGGTCAGAAAACTGGGGTATGCTGGGACCTAGCATGGCTTTGAAAAAGAGCGCTAACTGGATCCCTTTTATAAAGGTAAAATAAGTAATTTGATTTCCCTTTTTTCTCTGTTGGTGAACTATTGTCACTGCAGTTCAGGATGTAGTAAGATTCTTTCCAGGTATTAACTTTTAAAATAACCCACTGATGACTCATTTTTGTAAAGTCCAAACCATGTCTGTCTGCCATCATGTTCTCTGGATCTATGTCTTATTTTTACTTTAGGCAAAAAAGTGAATGAAAATGAATGTAATGCACATACTTTACTGTATGTTGCCTTCTACACAAGTACAACATTTAAGTTCTATTTATAAATTTTGCCCTTGTTTTTTCTGTGAACCAGATTAAGCCTAAACAAGATCCCTGGCAGCAGAAGCTTTTGACAAAACTTAAACAATGGAAAAAAGTGGATGTACTGCTACATCTTCAATCAAAGTTTTTAGAGGTAAGTAAATAGTACTTTTGAGTACTTTTGCAGAACTTGAAATGCCCAGAGAAAGAGCTTCCCTGTGCAGTAAGCTTGCCTCAGGTTTATATGACAGATTGTAGAGTTCAGACGTGTGGTACATAAACTGAAGATCCAGGTCTGGATTGATGCAGATGAGTTTTCTATTTTCCATTTTCAATGAATATTAAGAATAGGAAAGTTTCAAAAATTCAGAATGAAGGTTGGTTTGACTAAGCAGTCAAAATTTCTATGTATAGTTCAGGTTAAATTCCAAGTATTTACATCTCTTGGGCCTGATTCTGATCTTGCATACAGCAGTTTTACACTTGATGTCAGTGGTATTATTCCTATCACTGTTGTAAACTAGATCTGAACTGAGTCCATTGACTCTCCAGAATTTATCTAGAAATCTCACAAGAACACAGTTCTTTAGTGAAAGTGCTGGCACTTATACTGGTAGAGCCTGAAATGCCACAAAAATAGTAGCTCTCATTGCATTTAGTGGTTCAGCTTCTAATTTAATATAGGAACTCTTTAAAAAAAAAAAAAAAAAAAAAAAAAAAAGTCTGAACCTGTAACTTGTACAGTAACTGTGCCGTGAGTCTTGTTTCATAAGTTTCTAGAGAGACTTTACAGTAGTATCCCCCTCGCATTAAGACGTTGTAGTGTTCCTCATTGAGTGATGTCCCTGGATGCTCCACTTCCAGTGTTTGGAGCGCCCCCACTCCAAGATTGGAGATTTTGCTGTTGTTCCCGCTCCGCTGGGCTCGTGCAGCGCAGCATGTGCAAGTGAATCACAACCCAGTGAATAGAATAGGGCTGGAAGGGACCTCATGAGATCGAGTCCAGCCCCCAGGGGCTTGAACCCAGAGTGTTGGTGGTGCTAGAAGCTCGCGCGTGCCCGGAGCCCCCATTAGTTTCCTTTCAACTGCCTCAGGCTCCAGGTGGAGTTTCAGCTGCTCCTGCATTTCTCCTCAATGACTTTCCTGCTTTCATTGTAGTTAGTTTTATACCTTACCTTATTAGTTAGTTTAAACACCCCCCCCCGCAAAAAAACAGCAATCGAAGAAGAAGAATACACTTCTCTCTCTTATCTCAGACACTGCCTGGCTTGCCAGGTTTCAAATGCTGCATTCAATGTAAGGATGCGATGCCAGTCTCTGACGGCCACTCACTCTGTATATGCTGTCTAGGGGAAGACCATAATTCGCAGAAGTGTCAGCACTGCAGAAATCTCAAAGATAGAGCTCATAAAGGCTGAGAGCTCAGACTCAAAATGATATTATTACAAAAATCATTATGGCCCACGTCAGACCCAGGCACTGTGTGGTCGCCGCACGAGAGAGGGAGAGAGGCTCGGAGAAGGGCTTCAACACCCTCCAGAAGCCCCCTCATAAGAGAGCAGCACCGCCTAAGCCTGTGGGTACACCACTTGGTATCGTGGCCGGGTCTGCTCCGAAGGAGAAACACTCCGGTATGGAGGACATGGCAAAAAATTCAGACCCTGCTACAGCGCACCATCAGACCCCAGTACCTGCACCTTCAGTACCCATTAATACCAAGGTGCTGTCAGCCTCCGCCCCACTTCCTGTACTGCCAGTGGCACTGGAGTCTATAAATAGCACACCTTTGACTAAGCTGCTTCAGATCTCTGGTCCCTCTAAAGTTCACTCTGCAGCACTGGCAACAAAACGAAAGCATAAAACAAAACACATTGAACTGGAAATACAGGAAATTCCTTACAATTCACCACCATACAGTTTTGGATGATTCTCCACCGATGTTACCCTTTTCTGACTCTGATGAAGACAACAGCATGCAGCCAGATCTTTCTACACTTAATAACGAAGTCTAAAAGTAAGCGTAAGGAGGGGATTGACATACCTCCATGGTTTATGCCACCCTGGCTGCTACCACTGTCATCTTCAAGACAATGGGACAAGTATAACAAGTGGCTAGCTTCCAAAGTGCCACAGACAAAGACTGTTCGTGCAGATGAGGATGCCTCTTCCCCACCATCCTCACCACATTCTCCTAGACAGTCACTGATCTCAGAACCTATTAGTGACATTTCAGGTTCCAAGCATACTATTATTCCTAATAACCAGCCTCTTTCCCCTAAGGAGGCAATAATACCACCTCCTTCTGCTGTGCCGGGTGATTTTAAAAACATTCAGTAGCTTTTTAACTGTGTGGCAGAGGACCTGGAAATCCCACTGCATGAGGTTCAACAAAATCAACATAAACTTCTAAAAATATTGAACACACCAATATCTTCAAAGATAGCTCTACCAATAGATGACACTATTATGGAGCTGGCTAATGCAATCTGGCAGAATCCTGCATCCAGCTCTCCAACTTCTAAACGGGTGGACAAGAAATATTATGTACCAGCAAAAGATAACGAATATCTATTTGCTCACCCAGCCCCAAATTCTTTGGTCATGGAAGCAGCCAATCAAAAAGGTAAACAACCATGCAATAGATCCTCTTTACAAAATAAAGATTGGTGCAGAGTGGATCTGTTTAGCCGAAAAATCTACTCTTCAGCTACCTTACAGTTATGAATTTTAAACTATGGGGCATTACTCTCCAATTACAATCACAGTATGTATTCAAAGCTTAATAAATTTATTGATGTAATCCCAGATGACAGATGCTGGCAATTCCAAACTCTAATCCACGAAGGTAAATTTATTTCAAGGACTACTTTCCAGACAGCAATGGACATGGCAGATACAGCAGCCAGAACAATTGTGACGGTGATTGTAATGAGAAGAGCTTCTTGGATACACTCAACCTCTCTTCTAAAGGACCTTCAAAATACCAGAAAAGGCCTGCCATTCGATAATAGAAAGCTATTTGGTGAAACGACTAATGACGTAATGCATACTACGAAAGACTCAAGAGCAACGTTATGTAAATTAGGAATTTATACACCCACATCCAGAAGATCTCAATATCAGTATCAACCATACCAGAGGTGTAATGCTCCTTATCAGACTTACTCATACCCATATCAACAACACCAACCTGACAGAGGTAAGCAGAGATCTCACAGGAGGCAACAAACTCAGAATTCACAGACTTCCCAAATGCCTTCTTCCTCCAAACAACAACAGTTTTGATGCCTTGGTTGGGGGTATGGGAAACATCCCCAATCCAATGTTAGCAGAAACTCGAACTCCTTTTGGCCATCGTCTACTCCCATATCTTCACAATTGGTAATCCATATCCTCAGACAAATGGGTTCTCGAAGTCATCCAGCACAGTTACATCATTCCTTTTCGTTCAAAACTCCAACAACAACCCCTCCCGCATCCCTCTTCAGGGACACACTTCATATACTAATTTTGCAGCAAGAGGTGGATCGTCATTTACAACTGCGGGCAGTAGAACCCATTCTCACTATTTTCAAGGGAAATGGTTTTTATTCCCGTTATTTTCTTATAACAAAGAAAACCAGCGGATGGAGGACCTATATTAGACCTATGGTCTCTAAACAGATTTACAAGGAACCAAAAATTCAAAATGGTAACCTTTGCCATGATAATACCTACATTGGAGAAAGGGGATTGGTACTTATCCCTTGACCTGCAGGATGCATACTTCCACGTGACAATATTTCTCACAGGAAATACCTTAGATTTCTAGTAGGACCAACTCATTATCAGTACAGAGTACTGCCATTCGGCCGCTCCACTGCCCCAATTGTCTTTTCAAAACTGCTCACAGTTGTGATCACCCATCTGCACAAGCAGGGTATAATTATTTATCCATACTTAGACAATTGTCTCCTAAAGGGAAGAAGTCAGTGCCAAGCAAAACTACACACTCAGCAGATGATAGATATATTTCAAAGCTTAGGTCTTTTACTGAACTATCAAAAATCAATGCTCAACCCCTCAACAGATAGACTTCATAAGAGCTCATCTCGACTTGGCCATAGAATGAGCATCACTTCCTCATCAAAGATTCCTTGTCATAGTGGACTGTGTTCACTACATACTCGAGAACCCCATAGTCACTCTTCACTCTTGCCTCCATTTTTGGGCCACATGGCAGCTACCACAATGGTTGTGCCTCACGCATGTCCACTGCAGGCATGGTTGGCCACAGTATACAAACCACACAAAGATTTTCTTCAAAAGGTAGTCTCTATACCACTTCTCATAAAAAAGTCCCTCCATTGGTAGACACAACCCATCAACACGACTGTGGGAGTCCCCTTTGTCCAGAGTACTCCATCAATCTTCATAACAACAGATGCATCCCTACTGGGCTGGGGTGCTCATCTTGGGGATCTTACAGTTCAACGTTGCTGGTCAAACACAGAGATGACCCTTCACATAAACTTGTTGGAGCTATGAACTGTTTGCAACGCCTGTCTATGTTTTCTTACAATTATACGGAACAAATCGGTGAAAACACTCACAGACAATATAGCCACCGTGTTCTATATCAACAGACAGGGAGGGGCTCGTTCCCATTCCCTTTGTGTGGAAGCCATGAAATTATGGACATTGTGTTTAGCACATGGAATAACTATATTGGGCTCTTATCAACCAGCCTCGCTAAATACTATGGCAGATTAATTAAGCAGAAACACAAATGGCAGTTGAACAATGTTGTTCTTCACCACATCTTTCATCAGTGGGGGTTCCTGTCCATAGATCTCTTAGCACTTCCAGTTCTCTGCAGTTGTGATCTTTTCTGCTCCCAGGCAGGCGTAGGAAAGAGATCTCTAGATGCTTTCCTCCTAAATTGGACAGAGTGACTTCTATATGCTTTTCCCCCTATCCCACTTATACAAAAAACATTACAGAAAATATGTGCCTACAAAGCTACAGTCATCCTGATTGTCCTGACTTGGCCGAGGCAACCACGGTACCCTTACCTCCTTCAGATGTCTCTATGTCCCCCAATAATGCTTCTGTGCCATCAGGACCTGCTATATCAGAACTGGGGACAAGTACTCCATCCACATCTCGACAAGCTCCACCTGTCAGCGTGGCTGATCCATTGTTCCAAGATGCAGAATTATACTGTTCATAAGAAATGAAACATCTTACTAAATAGCAGGAAATATTCAACACAAAAAACTTACCTACAAAAGTGGAAAAGATTTTCCTCTTGGTACAGTGATAGGGACGTTTCACCTAACACAGCGCCGATACAATTGGTCCTCGATTATATCCTTCACTTAAAGATTTCCAGCTTATCGTATAGCTCCCTTAAAGTCCATCTAGCGACCATCTCAGCATTTCACCTAAGTGATGAACAGGGAACTCTATTTTCCAATCCTTTAGTGAAACATTTCTTAAAGGGCATTCAGAACCTTTACCCTGATATACGTCTACCAGTTTCAAACTGGGATCTTAATTTGGTGCTCCAGGCCATAACTCATAACCCTTTTGAACCAATGGCAAAGGGCCCACTGAAATACCGCTCTGTGAAAGTGGCCTTTCTTGTTGCTGTTACATCAGCTAGACGTGTAGGAGAAATCAGCACTGATGGCTCATCCTCCATATACCGTCTTCCATTCTGACAAGGTCACTCTCTGAACCCCCCGTAGGTTCATTCCAAAGATTAATACCTCATTTCACAATAATCAGGAGATTAATCTTCTGGTCTTCTACCCTAAACCACATGAGGATAACGGCGCCACTCTCTTCAACACATTAGATGGGCGAAGAGCTTTTGTCTTCTATTTGGAAAGGACTATGCTATTCTGGAAAACACAGAAATTATTTGTTTCCATTGCAGAAAGACCTAGAGGACAGCTGATATCAGCACAGAGGCTTCCAAATGGATAAGACGGTGTATATTGTCAACCTATGAAATATCAAATACGCCCTTACCTTTGTAAATTAGAGCACATTCCACACGGGGTGTTTCAACAACAACTGCATTCTTTCACAACATTCCCATTAAAGATATATGTGCTACTGCCACTTGGAACTCCATTCATACCTTTACCAGACATTATGCATTGGATGAAATGCATCAAACAGATACCATCTTTGGGGCTACAGTCCTTTCATGTGTTGATTGCACGGCATCTGCGGGTCCATCCATCCCTTCTGTGGGAACTGCTCTATAGGCACCTGAAGTGGAGCACCCAGGGACATCACTTGACAAAGAAAAGCAGGTTGCTCACCTGGCAGTAACTGATGTTCTTCGAGATATGCATCCCTCGGTATGCTCCACTACCCCCCGTCCTCCCCTCTCCTGCAGATAGTGCTCTCTGGGGAGAAAAAAACCTGTAGTTGAAAGGCAACAGACGGGGGCGCTGGGTGCGTCCAAGCTTCTAGCACTGCCAACACTGGCGCGTGCTGCGCTGCATGTGCCTGGCCAGAGTGGGAATGGTGGCAAAATCTCCAGTCTTGGAGCGGGGGTGCTCTGAACACCTGAAGTATCCAGGGACACACATCTTGAAGAACATGGGTTACTGTCAGATGAGCAACCTGCTTTTATGTTGTAAAATCATGTAATGTAATCTGGTTGCTTATAGACTTGAGGAGACTTGATATGGATATTCTTCAGCCAGGAAAGCTAGGTAATTGATGGGGTGGTGTTTACTATTATTTCTTTCTTAAATGAGTAACACCACAAAGATGGACAGAGGGAGTTGGTAGTAAGTGTTTTTAAAAAGACTTGATTTTACTGTGATGGATCTCTTTAACAAATGGAAAGATGTGGTAGAAAAGCAGAGTAGCATATGATACACTGACTGTAGCTGCTCTGTAGTTTATGTTTGAAACTGGCTTGTCAGAATTTGTCCAATTTTCTAACTCTTCTTCTCCCACAGGCATTCCCAGAAGAAACAAATCCACCTGAAACTACACTTGCCAAATCTTGTGGCTGAGTAGAAATTATCTAGAAAGTTTTGGGGGCAAAAAAATCAAAAAAGAGTTCTTATTATGATTAAAAACTGTTCCTGTCATTGATGCTATGAAAAATCTACTCATCCTTCTTGAGTACTTACTTGTTTTTCTATAATGGCTTGGTCTAGAAACACCAGGAAAAATTTCTTATTGTCCTTGCTGAAGAGAAATGGCATTACTATTTTTGGTGGGTAGCAGAGAAATTACAAAAATAATATATTGTTAGTTTGTGATATGGGTTACCCCTCAGTAAGGTAGGCAGGGCATTAATTACTTGGGATGTCAATAAAGGCTATAAAGTGCCATAGGAAGTCTGGAGAGATGGCCCTGAGGAGAGGAGGAGGTGCTCTTTTCTCTCTACCAACCAACCTTAGTGAGGAAAGGGGGCATCTGTCTCTCCCAAATTAGGTGGCTCTCTGGTAGTCTCTTGTTATGAGGTGGTCTCATCCAACATCTTCAGCCTTGGGGAAAATAAACAGTTTCCTTGTGGAGAGGAGAAGCAATCATTTTGCAGGTGTACAGTGGATTGGAGGTGCTACACTTTCTTGCTAAATTCCCTAGAACACATTCTATCTTCTCAGAAAAGATGGACTTGTTTTAAGTTTACCTTGTGAATCTTACATTACCTTACTTCTTGAATATTTGATGTGATTAAGGTTTCCAACATGGAGCAAGTGATGGACGTTCTCCAGGAGCATGCAACAGAAGTTCTAGAGCCAAGTCCATTACGGTCAAGTTCTGTGGCTTCTCGCATCTCAGAACAGCATGATTATGATCAAATCTGGGAGAGAATTTATAACTACTCAGAGCTCCATCAGGTATTTAGAAGAGGAAGATCAGCTGAAACTGGTATAACTGAATATGAAATACTAACTCTTTTAGCAAGTTTTCATTTTAATCATTTATCATGAAGAGCCTCTGCATTGCAGGCTTTTGTAGATAGACCATGGAGTTCCCTTTTTTTCAAAAGTCAGTTTCCTTTCTCGGAGGTGTTTTCTCAGAGGATTGTGGAGTAGGTTTAATAGCAGGGAAAAGGGCCAGGCCATGGTAGTCACAGGAGTATACAGCAGCAGGGAAGGAGAAGGTGGAATAAAATAGGTTGATTCTTGGTGTCTGGAGGCTTGATGGGAGTTCATCACCTGAATCTGATGCTAGACTTGTTTGCTTTTTAATTGGATAAGCATGAAGGGCAGAGTTGGCATTTGAGAGGGAAAGTTAAATTTGTGGGCTTGGATTTAATAAGGTTCAATAGTTGGGGGAACAGCTCAAAAGGAGGAAACATCATGAGGCATTGTCAGAGCTTTTAGAGGTAAAGAAATGAATCAGTTATCTTAGAATTGGTAATGAGGCCCAGTTGTTTTACTGGAAATTCCTTCAAAGCAAATGCAATACCTGTGGGTGGTTTAGGGTTTTTTTGGTTTTGTTTTTTTTGTTTAGCTCTCCACCCTCAGCTACTGCGACTAATCACTGAATTTTAAAGTATTCAGCTAGCTAAGATTTATTGCTCATTCCTCGTCAGTCCTTCTGTGTCAGAAGACAACTTCTGCACTGAAAGCTCTTGGTATGTGATGTGGTTTCTGTTTTAATCCCAGAATTGCATCTTTCTCCAATCAGATGTTTCATTTGACTTAATATCATGTATACAGTAGTATTGTTTTCTTTTCTCCTGGTGGTTCATATAACAGTGAACAATTATGGAAGATGATTGCTCTAAAGGGGAATTGCTTTTCTTAAGCTGTTCCATACTTACATGGTAAAACCATGTTGCTAACAAAATCTCTGTGCCAAAAAGAGGAACAGCACCAAAACAGTAAGAATCTCTTTAAAGTGACAAGCTAAATGCTTAATTTCCCTTTTTGTGGTGGGATTATTTGAACCCCCTTGTGGAAAGAAGGGACCTTCTCAGTCTATGCCTTTGTATACTTCCTATCTCATGTGACTGTTTTGATTGAAGAGGACTGGTGGGCACTGCCTGTGAAAAACAGTCAGTGTTGTCTGATGTTGAATGGCGATGAATGATTTGGAAAGATTGTAACCATGTAGCTGGAATGCAGTCCTGAGAAACTGGATGGGAACGGTGAGTGTCAAGTGCTTTCATCAGTAACTGCCTAAACAGCCACCTCAGTCAAAGGCAACACCCATAGTGAAACTGCATCCTCTAGCAATGACTTCCACTAAACCATTTGTCAGGCTGCCTTGGAAGAAAAATTACTCTTGTGGGGATTCTGCACCACCGCGCAATGTGGAATTAGTGCAGAAATTCTTTTGCCCCATCACAAAAACAGGCTGCAGAGCTGCTGGCTACCACTAGGGGCAGCATCCACCTCCACAAGAGGAAAAAACTGCCACAGAGGGGGAGGGAGTTGGAGGGTTCCTAATCTCAGCAGCTTTGTTTCACCCTAGTTGAAGACAGGGCTGGATTAAGGGGCTTTGGGGCCCTGAGCTGCCCCACCATTGTTGGCGTCCCCCCACCTGGGACCACAGCACCTCGCCATGGTGGCCTGCAGGGTGGGGGCAGAGGCTATGCTCTGTGATACTCCTGCCCTGACCCTAGTTTGGCTGGTCTGCCCCGGGGGCAGGGCCAGCTGGCATGTAGTGAAGCACTCCTGGGCCACAGGCTATGGAAGGCTGCACCACATCTCAGCCAGCCTAGTCCCTGGAGAGGAGGAAGAATGTGCTGGCCTATCCCACCACTGGTGATGGACCAGTTGGCCCAGGGACAGGAGCCTGGAGCCAGGGTTCTGCCCCCCTCCCATCTCACGAGCAGGGGGCCTCCCAGCACCTCACCCTAAACTCCCCGGCGCTGTGGGGGCTGAGTGGGGCAGTGGTTTGGGTGGATCTCATAGGGGCCTTAGGGACTGGATTCTAGGGTCCTCCTTTAGCTCCTATAGCCCTTGTGTTAACCTAGCCCTGGTTGAAAGGAGGAGGTGGCATACAGGAAACTCCACATAAGCCTGGGATCCAGAATCAGGCTTTTTCTGCCTCTGTATGACTGGGCTCTGGGGGAGGGGATGGGGGTAGTGTGTCTGTCTGTCTGGGCTGGGGGTATCCCCTTGTTGTACTCTGGAAGAGGCGGCAGACAAACAGGAACTGGGTTGTCTAACTGTTTGCTCCTGGGGGAATTTTTTTTGTGTCCATATTGTTATGGAAAAACAAAAACAAAGACAGCATTCTATGGTGCTATTAAAGACTCATAAATTTATTTATCACATGAGCTTTTATGGGTTTCATCCCACTTCATCAGATGCATGAAATAGAAACTGTGACATGTTAGCTGCAAATATGTAAGTACAGAGAAGGGTCAGTCACATGGCAAATTAAAATATCCAGAGTAAACAAGCTTTGTTTTGATTCAAACAGTATGTAAGAAGCAAAGCCAAAACTATAAATGAGATCCGAGAAGGATGATAGAGGGGAAATCACCTTTTGTAATGACCTAGTCGTTCAAGACTTTAATTCAAACCCATTGTGAAGTTGTCTAGTTTGCATATGAATTCCAATTCTGCAGCTTCAGAAATCAAATCAAATCAAATCTTCTAATTTGTTTCTGAAGTTGTTTTTTTTGTGAAGTACTGTAACTAGCATGTTCTTTACCGAATGCCAGGATAGACTGAAATGTTTCCCTATTGGTTTTTGAATGTTACCATTCTTCATGTATGATTTGCGTTCAATTATTCTTTTGTGCCAATTCAATCCATTTTGGCCAATGCAGGGGTGTCACTGGCATCTGGCTCACAGGGTATGTGCCCTGAGTCCCAGCACCAGTGCCCTGAGCATTAGGCTGCCAGTTTGGCCCCAGATCCCCAGCTGGGAATGGGGCCGGGAGTGGCGGCGCTGCCCTTGGGGATCTAGGGCCTGGCCACCCATGGCAGTGCAGCCGCTCCCAGGCAGGGATCCAGGGTGGGGCTGCCCGTGGTGACAGGAGCCCAAGATAGGATTGGGCCTGGGCCCTGAATTGAGGCAAGGGGGCAGAGCCCCTGGTGGGGGGCTGGGGCCCATGTCCATGCCCCAGGTCTTGCCCCAGAGCAGTGACGTTCCTGGGCCAATGTATATAGCAGGGAGGCATTGTTGGGACATGATGGCATATATCACATTAGTATATGAGCAGGCGTATGAGCATTTAATGGAGTGGCTGATTTGGTTAGGTCCTATGATGGTGTTGCTTGAGTAGGTGTGGGCAGAGTTGGCAGTGTGGTTAGTTGCAGGGATAAGTACCTGGTTTAGTGTCTCTGCTGTATGGTGTGTAGGTGCTGACAAGAATTTGGGGGCTGTCTGTGAGTGAGGAGTGGCCTACCTCCCAAGGTTTGAAAGAGTTGAGAGGTTATGTTGTAGGTTAGTCTGTAAATCATCGATGAAATGCTGCAGCGATTTGACTTGAGCTTCAGTAGGTGATGACCATTGGTGGTCTGTTATTTTCCTTGTTGGGCTTGTCCTGTAGTAGTAGACTTCTGGGCACCTGGCTGGCTCTTGTTAGTCTTTAAAAGTGCCACTAAACTCCTTCTTTGTTTTGGTTTTGCTGGAATAGACTAACATGGATACCCCCTGGAGTTTATTATTAGAGTTCCTGACAAGCATTTTGAAATATATTACAAAAATAATTGAAACAGACATGGTTATATTTTGGTAGTTTGACAAAAAACTAGAATTTTACAGAATTTTAAAACATTGTATGCAGAATTTTTTAATTTTTTTGGTGCAGAATTCCTCCAGGAATAAAAAAAACATAACAGTGACCATTCTGTTGTCTGCATGCCAACTCTGCAGGGGCTGTGTTCAGCAGTCTTAGATATCAATCTACGCTTTACTTAAAAATTCAGAGAAGGCTAATAAGAATTTATCAGATGCCTTTGCTTTTAAAATACAATGTTGAAGGCAGAGAATGTGCTGTAATGAAATTCAAGGTCCTACCCACATGCTAGACTCCCACTGATTTCAGTCAGATCAACTGCAAATGGATCCTAACTTGAGGAAGAGAACAGACCCATAATCTCTCTCTTCACTATCCTGTTGCCTTGATGAGTCAGGATTACTGGATGTTCCCCATCAAGCGTATATTAAGGTCTATTTAATGTTGGCTTTCTTCTTGATTTGAATGGGAAATCAGTGATACAGGAGTTTTGAAACTGAGACACAAATAAATGAAATCTAGCAAAAAAAGTCAGTTAAAATGATCTCCAGTCATCATTTCAATTGACAAATTTACTTTTATCCAGTCTTCTTGTCTATCAATGCTGATTTTCTCTGACTGTAACTCATGCTACTCTCCAGCAAGCAATGAGCTCCCTGCAAATGGACCCCTGTGCCCCAGACACACCTCACTGAAGTGAATGAGGCAACATGCACAAAGATCTGCCCACACAGATTTCACTGCAGTATCAGGGCTTTATTCTAGAAACCACCAGCTTTTTGGTTGCTGAAACTGAAGATGAGGGGGAGAAGAAGGGTTTGTGGCTTTACTCCTAAACAGTGGCATCGCTGGGGGTGGCTCAGGGGGCCTCAGCCCCCCTGAAACTCAGGGGCAGCCCCCTGAGTAGCCTGCCACTTAACTGCATAGGGGTGCACCATTATGCTGCCATGCAGGGAATGCTGCTGGGCTGTGGCTGGGAGGGAGTTGCCTCAGGCCAAGCTGGGAGTTTTTAAAACTCCTGCCCTGGCCTGACCCTGCTCTGAACATGCTCAGAGCAGGGTCATCCCGAGGGTCTTAGCCTGTGCCGTGGCCGCGCTCTCCTCCGGCGCCAGGTAAGGGAGTTGGGGGGACAGGGGGCAGGAGTCCAGGGGCAGGCACGCCAGCCTGGTGGGAAAAGGGCATGGGGGAGGGGGTTGGCCCAGGGCAGCAGGGGCCAGTGGTGGGACTGGGGGTTAGGGAAGACCTTGGGGGGGCTGCCTGAGCAGTTAGGGAAGGGCTTCCAGGCCGCCTGGGGGGTTAGGGAAGGGCTCAGAGGGCCACTGGGAGGGTTAGGCAAGAGCTCGGGGCCCTGGCAGCCAGTGGAGGCTGTGGCCCCCCCAATATTTAGATGTAATGTCGCCCCTGCTCCTAAACAGTGATTATGCTTATTCATATCCAATTCCATCAGCTGCTTATGTTGAACTACAAAAAGAGTGAAAAAAAATCCTGCTACTGAAACTCAAATTCATTGAGTGATGATATTTTGTAATAGATCTTTGGATGGAAGGTGTTACAGAAGAGCAGCTATTAATGAATTCAGCCTGATAACATTCAGCTGTGAAAACTGAGGTACACAGAAGTTAAATGATTATACGATTTGTGTCTTTCTGACACAGCTGAGAATATAACACAGACCATCAAGTCCCATGTCTTAATCAAAAGACCACCATTCATCCCAGAAGCAAAACCAAGCTAACCTCTGTGTCATGGGTGGTTTTTGAAGCTATCACTGAGAAAGGCAGGGTCCCTGTACCCTACCCCCACCCAGGCCCTGCCCCCATTCCCTCCCAAGGAAATGGTCCCACCCCAGGCCTTTTCTCCTACCTCTCACCACAGTCACTGTGTGGGTCTCTGGCCAACGTCTTCCTCTTCTATCTTTCCCTCACTCTTCTCCAAGTATGAGAGGCTGCTGCCTATGTGCCTGTCCAAAGTTAGGAATTGGGTCAGTGTGGGATTGCTGCTGCAGGATGACTCACTCACTCAGCCTGTTCCTCCCCTCCTGGCCAACTGGGGCAGTGTGCGGACCTATAGATGTAAGTGTAAACAGGACTCCCCCCCAGTCAGGGAGCTTGGGAGAGACACACAAGTTTGGACAGAAGGAAGGAGGGTGCAGAGAGCCACGTGAGAGGAGGTGAGCTTGGGGAGAAGCTCCACAACCCAGTAGAAAGATCAGGTGGGTGACCAGGTAACCTCTGTACTGAGGTTTTTTCCCCCTCATAAAATCCCAGTTTCTGTGATTCAGGAGAAGTGCATACAAATGAAAGGTTAACTGTGGAAACACATAGCATTTTCCATCTGAAAACCTTAAGGCACCTAAGCAAAAACAATGAAGTAAGCTACACACTACTCCTTTTAGACAGTTAAGTATTATCCCTGTTTTTGAATGAAGAAACAGAGGCACAGTCTGACTGCCTTGTAAAATCAATAGAAAGACTCACCTGAAGATCAAGTCTTAAATAACTGGTGGTCCAATGTCACAATGCAAGTCTGTGATAGGGAAACACCCAGCCATGCTGCTTCTTGCCTTACATTGTGCTTACCATTTTCCTTATCTGGAGAACAAATGAGTGTCTTTGGAAGATCTAAACTGATCACGGAACAGGCTAAGATGCAGTGATAGTGGCTGGTGGCTGGGGTTAAAGTAAGCCGGAATGCGACAGAATGCCATTCCGGGGCCCACTATTTTTAGGGGCTCAGCATTCTGGGGCCCCTAAAAATAAAATGTGGAACTGGAACGCTGCGTTCCAGGGCCCACCATTGAAAAATAGCAGGCCTCGGAACACAGTGTTCTGGCTCCATGTTCTCTTTTTAGAGGCCCGAACTCTGGATCCCTAAAAGTAGTAGGCTCCGGAGTGGCATTCCAATGCGTTCCAGCAGGCAGGGGTGGGGGTGGGGTCCAGGGGCATTGCTACAGGGCTCAAGTCCTGCCCCAACTCCTCCCCTTCCAGGCCCGCCCCTACCTGAGGCCTGCTGCCTCTGGCCAACCCGCGCTGCTTCCCAAACCCAGGGCCTACTGCCCCCACCTCCCCAGCTGCACCACCACTGAGTGCGGGGGCAGCTGGCTTGCACTGGGGGGATATTGGGGGTGGGGTGCTTACATGGGGGGGCAGGAGCTGGGGTCGGGGGGACCACTGGAGCAAGAGTGTTCTGGGGCCCCCCAAATTATACATTAACCCCTTGGTGGTGGGGAGGAAAGTTGAGAAGAAAAAACAGTCTAGTGAGTCAGTCCATTCATATTGAAGGCTGGTGTCAGTCTCACGCTGCCTGAGCGCATGGTATGCTGAGCTTTGTATGCTCCATGCTGATAGCTTCCTTTGCAGCTGAGAAGCATAAAAATTGTCTTCCTAGCACAGAAGGCAGGCAGCAGGGAAAGACGTAGGGCCAGCAGAGCCTATCAGAAATGCCTTGCCTTTTCTTTGCCTTCAGTAAACCCTGCCCGTGCTCTATGTACACACACGGGTGCAAATATGCCTGCATACTGGTGCTAGCACAGGAAAGTTGCAGTAGCAAGGTATCCAGCTTTCTGTTGGTTATCTTACAAGAGAAGTTCAGAGTCAGAGGCTTAGGTCCTGGTCAAGCTTTCTAAGTCCATGGAAGCTTTTGCTTCTATAAGGATTGCAAGATAGGGGATATTAAATGAAAATGAATGGTGGTAAATTTAAAACTGATAATGGAAATACTTTTCTATGCCATGAATTATTTTGTTATGGAATTCATTGCCATAGCATGTAATTGAAACAAAAAAATTTAGCAAGAGTCAGTGAGAGATTATATAGTGACAATGAGACTATCTAGGGTCATTATAGTTGAAACCAAAAGAAAAAGTTATGCTTCAGGGGCTTGAATCAATTTCTAACAAGTGGCGGGATTAAGATGCTTTTTCTGCAAGTAGTTAATCCTATAACTCTGTACTGCAGAGTGTTTTTTGTATGCTTCTCTGAATAATCTGGTTACTGTTAATAAATGATACATGTATGCTGTGAGATGGGGTATGATTTGTAGCTTATATACACATGATCATACTAACTCAATGAGTCTAAATAGTAGTAGTGTACCAATGCGACTGAAAACACTCCTATATTCATGCCTTCCACACTATTTTAATTATCTTTCCATGGAATATGCCTTGTGAGGTATAATTTCAAAACTAATAACTCATGGGTTAATAATACCATAGTGAAATTTATGTGGCAAATATCATATATAAAGTTATGAACTCCCCTTCATGGTGGTGTTAGCACTTGTTCAAAACCAGACTATCTTGAGAAGTGAAAGTTGTTAAACAGGCCTTCCCTAAACAAAGGAATTTGTATTTACCTCAATTTATGTATTAGAAGCAAATAAGATCTTCGAGAGAGAGGGGAGGACAGGAAACAGAACAATTTGCATTTCAGCAAATACACATGGGGGAAGAAAGAGCTTGGAGCTTCCTTTACCACCAAACTCCATATTGCCTGCCTCACAGTTTGAATGTGATATCCCTTGGGATATTTTTCAGAAGAATTCATTTTGAAGATTCAACAGGCTGTACCTCTTTTTACATCTCTTTCATCTAAAAATGACACAGACCAGCAAGCACCTTTTGGGCCTATGGGAGAGACTGTGGCCAAGGAGAGGGTCAGTCACTGTCTTACTGGAAGATGGTGGGTAAGAACGGCTATCTTCAACAAAGCCTTGGGCCAAAACTTACTAGATTGTTTTAGATGTTTTGATGTACATTTTTACTTTTATTTTCTGGTAACCATTTCTAACTTTATTTGTTATGCCTGACATCACTCAAAATCCTATCTTATTTTGTTTTTGTTTATTTTTAATCTAAAACATTCAGTGCTATGTTTAAACTGAACTGTTTGGTAATCTAGTTAAACTGACAAACTGTTGAATACTGGCTCCTTAAAGGACCGGCAAACCTTAATATTTCTCTGATTGTTCTGGGATAGGTGTGGACATTTCAGAACTCACATTTTTGGGAAAATTCAACATTGGGGAGAGTGTGAAAGTCATTGGTGGTAGCCGGTGGAAATTAAAGTGTTGCACCAAGGCTTCCAATACATAGACAGAAAGGACACCTTTTGCTGACTGTGGCAGTCCCAAACAGAGGTCCCACAGTGGCAAGATGTCATGAACCAGTTGCTGTTATGGAATAAGAGGTGACACAACACTTGAGTGATCTGGATTGGCCCCCAGAATGTGACAACCATAATAGCATGGACAGTAAAGGCATAATGTAAGTGTGCTGAGTAAATATTCATGGGATTCAGGCAGGTTGTACATAGCACAGCTAAACCATGTCTCTGCTGCCATTGCCCCAAGCTACTGTGGCTGCCCTGCTATGTATCTCCTGTTTGTTGAGGTAGTGTAAGTATGTGTATGCAAGCTGTGAATCATATCATCAGCACCACTAACTCTTAGTGCAGATGTAGCCACAGAGGGAGAAGAATGGATTAGTCACTAGAGCACTGGACTTGAGAACTAGGTTTAATTTCTTTCTGAACTCCAGGCTTCCTCCTATGTGACTGTACTCTATCCTATGCCTTTGGAAAAAGGAAATCAAACTTCCATATATGCCAGGGGCTTTGTGAAAATAAAATCTGTTAAATGATTAAGAAGCATTCATGGTGATGTGGGACCTATAACTACATAGCTACTCAAGTAGATGGATCATGGCTCTGGTCCAGTATGGCAATTTCTGTGCTTTTATGATAAGACCTTTACGGAATGCTGGCAAACAAGAGCTGTCTGCAACTTCACAATACTAATTTTTAAACATTTATTATTATTTTATTTTTTGGAGCAGGATCAGAACTCAGAGGATAATAATCCTGCTGTGGCTATAAATGAGAAGGGTACAGAAACAATCAGTCTCAGCAAGAATCCAGGCTCTTGCAGGAAGAGGAAGGAAAGAGGGTAAAACTATATATACTTCTTAGTAAAGAAAATAAATGCAACACACTTCTTCACGGTTATGACTCTGACAGAAGAGTCACTAAGGTTTCTGTATTTGTTGTTCTATACTGCAGGTTTCCATGACAGTTAATTCAATAGGCAGTGCTTTTTTTCTAGACAGGACATGAAAAAACTGTTTTTAATTTTGATGGGTTTTAGAAATCTCTTTGTGAAACAAGGACTTAATTAAGTGTATCCTGTCTGGACAAAGGTATAGTTATGTGACTGCCTTGCACCTGCTGGGATTAGATGAGGGCACAGAGACCAACAGTAAGGACCTTATCATGAGGAAAGGAGCCTACTTGTCCACCCTTTACTTACGTCACCTGAGAATCAGAGAGCTCCAGGTAAAAACAAAAGCCTACGTGTTTGGTTCATTTTTCAAGGATACCATGTCCATGTAATCCTATCTCAGCTACAGTAATATATGGTTATGTATCTGATTTGTTTCAGCGGGTTTGCCTGGGTATCCTGAACTACTTCAGATCTGTTGAGCGAACATTAACAATCAGCACTTCAGGTCTTACCCTCCATGCTGGTAACTTAGTCTCCAGCACTGAAGATACCTGTTGGGTAAATGCTGTCAAAGGAGGCATTGGAGTTTCTGGTGGTCTGGGCTCTCGCCCTTATATCCATTATACGCCAGCTGACTTCAAGGTGATTGATTCAATAACTCTGTAAAAAGGTCATCCAAAACATAGATTGACATAGGAGTCTATAATGTGTTCCTTTTTGTTTTCTTGTCTTTATTTCTGCACTCTAAAACTTAGTTGATATGATAAATTGAGCTATCTGAGTTGCAGTTATCCTCCTCCTTTGATTCATTACTTGACAACCTGAACTCCTATTATCTTATGACCTACCAAGGCTTAAAACTGGAAACTGTATGCCATTGGTAAGTTCTGTCTTATGGGGGATGCAGCATTTGCATCTAGCCTGGAGAGGTACTACACCTTAACATAATGTACAGAAGAGATGTTATAAGTAACTTCTAGCAGTTTCTAAAATATATTAATTATAGTGTGTTTTATTTTTGTTTTAAATCTTGCTTTGAAGTCTTTGTGGTTGGAGTGCTGTAAGTGTGGCACTTGGATGAAGGGTGTGTGTGTGTGTAAAATTAGTTCCAATAAAACACCTTAAGCACTTTAACATACATGTAACATTTTTCCCATCTGTAAAATGTGTGGAATTACAGAATAATATAAATAGTTTATTTATAACAATGTGTTTGGTGTGTTATGAAACTTGCTCAAGATGAGGGTCAGAACTTGCTTCTTACTTTACTACCTGTAATGCAGCCACACCAAACTCAGTCAGATAAAACTCATGTGCAATACTATAGCATGACATCCTGTGAATGAAATTAAAACTCCCACTTGGCTGCATCCTTTCTCCTTCAGTCCTAGGAGTTGGCTCAGAATGACATTTCCCCACTGGAGGCTCTCGTCAAGAAGGTACACAGCACTGCTGTGTAGTGATGTGTTGAGGAGGGAAATACCAGATGGTTGTTAACATTTACTTTGTAATTCTGTGTGGGTTTTGTGGTCTTGGTGCCTCTGAACAACTCCAGGAGAAAGCTACAGGCACAAATACCAACACCTAGACATTCAGCTACCTGACCTGGAGGCACAAATGTACAGCTAGATTTCTAAAAATCTTATTTTCTCCCGCAAACAATTGGGGGCACCAAACTGAAGCTCTGGTTCTTCAAAATGTGGCTCAAAGCCATAAAACATTCTAGGAATGCCCCCAGGATTTGAGCGTATTTTTGTGGGGGAGGGGTGGTTCTCCAGGTTGGTGGTTTCCCCCTCATCTTTTGCAGTATATTGTAGTGATCACTTCCAGACTGAGGTCCAGTGGAGAAGTAAATAGCAAAGATCAATTGGAAATTGAAGGGGCAGGGGTTGAAGAACAAAATTTCGGGGACTTCCCTCATCTATTGGAAGAATCTACTTAAAACTTCTGCTTTGTATTGAACTTCTTAGTGTGATACTTGCTCAGTAACTTTTCTAAATCAGCCTTAACTTGATTCTGCTATAAAGGGTTTGTGTCAGTAGATCCCCTATCCTGCCACTTCTGAGGTCACTGAAGCATAATACTCACTTCAGAAATGTAAGTAAAGAGCAAAGGGCATAGACTTTTGTCAGAAAGAAGAAAATATTAACAAGCTGATCTAATATTACATATAAATTAAACATAGGTTTTGTGGGCATTTACTGGCTGGTAAAGGATGAAGATTCTTCTAGTTCAGCACAGATCTCTGAAGTTTACATTCTGTCACTACTAAGACAATTAAAGAACATTAGCAAATGTGTTGATTAATTTGGGATCATGGGCTTCCATAACTAAAATTAATGCCTCACCCAGTGCTGCTATTCTTCTTTGCCCACTTCTCTTTCTAATGGAGTTTGGAAGGCATCCAATTGTGAGAGGTAAATTTGATTGATGTCATTGATTTCCTAGGGCCAAGAGGAAAATCTTAGTAAAACCAAAGAGAGGAGGAGTGTTGAGAATGGTGCAAATTAGGATGGTGTATTAGACACAGGAAAAATACAGGTAGACTTTGCAAATGAAAGATATTAAGTAAATATAAGAACTTCTGTAGAACTTCCCCTCACTGCTGTTCCACCCTTTATATCAAGGTATGGCATGGCCTTGCAGGTGCTCCCTACCTCAGTTTACAAAGTGTGGTCATATGAAAACAGCTGAATAGCAACCAGTTCAGAATCTGGTCTGTGCCTTTAAACAAATAAATGTAAAGGCAGGGGCTTGGTTGCAGCACCTTAAGACCAGGACTCAGCCAAGCCCTGGGATTCTGGGTTTACCTTGGGGAGCTACTTCTGTCTCCCAGGGTCACCTAGCGCTACAAGAAGCAGACAAGTTTTCTTAACTGACTTGCTCCCTCTTGGTTCATGTCACCTTCTGGCCTGAGGAGGTTTTTGTTAAGCAGAGGTGTCAGGGCACTGCCACCTCCAGCAGGGGCTGAAACAGTCTGACAGATCCTGTCTCTACTGGATTTAAAAAAATGAATTAAAATAAGGCACAACTGTATGTTAAGGGTTTGTCTACACCAGGAAATTACCTGTTATGCCATACTACCCCTGTGGACGCTCCTATTGTAGAAGAATGCTTTTTTGTCTTAGCATCTATTGCTTTAAGAGCCAACACCACTCCTATTAATTGCAATGTGAAGCTCATGCCAGGAATGTTACTGAACAATATCGAATAGTGACATAATGCCAGGGTAGGTAATCTGGACCAACTCGTTAAAATCTGCTGATTTTAGAGGAGTAAGAGTTTTAGATGAATGTTAAAGTATCCCATTTTTATAGTACCTGCAAATTTATGGGCAAGATAGCAAACACATGTTAGTCAATGTGCCACTTCACAAAACAAATAATGATCTGTTAAGTCTTTTGGATGTGTGAGGGCTCCACCCAAGTATTACAAACGTTATATAACAAAGAAATGCATGACAAGCAATGTTACAGAATTGGAAATAAGGAAAAATTGAAAAGGAGTCTGACTAACTTTTTTAAAATTTTTTGTCAGAAGTGGCAGAAAAGACAGTTTAAAAAAAAAAAATATTGTGACCACCTACCTGAGTATCATAATCAAGGAGTCCTTTTTTCTGATTCACATCCATTGTGGTAGAAAAGAATCCTACCACAAGAGCTAACCTCCTAATTCTGAGGCCTGTATTACTCTGTGAGGGGGGCAAAATCAGGCTAACAATGAAAACTCTTTACATCTCACATCATTACATAACAAAATAGCTGTGACAAGGTGGTAGCACAGAAATATGTGATAGTTTCTTGTATCATTTTTATTTCTTGCTGTATTTTATTGCTGTTTGGAGACCTTGAAGACTATCTCCTTCAGGTTCCAGGCTTGCCCTTAGATATACAGGTGTGTAGTATTGCATGTCTTGGCAGACTGATTACTTCTGTCACAATAATGCTTGGGACTGTTCCTTGCACAGGTCCACAGTGCACAGTTCATGGAGTTTTCAGAGGTGGAAAACCATGATGACTTTTATACCATTGAAGATGGATACATTCACATACAGGACCAGCGAGGGGCTTACATCATGTATGATGTAGCTTTAATGGACCTGAAAAACCTTGAAAATCAGATGCTGCTTGTGGCGAGCCAGTACATTGAAAAAGATAAAGGTAAGATTCAGTTTTGCTAGCTCAAAAGTTTGTAGTCAAATTGAACTTGTGCTACAAATTTTTGAAGTGTGGCTATGGACCCTCTGCAGAGCCGTTTTCAATTGACTTTCTGGAGCCTTTCCCACTCATTCTATGCAGGCTTTTATAATGCATCCATAACAGTTGTGTATGAACACTGGGAATGATTGTCAAGAGCGTTGCTGGTGCTCGGCTTACAGGGCTCAAGCCACGAGTCCCAGCGCCCAAGCCCTGGCGCTTTTCCCAGGGGCCAGCAGCACTCCTGATGATTGTCATTGATAACTGATGCCACTCCAGTCATCTGATTCCCTGCACAGTACAACTGGGACCTCATTATATTAAATAGAGTTAATGAGGAAAGAAAGATTATTGAGAGGCCTGGGAGTGGGGTGGAAATATACAACTTCAAGGGACAAGGAAGAATTATACAAGGAAAAAGTTAATTGTTTTTAAATTACTGCTGCTTTGTAAATGCTGCTTAAAAGGCAGCTTGGACTTTATGCATCTCTAGCCACATTTAGTCTATTCTGTCAGTTGTTAAAAACTAAACTGTAACTATTTCAAGTTACAGTAGGAAACAAGTTGAAAGTGGGTTACAAAGTGCTGCTAAAAAAGTAATTAGTCTTCTGGGACAGGAGATGGAGATGAAAGATAGGGCCAGCTCAAGTGATGAGCCAGCGTGGCTCTGGTTCAGGGCACTGAAGCTTAGGGATGCCAGCTCACCCCCACCAGCCCCTGCAGGCACAGAGCTGGCACTTAGGAGTACCAGCCTGGCCCTGCCACCATGTGAGCACCAGCCTGGCCCGGCCCCACCTGCCCCAGCAGGTGCAGAGTCAGCACTTAGAGGCACAAAAGAAAAAGTTGGCTTAGGGTACCACAACCCCTTGAGCCAGACCTGGTGAAATAATGAAGGAAACCAAGTGGGAGGAACTGTTAGAAAAGCATGAAAAAAGAGCTACATATATATATATTCAAAATAGTCGAGGAAAATGTTTGTAATGGTACAGGGAGAATTACTTTAAACTGTAGAGTAATACTTTATAAGACCTTCCAACTAACTCTTTGGATAGCAATAGGCCTGGCTAGCTTTAGTACTTTATTGTACCTACATCTTCCTTCAGGACATAAGCCAAGCATAATTTGAAGGAAGGAGGGGACAGGAAAAATCTTTCCCTTTGAGTAGGTTATTTCATAACTGCTTAATGCTGGGCTTTTTTAACCTTCCTCTAAAGCATCTAGTACTGGCCACTGTGCAAACCTAGAAAAGATGGAAGACTGTCCTGATCTGATATGGCAGTTTCTGTGTTCATAAATTGCTTAATCTTCAGTATCCCATCTCACCTAAGGTCTATTAATGTGTGGCCCATAGTGGATTATTCCTGTCCTAGTTCTTTACACTCCCATGCTGAAGATACTGGTTGCAGTCTCTATATTACTAGATCAACAGGGACCGAATACAATGAAAAGGCAAAGTGCTCTGCTATCACAGGCAGGGGTGGATTACCACGTGGGTCAATGGGACCTGTGCCCAGGGCTGCCCTGCCAGCAGCCAGACACTCAGAAGGGGAATGGGGCGAGCTGGCTTGAGGCCAGGCTCTGAGCTCGTGCCCCACTCCTGGGCTGTCTGATCCATCTCTAGGGGCAGGGTGAGCCATCCCTCAGGCTCTCCCATTCTCGTCCCGCCCCTGGACTGGCCACTCCACCCCCTGATCTACCACTGATCACAGGCAATAAATGCTTTTATGCAACTTCTTCAGACAGTTCAAAGAGCAGCAGTGATGGGCTCAAAATACTTTTGCCCTGTCCAGCTATTAAGATAGAGGGTAGTGGTTGTAATTTGCAGCTGGCGGGCAGCCAGTGAAGTGTCACCCACTTACACCAGAGATGAATTTGGCCTGAGGAAACCATTTTATTTGATTTATATTTTGACAAGGCAAACTACATTTTTAACTTAATAGCATCAGTTCCAAATGGGGAGAATAAATAAAATTAACTAGACAGGCAATTATGAGCTATACAGACAGAGCTATAAGATTTGCTTAAATTAAGAACTAAAACCATAGTCAGGCAACTGGAATCATTGCTTTTTGAAGAAGAGTCCACAGGCTGCCAGTTCAGGCAGAACTGATTAGTGATGTTTCCCTAGTTCACACCCAGTGCTAAATTAACAAAGAATTCTGTGGCACTTTTAAAGACTAGCCAATTTATTTGTTGCATGAGCTTTCATGGGCACAATCCCACTTTATCAGATGGATGGAATTTAAAATATAGCATGTGGGCTGTAAATATAAAGATTCCAGTTCTGCAGTTTCACGTTCCAAGCTGTTTTTTTAATTTTTTTCTGAAGTACTATAGCTAGCATGTTTTGACTGAATGTCCAGGTAGGTTGAAATATTCTCCTACTGGTTTTTGACTGTTATCATTCTTGATGTCTGGTTTGTAGTTAACTTAACAGGTAACCTAAGAACAAGCCCTTTGTAAACAAGACTCTAAGTGCATCATTGTGAAGAACTCTCTGCACTGCCTTCTTGTAACCCAGTGAACTGTGTATGCAGGTTCCTTTGTAGGTCTGAGATCTTGGGGTGAGGAAGTGGCAGTAATTTTAACCACAATTAGATCTTCTGATTAAACTAGAAAGTGTGCTTTTCAGTCTCTTTGGGATTCTCCTGACTCACGCCTCCTCATCTGGAGTTTCCCAAACACTGGCCAGTCCTCTTTTTGCTTTACACCAAACACCTTTTTTTGAATGTGTGTTTTTGATGGATCACACATGGTTTTTGCATATAGACTGCATTAAGGCCTCCAGAATCTCTGGAATTTTTAAATCTGCCATGTGGACCTTCTATTCCCCAGTAAAGGTGAAAGAAAGTTGCTCTTTTTTTAAATAAATAGGGTGGCCGCAAATTCCAGAAAACTGAGGATGTGTAAATTATTCTAAAACTTTTCTGGGCCTGCTTCCGTGTCTGTCGATTTTATAGAAAACAGTATAGTGTCATCTCCAGATTAGTCACCTATAAGAGTCACTAACCAGTTGGAGATACTGAAAATGACACCAAACGAAAAGACCCCTAATGTCATTAGTTTAAAATTTTCCAGTTGACACTAATCTTCAAAAGGATCTATAAATTAGTCTTTTATTACATGGTTTCAGTTATCTCATCCTATAACATGGTAGTGCACATCAGAGTGTGTAGAAAATTCCCTGTCAATAAAGCACTATCCATGGGCTTCTCAGAGGTGTTGTCATAAATCCCAGAAACTGGGACTATTTTTTAGTAGAAACCAAGCAGAATATTAGCCTTGTCTCAAGAAGAGGGGTGTGTGAATGTATGTTTAAACAGAGACCTTAATACAAAGATGTTGCTGGTTTTTAATGGGAGATGCGTTGTTCACTTTCTTTCCTAGGCCATGTAACGTACAGTCAATCCAGTAGCAATAACTTCTTAGCATTGGCACATGCATCTGTGGATCGATCTGCGGTACTGCTTGACCTTTGGACTTGTGAAGCTGCTCTTTTGCAGAATAAACGTCAGGTACATCCCCACCCAATGAGGAAACTCTGAAAATTATTACTACAGCTCAGTTAATCTTCAATTTAATTAAAAAATTAAATATCTTCCAATACCGAAGGTTCACAGTGCAGGTGATATAATCAGCAGTAGCAAGTTGTATTAGAGTGCATGATAGAGGTGGTTCTCTATGTCACTAACCAAAAGTTCGTGTGTTGCATCACAAAGGCTGTTTCTAAACATTAATTCTTTTGTCAGTTATGTTAACAATGAATGAAGTGCATGGAGTAGTAGAAAAGTCTCTATCACATTCTTCGCAAACACACCCACTGTATTGTACATAGAGCTGAACCCTGCCAATTTGAATTTTGGCATACTGCAAACTTAATCCACACTGAATGTGGATTTAAAGGTTTGCTATTCTCTGGAATAATTGGAAAAATAGAATTTAGGAATGTTTGCAAGGCATTGTACACGGAAATGAATATACAAGGTTGTTTCTGCCCACTGAGTTTAAAGTTGGAAAGACAAAGATTTTACAAGAATGGAATGAGAGACCTAGAGGAGGAGGATTTAAAACTAGCACAATGGAGTTTTGGTTCATGTCTAGAGCTCAAAGGCCCTGCAATAATTTAAATAGTAGGTAATAATAGTAAGTTTATGTTCCTGCGAGTGGCAGCACTATAGTATGCATGAAGCCCAGTGTAAGGAAGCATAGATGGTTGCTTCTGAAGAGCAAGTGTGTGAGAAGGGCCTATACTCTGAATTGCTCATTTCTATTTCATTTTCATTCCTACCATAGTCCCCCTGCCACATCACAATAGCGGAGAGAGCTTAGGAGAGTTTCTGTATGCCAAGCAAGCAGAGTTTAATAAATATAAGAACTCTAATTAAAAATTGAATTATATTTAATATACAGTATACACACACATGAACATATACATGCATCACAGAAATCTCAGAAATTTCCTATGCATTTGCTGTTGTGGTAGAAAAGGTATATGTATCTCCGTTCAGTTATTCCTCTCACCAAGTCTCTATTAATCATGGTGTCTCTTTTTTTGTCTTTGCACTTCTTAAATTGATTTGATATTGTGGTTTGTTTGTTTGTTTTGTTTGTTTGTTTGTTTGTTTGTTTGTTTGTTTGTTTTAAACATCTTATATGTGTGACACCTATTGCCACATAGGAATACATGGAGTCTCAGAGAAAGGGTGGAACTTCCAGGCTTGCAGGGGAATGAAAGTAGTTTACCCCTTGTTGAGGAATTAGGATGGTCTAGCGGTTAAGGTCTGAGCCTTGGACTTGAGAAACCTGGAATCAGAGATGACTTGAATCTGCTGATAGTGGAAGAAGTGGGACACATGACTTCCCCATGTTTGGCTTCTGGGAGGAACCTTTCAGCTCCACCTCTATGGACCAGGGCAGCCAATCCTGCTGGCTCCTAGGTGGGGTTGGGGCCCCAGGAGTGGAGAGCATGTGCTAGACCAGGGAGGCCAGGGTATGGGTGGGCCTGGCCAGGGAGAGACACAGCATCACACTATCTCACCAGAGCTCCCACGCTGTCATGGACACCTTAGCAGGGGAAAGGGTGCAGCTAATTCCCTTAATTTGGGCTGAACAGAGGTTAGGGAACAGAGCTAGGCTTCTGGCTCCTTCTCCAGTGACCCTTCCTACCCTGCCCCCTGCCACAGTTACTTGTGTGTGGGGGGGGGGGCTCAATTCGAATGATCTGGGGTCCTGGCCCCCTGGAATAGGACCAGCTGAGCTGGAAATGTGCCAAGGGGAAGGTGCAGCAGAATTAGCAGAGTGAGCTCTGCAAGAGTAGATTGGTGCTCACCAGTAGATTGGCCCTCCACCCCCCACTTGTCACCTCTGTTCAATATCTGGTCTCCCACAGATTTTCTTGAGTAAGTTGCATAACCTCTCTGTGCCTAAGGGTATGTCTATACTGACAGCAGCAAAATCGCTGCCAACAGTGTGATCTTCCGGGCACAGTTTGGCTCCAGACCTGGAGCTGCTGAAAGCCAACTGCAAGGCATTTGCGGTCAGCTTCCCGTAGTGTTTCTCGGAGGCTTGAAAAGGTCATCAGCAGATACTCAAGGTATTTTACATGCCTTGTGTATCTTTCATCGACTGTTGCTAAGAAGCCCTGTAACTATGGACTAGGGCAGGGGTAGCAACCCCTGGCACGTGTGCCGACAGTGGCACCTGAGCCCGTTCAAAGCGGCACATGGCACCATCTGCAATACCACAGAAATTGCCACTCCTGCCACCAAAAGCCGCTGTGGGCAGCTTCCATTGGGTGCAGTTGGGACACAGAGGGTCCCCCAATTCCTTTTCCTCCATGTGATACAGAAAAAAGCTGCCTGGAGTGGCTTCTCTCTGTAGTGTGGTGCTCCCCAAAGGAGCCACTCTAGGCAGCTTCTTTCTGCAGCATGCCTGGGAACCCCTAAAAGGAGCCGCTGCTTTTTGTGGCATGCCTGGGGACCCCTTTTCCCAGGCAGTACCACCAAGATGAGTTACTCTGGGCAAATTCTTCCGTGGCATGCCTGGGAAGTGCTCCCACTCCAGCCGTTAACCGCTGCTGAATTTTCAGGCAGCTGCCTCATTTTTTTTTCAGCAGAGGGGGCTGCCGGCACCAGCTGACAGCTGGGGAGGAAGGACTGGGTACAGGGGTTGACAAAGGTTGCTGACCCCTGGACTAGGGGTAAGTTTCCCTTTGATACTACTTACAGAGGTTTTAAGGGGAAAAAAAAAGACATGAAAGACTGTGGAGCTGTTAAAAGGTGTTTATTTTTATAAAGAAAAAACTTTCCTGCTTCAGAACATGAAACAGCCACCGACTGCCTGGGGCTTCAAAGAAAGGTCTTATGTGGGCAGGTTATTGTAGAAATGTCTTGAACTGAAGCTTCTGGTACTGCCTTTTATCAGAAACAGGACATCAAACTAGACAGACTACTGGTCCAGCCTTGCTTGCCCCTCTTTAGTTTTTTTTTAAACCTCTCTATTACCAGCAAAGAACAAGTATTCAGCTAGTAAAAAGGAAAAACAATTTCATGTTTTGTGTACTCACTTTTGAATATTCCTTCAGCTTCTAGATGGTTATTTTGAGGCTTACCAGCACGCTCTGGATGCAGAGGAAAGATTTGCTTTGGGCCAAGCAATAACTGATATCATGCACAAACGCCCACGATTTGATCTCAATCTCAGGTATTTTGTGAACACCTACAATGATGAATGCATCTGCCTAAAGCTTCAGCTGCAGCTGGTACGAGAGATACTCAACCAGCAAGTAAGTAGGATTTGTTTACAATATGTTCTGTGGGAGACCGGAAGAGTAGAACTGGTCCTTGAACTGATAACTTTGAATGCACTGTGGATAGGTTTGCAGTACTGCTGTTTAAGGTAGACTGTAACTTTTCAGTATCAGTCTAACAGTGAAATCCGATGTGTGCTCCATAAATTAAATAGCCAGAAGTCAACAGCAGAAAGCTGAGACTTACACTTGAACTGCAAAATGAATGCTGGAAAGGTTGCAGAGCTCTTTGCAATTTAAACACTTTGAGGGACTACATCTATGGAAACTGGAAAGAAATAGAAGAAAAACTGAGCAAATTGGGGAAATTTTAAGAATGAACAACATTAGATTTTGCAGTCACCCTCTAGTTTGCATTGCCATGGGAGACCGAGGGCTCATGTTTGAGTACCTGATAATGCCTTTCTCCACCACTGAGAAAAATGTATGCAAAAATCCTTAATACTTTGAAGTGCATTTTGTAAACAATGATTGGTAAATAGTCATGAAGAGAGTGGGAGTCTTGCCAAGTGACTAATCTACAAAATGAAGTCATAAATTCTGGGCTCTATTCTAAGCTCTGCCCATATTTTGTGTGGCGTTTCACATCATGTCTTTTCTCAGTGCCTGCGTTTCCCAGTCTGCAAAGTGAAAGTTTGTAGGCTTAATTAACAAATAGTGTGGCACTTTAAGACTAACAGATTTATTTTTCACATGAGCTTTCGTGGGAGAAAATCCCACTTCGTCAGATGCTTCGAAGATGGGTGAATTTACAGAATGGAATGAAAATAAATGCAAGGGGGTGTAAAACATAGGATCAGGTAATAAAGTAACACCAAATCAGAGCAGTTGTTAGGTTATAACTATGGGGAGCCTGAAGTCAAATTACCTTTTGTAATGGGAAGAGAACCCATAGTCTCAATTATCTTGAAATCGAGACTATGGGTTCTTTTCCCATTACAAAAGGTAATTTGACTTGAGGATCCCCGTAGTTATAATCTAACAGCTACTCTGATTTGCTGTTACTGTATGACCTGATCCTATGTTTTACACCCCCTTGCATTTATTTTCATTCCATTCTGTAAGTTCACCCATCTTCGAAGCATCTGACGAAGTGGGATTTTCTCCCATGAAAGCTCATGGGAAAAATAAATGAATCTGTTAGTCTTAAAATGCCACACAACTCCTTGTTTTTTTGCTGGACTAGACTAACAAGGCTATCCCTTTGGAAATTAATTAACAAATGTTTGTAAAGTACTTTATGGTTCTCAGAGGGTCTTATGTAAGTAGTTATTGTAGCTAGTAGCATTGTTTAAAACAAAACAAAACAAAAAAAAAACCCTGTCACCTATCCACTTTTATGGCCCAAATTCTGTCTAAAATAATTTTGTTGGTATCAGTGGAATTATATAAGGGCTGAATTTGGCCTGGACTGTTTATAGGTAAGTATATTTTTGAATTTTACTTTCTAATGTCACTTACATCATGTATTGATTGATTTCCAGATAGATGCCCAGCGGGAATATGTCCAAAAGATTTGGCACAAAGGTCAGGAAGGTGGTATCAGTGAATTTGGACTTCCCCAGAATATAATTACTAAGCAACTTATCTCTCTTAATAATAGTTGGTGAGTAATTTAATGTAGACAGTCTTGCTGGAAATAACTTTTACATTCCAGTGGTTGTAACTGATTTCTGTTTTCAAATAATGAATCTTACTTTCTAAAGTGTTGGATCCCAAATTGTAACTGTCTTAAGAAGGGCCTTAACTTCTCAGGATTTTTACTATTTAATATACCGTTTAGTTTGCTAGAGAGACATTTGAGCAAGAAAAGTGATTTTTTTTCCTGATGGTAGATTCAATTCATTCATTTTGCGTGGCACTGGGAAATTAATATTTCCAGTTATAAGGGATATATAATACTGATGTCAGAAATCTACTTTTCAGTTCACTAGTTGTTGTGTCAGTCCCAGGGTATTGCCATTTGCTATGTGGTAATGGTAGTTGCAACAAGGGCAAGGTTTGATATTGAGGGATTCCTCTTAATGTTCCAAAACAGAACTGGTTCAAGCCCTCACCCAGAAACCTTGGAAAACTAAGCACCACCCTGACTGTCTATAATAGGCATCATTTGCAAACACTGTGTCTGTATAACAAAAGAAAAAATGATTAATGGATTAATTTGGGAAAGCACAACACAGATTTAAAAGTCTGCAAGCCATAAGTAAATATGCCTGCCTTACCCCACAGGATCTTGGGCAGTATTTCACACTGTACCATCTGCAAGTCCAATGGATGAACTTCCCTTTCATTCCACTCCTCCCCATTCAGTCTGTTGTCCAACTCGCAGAGCCCACCTGTGTATTTGGGTGGTAGAGTGAAGCCTCTGCTTGCTGCTGACTCTGACTTTGATGCTGAGGTTCCACTAGTAAGCTCAATCTTTAGTTATTTTCTCCTATGAGTGATTCACTGATTCATGGAGATGAGTAATTTCACTGGGTTATAGTCACTGCTGCTTCATCTTCTGTGTTGTCTTTTCACTGCTACACTGTCCCCGCACTGGTCTAAACCTCAGCTCTTGATTTCTGCCCATGGAAGTCTTAGTTTTCCAGCAGATAGCTTAAATCATTGTAGTTTTATTTTTGTCTACTAATCATTTGCAATGTACACTTACTCCTGTCACTTTAACAAGGATTCTGTTCAGAGAGAGGTTTTTTTGTTTAGTTTTTGAGTGCTATGTGAATGACATGCCAAATATGTATATAGCAGATTCTGCTTACTAGCAGCTCCTTACTTGGCAGGTTTGTGGGGATGCAGCCAGGGAAGGAACACTGGGATATCTTCCCAGATTTGAGTCTCACTAAACCGCCTTGTGGCAGGGAAGCAGCAGGGTGAGGTACAATGTAGCTCTTTTCCCTCTGTGAAAAAAATAGTGCTGGTATCTGGGCTGCAACGCTCCATCCTGACTCCTGCCCTACCCATAGTCTCCCTTCCCTGCTTCCCCTCCCTGCCTCCAAAGGGTCCTCCACTGGGCAGGGATGCAGGCACCCCAACGCCTTAGCTGCTCTGTACTCCCAGGTACAGACAGGTTTTTGAGGCTGCAGCCAGGGAAGGAACATCCCAACATTTTCTTCCCTGCTGAATGCAGTCCCACAAACCTATCTGCAGCTGGTGCCTTTCTTCTAAAAACATTTCTCAGTAAACGCCATGCTGTTGCTGATATCCAAATCCTGTTGTCATTGAAGTCATTGGGATGGGGTGGGTTCCCAGCAAAATGCTGCTGTTACCTGGAAGTTGTTAACATAAGGGTTTCTATTAAGCTACATTCACTGTATCAGTATGGAAGTTTGTCCTGCCAGCTGCTTATAAAACGGGAGCCTTTTCCCTCTAGGAGTGACCTTGTTCTTCAATACATTCATCAATTTAATAAATATCACTTTTTTTAAAAAGCCCTGCTTTGAAGAACATTTACTTGCTGGAGTTTCACCCTTCCCTTGGCCTGGCATCTTTAATCCCGAAAGCTCTTGACTACGTCCTCCAGGAGTTCTACAACATCTGTAGACCAAAAACACCCAGAGAGACAACTAATCTGGAAAAGCAAGTACTTCAGTTAGCAGTGGATGAATGGCTGAGTATGGAAAAGCCTGAATCTTCATACAGCCCACAAATTCAGAAAGATGTAGGTTCAGTTTATACTTTTATGTAAAAAAGAACTGTTGAAACTTGTTAGCCCAGTTGAGAAAGTGTTGCAAGTCACTTAAAGATGAAGCAATCTTGTTGGTGCTAGGATAATTGTTCTTTGTTTAGTGGTTAATGTTTTAGTTTTATAGTCCTGTAGTGTTAGTTTAGTTATTTAACAGTAACTTGGCCAAAGTCCTTTTTGTCTGTTTCCACATGCAAAAAATCCCAACTTAAAGGTACAGTGATAAGATTTTTTTAAAAACAAAATCTTATTCTGATTTCACACCAACGTAACACAATAAATCAAGAATACTCAGCTGAAGTAAAAAAAAAAGGTTACACAAACGTAAATCTGGTCTGAGATCAGAATTGGGCCTTATATTTGCAGTGTGCACGTGTGGGTGCAGAAGTATATACGTACAGGTACTAGTTTTAATAAAGGTTGCACATATACATAAATTATTATAGATGGGGCTGGTAGCACTGCCTATTAACCAGGCTGCCTAGAACTTCAGATTTATAAGACCCCATTTTCTGTTGCTTATATCACTTTTATAACAGGGATCTCAAACACACGGCCCATGGGCCACATGCGGTCCCTAAAGCTATTTCCTGCAGCCCTCAATGACACTATTGTTATTGATATTTGCAGTGTCATTGTATGAAGAGGTTTCAGTGGTATGGCCATTGGGCTAATGTACTAGTCCTCATGCAGCCCTCATGGTAATTTGCATTTGAGACTCCTGTTTTATAATTTATGATGAAATTGCCTATGCTGGGTGCCAATCTCAGATTGCATTTTTGGGAAAATTTTTAGCCAAATTTCCAAAAATGAGGCTAAGGGAAAATAATGTATTTTTTAAAAAATCTTGTAATCTTCTTAAAAGCTTTGACACCTCAAGCTTTGGAGCAGGGGTTTGAATATGGCAGGAGGGTGGCCTTTGTGTCAGGGAAGTGCTTCCTGGTCATTGCTGTGAAATATAGTTCACAAATGCTCAATAAAGGCATCTTAAATTTTAGCAATTTCTGAAGTTTCTGCCTGCAATGAGTAGGTGCCAAACTGCAGCTATGTAAGACTTTCCCTGCAATTGAAGCTTTGGGCTGTGAGGCATTGCCAGAGCTGGGTCCAGATACCTGACCTGGGAGTAAGAAGATCGTGTCTTCTGTGCTCTCGGCGATCCTGTCTTGCTTGGTCTTGGGACTGAAATGCACAAGGAGCTGAGGCAGGGGTGTAACTGGGAATGATTGGAACAGGGTGCAAGGAGAGTGAAACTAAGGCCATGTTTGCACTTACAGTGGCTTGCAGAGCACCTGCACTTTACACACTCCTAGCATGTGTATAAATACCAGTGTGCATGGTAGTGCACTGCTTAGGTGAGTAAAGATACACTGGAATGTTAGGGTCTATACACTACACTGCTTTCTACATACCCAGGTTAAGTCTCCAATATCTACACTGCTATCTTCTGCAGTATAGTGTTCCCCCCCGCCAACATCTGAGCACCTTTCCCTGCAACAGGGGAAAGCTCCAGCAACTCCCCACTCCCAGAGCCCTTCATTTCTGCATATAATTACACGTATCCTGTATGCTGCTGTGAGTGTTGCTAAAGCTGAAAATTTACTGGGCAGGCCGATTGGGGCTAGGATGAGAACCCCGAGAAGCGGACGGTAGATTGTAGTGGGCAGGGATGGGACTGTGTCAAGTGAAAAGGGATGGGGCACAAGTCTGCCCACTAGAGCACACTCTCCTCCAGAGCCTAGAGTAGAACCCAAGATTCCTGAGATTCATCATTCCTCTGCTCTTAGCCGATATCTGTAAAACCCACTGGCAAAAGTCCTAGCCTCGCTCCAATGCTGGTGCGCATGCAGGCTGACAGTTATTCTGTTAGCACAAATGGCAGAACTTTGTGAGGTGGACCTAAAGTTTCTAGTCCTGCTGGTAAATGATGTGGATATCAATATCATGTCACATGATGGAACTAATTTATTTTTAGTTTTCTTCTTAAAATACTCAGAAACTTATACATCAACTACATAAAAGGAACATTGTTCAAGTTGCAAAGAACGAAGGTAGCCTGTACAATCATCATTTGGTCCCCTCATGAATATATATTTTGACACAATCTTTAATTATATGATCACATGCTATGATTTGCACAGAACCCCTACCTCTTTCAATTCGCAGAATAGATGTGCTAAAAGGATGAAGGAGGATTATTTTTTAGAGGAAGCTGTTTTCAGACTCCTTTTGTTGCAAACTTTCAGGGGTTAAAGTAAGCCAGAACGGCCTGGAACACCATTCCGGGCGCACCATTCCAGGCCCCCTAAAAATAGAAAATGATGTTGGAATGCTGCATTCTGCAGCCAACCATTAAGAAATAGTGGGACCCAGAATGCAGCATTCCAGTTCCATTTTTTATTTTTAGAGGCCCGATCGCTGGGCCCCTAAAAATAGCAGGCCCAGGAACAGCATTCCACCGCATGTTCTGGCAGGCGGGGGGGTGAGGCTCCCCTGCGCATGCGCCGGCTGCACAGTTTTCTGGCCCAGCACGCTGCCTCTGAATATGGAGGGCGGCCTGGCTCACACTGGAGGGTGTACTGGGGGCAGGAAGTGGATTTTGAGGGTGGTATTGGGGGTAGGTACTGGGGGCTTGGTGGATATTGAGGACAGGGGAGTGGGTATTGGGGGTGGATTTTGGGGACAGGGAATGGATATTGGGGGCAGTAGCTGGGGTGCTTGAAGGGGGCTCAGATGTGCGGGAAGGGGGCTTGCCTGATTAGGAGGGCTCCAGGGCCTGCCAAATTATACTTTAAACCCTGCAAACATTGAGATGTGTGGTGAATGCAGCAGTGGATTGCAGGAAAGGAAGGGAGGGCCTCATGTTTACAGCAGTTAAATGTGGACCTGGCGAATTGGATTTCAATACTGCCTGTGCCAAAGATAATGCTTGGCAAGTCACTTAAACCACACTTTTTACACCTCACTAATTGTGTTTTTCTGTTTGTGGCTGCTAGAACTGAGATCCTGTGCTCTGATTTTGAGAAATGTTGAGCACTCTCAGATGCAACTGAAGTCCGTGAGGCTGTGCTTTGAAAATGAAGTACTACGTAGTGTTACGTGCTCTGACAAATTAAGTCTTAGACTTTTGAAATTGGGCACCCACAGTCAGTGGATGCTTTTGATCTTAATCTTTCCATGTGTTGGTTCTGCATCTGTAAAACAGTGCTAATATCAATTCACATGGATGTTGTGAAAAGAAATTCAGTTAATATTTGTTAATCTCTTGGATACTATAGTGGTGAGCTCCATAGAGAAACCAGTAAGGAAATTAAACATTATTTTCTTCAGTGTGGAGTTCTTAGTAGTGTGTTGTAAATAAATCATGGGGCCACACATTGAACAATGAGGATAAAACAAAACGTTGAAGCTATTCATTCAGGGCATGTCTACACACACAGGTTTATTTCGAAATCAGTCCTTTCGAAAGGACCTATTTTGAAATAAAACCCTTATTTCGAAAGGGCTCCTTTCGAAATAAGGGAAACCATGGGATCGAAACAACCGTTATTTCAAAATGGATGTTTCGAAATAACGCCAATGGGTCCGCTGTTTTGAACCGTTGTTTCAAAACAATGGTGTTGTTCTGAAACAACGGGTCTAAAGGCGTTATTTTGAAACATCAGTTTCAAAATAACGGTCGTTTCGAGGGGGAGGGGTAGGTTTTACTTTTCCGAAAGGATGATCCTTATTTCGAAAGGATGAGGTCCATCCTTTCGAAGTAAGGGAATGTCATGCAGACTGAATTTTTTTTTATTTTGAAATAACGGGTGTTATTTCGAAATGAAAGGGCCATGTAGATGTGCCCTCAGTGTGTACTGTTCATCCTGTGCACTTGAATGAGGCAGGGATCCTGTGGAAGGAAAAATAATATGTGGTCATATAATTAAAGAGTGCATCATAATTCACATGCTCAGGGGGATCCAACTAAGATTTCATGGGCAGCTAAGATAGTGGCATTTCCTAACCTTTAAGTGTTCAATTTTGCAACTGTGATGTTCTTTCACTATAGGTATCATGCATTTGGGTAAGTGTGTAACCTTTATTAACTATTACACATTTTTAAAAATCTAATTTACTTTTTTCTTCTTTTCTTCTCTTTGTTCTACATTACATTCTTCTTGGAAAATGAAGTGAAACTGTCCAATTTAAATTTTAGTAAGTCACTTTTACATTGTGGCTCTCATGCATGAGCACAGCATTCTTGATTTTTGAGTTTCAAACTCTGTAAGGAGAGGTTTATATCAGAAAACCTGTTTTATATTGCATAACACTAAAATTCTTTTTGCTTCCATCCATTATTCACATGACATGTGCATTATATCCCCTTTCTTATCCTGTGTTTGTCCTGTCTGTTTAGATTATAAACTCTTCAGAGCAGGATCCTTTTACTGCTTTGTGTTTATGTAGGGCCTGGTGCAATGAGGCCCCATTCTTGATGTTGTCCTTTAGGCTATTCTTTAAGAAATGTGATTATCACCACCCTTCCCTTCTTTTCTTTGCAGTTATTTGCAGACACACTGATGGAAGACCCGCGCTCTGTGCGTGATATTGCTTTGTTAGCACTAGAGTTGGGAGCAGATGAAGAAAAGAAGCAGGGCAGAGAAAAACATGCCTTTGTGCTTGACACCTTTTCCAGGCTCCTGGAACTGATCACACTCCGCCATCGGTTGATAGAGACAGCCATGGAGAGTGCATATTTGGCTAGGTTGGCATAGAGTGTGTGTGATGGGGCCTATTGTTCTCCTGACCAAAGGAAGAGTTGCATACATAACTTTTACAACTGCTTGTGTTTTTAATAAGCTGAGGTGCAACTTCAGGTTGATAAGACACATGAAATATGTGCACGTACATCTTGCTGCCTTTGAAATCAGTGGCCAAACGTGTACTTAAAAGATAACAGGTTAAGGCATTTAGATAGTGAAAATGATGGTCTTTCTGCCTAATGGGGGAAGGTAAAAAGGGGAAGGGGTACACTCATTGTTAAACAGGTGAAGATAGGCGTGGCCTCTTCTGTGGAAATAATTTAAAGCTCACCCGCCTTTTTATAAAAAGGGCTATTTTTTAAAAAGTTACCTGCCTTTTATTTTAAAAAAACTAAAATGATAGAATGCCAAAGAGATGACCATAGGCTAAGTAGTCCAGTTTGTTCATTCACTGCAACAGACAAAATGTAATCCTGTTTTGACCACCCTGATATGGGATAGAACTAGCTTGAAAAGAATGGGGTTTTTCACACTGGGAAAATTTTAATTTTTGTCAAAAAATCAAAAATGTTTGTTACCAGTGGCTAAAAAGAAAATATTTTGTTCTGTGGAAAACACAATTGTCTTTCAAAAAAAAAATCTTGAGTAAGTTTTCTGAACAACCCTATTCTGAAATTTTCTCAGTTAAAACCGAACAATAAAAATACCCCAAACCCATACAGTCTGTGAAATGACAAGTTTATAGATCCTTGAGGGAAAAAAAAAAAGGGGGGAATTATCTATACGGTAGGACTACAGGGAGGCTTTGTAAAAAGCTGTGAAGGGAAAATAAGGGATTAAGATGCATATGTAAATCAATTTAAACATATCATTTGTTTCAGATAAGTGATGCTGTCTGGTAAAGTGAACATCAAAATAAACATAAGTAGTATTTTCAACATGACATTTCAAGGGAATCTTGCTTTGATGCAATGAAGCTCACAGTTCATTAAGCTATCTGCTGTGAAAGTCACTGGAATTTGAAAGTCTCTGCATTGAAAATGGCTAATAACCTGTTTTTTGAGCTTTGCAGAGTAAAATAAAGGGACTGGAACTAAATGTGTTGATTCTTTAGTATGTGCCAGGACTTTAATGACGCTTTTGGGGACCTGCCAGACTATCACCCATTACTCAATTACCTGTCCTATGGTGAAAAGTCATTTATATTTAAAAATGCATATGCTGTTTATGCTATGCCACATAGGTATTTGTCTTGTCTTTTTTCTCTTTGTCCCTTAATAATGTCCATGTATAGCACATCTGTCAAGAAAATCTGATTACAAGACATGTAATTTTCTAAAACTATAGAAAGTGGAAGCAGAGTGGATTCAGTCTCAATTTTATTCCTCTTCTGAACTTCATTCTTCTCTTCTCTTTATTCCCAGGTTAACTTTGCTGCCACCATTTGTCTTTCTCATCTCCTTTTTTGTTCTTTTGGTGCATCTTTTCTCCTTTGCCACTGTTTCCCCTTCTAATGCCCTCACACACAAATCCCTGTATCACCACCTGGATTGTTCACTTGCCTATATGGAGCAATTCATTCTACAAGCTGAGTCTGTAGCACAAATATGTTGGGACCTTCAGCTTTCAAGCTGAGAGTTACTTTTTCCTATACTTCCTACATAGTGTTAATTGATGTGTATGTATGGTGCTTTCTGTGTTCCCAAATGTGCTGTTCTTTTAAATGTGATGCCCTTCTTTTCTGCCTTTGCTTTATTTCACTTTTCTTATGTTCCCACAGAGGCAGCCAATGTTAGCTAGAGTTTAGTAGAGGTTAAAGTATAATTTGGTGGGCCCTGGAACCCTCCTAAATTTCTGGGCCCCCTTCCCACAGTTCTGGGCCCCCTTCACCCACCCCAGCTACTGCCCCCAAATGCCCAGCTATTGCCCTGGCCACCCTCTCATTGCTGGTCCCCAAACCCTTCCCCAACTCCTCACCGTGCCACGCTGTCGTCTGCTACTGCCCTGGGCCAACCCCCTCCCCTGTGCCCTTTCAAGGCCTGCTCATCTTTTCCTGAACCCTTCCCCCACGGCCCCCTTACTTGGCTGCCATGCAGAGTGGCCCCAGCCCGGACTGAGGCTCCCCCCTGACCCTACCCTGAGTGAGCATGTTCAGAGGGTCTGAGCATGCTCAGTCAGAGCAGGCTCAGGGCAGGAGATTTAAAGTCTCCCAGCCTGGGGGAAGTTCCCTTCCTTGCTGGAAAGTGCCGGAATGACATTCTGGGGCCTGCTATTTTTAGCTCAGTGTTTGGTGGACCCCTAAAAATAGAAAATGGAGCCAGAATGCTGTGTTCCAGTGCCCACTTTTTAAATGGTGGGCCCCGGAAGGCAGCATTCTGGCTCCATTTTCTATTTTTAGGGGGCCCAGAATGCTGAGCCCCTAAAAATAGTGGGCCCCAGAATGCCGGTCTGGTACGTTCCGGCTTACTTTAACCCTTAGAGTTCAGAGAACTGCAAGTTAGAACTTCTGGATCCTATATGTGACTTTGCCCCTTACTCACAAAATAGCATCTTTGTCTTGGCTTGCCTACTTATAAAATAGGAGGAGTAGTTTGTCTTTCTCAGATGCCTATAGTTATGACAAAAGGAACTTTTATCTTATTACTCTGCCACTGTGTATCCACTCAGCCAGCCTTTTGATGGCAATTGCATAGGATCCTCTTCTTCCTCTATTATTTCATTATCTTGTTTCCGATTATGCTGAACTAAGGATTTCTAAAACACAATTCCTACAGATTTTCTGTTCTACTGATAAAAATTCATGTTCTTCTGATCAGCTCCTGTCCTGACTACTGTAATTTTCTTACTTTTGCCCATATCTCTTCTCAACTACTATCCTTTGGTTTATCCAAAACATGTTTGACACACAATTCTCTTCTTCACGTCTCAGGCTGCCTTTGTCACACTCCTCTTTGAATCTGTTCACGGGCTGTCCCTCAAACACTATATGAAATGCTGAACTTATTGTTACAATTTTATTTAATGTTTGTGTACTGTAATGTGCCAGTCACCTGGTCAGTGCTAAATAAACGATGAATATTAGCAGCACAATGAGCAGTATTGCTTCTGGTATCAATGATACCAGCTGCTAACGCCTGTTACAGAGTTTTTGGGGAAATATGCCAGGTCAGTCCGATAGACACTGGTCAAATGGTCAGGCAGCAGTTTCAGAATACTTTGCTGTCTGCCTATCCTGGACAAAGCCCTGCTGGGTTGTATACAGTGGCACTCGGTGTCGTCTGTGTCCCATTTGCTGCCTTAAGGTTCCGTTATGATGAAAAGGAGGGTGAGCAGAGGAAGGACTCCTGACTCAGGTCTCTAAATGGGTGTTACCATGTTCGTACTCTTCATTGGTCCACTCTAAGTTACCCACCTCCCAGGGCACTTCCTATCAGGCTGTAGCTCCTCTGTTTTGGGGCATGGTCACAGTTGTAGTATCTGCTTTGACTTGGGAGGACAAAAAACATCCTGTTCTTCAGGGTCTCTCATGGGTTCTTGGCACCAAAGGGGGAGTGTGGAATATAGATCACTGCTCCTGGGGTAGCCTTCCTAAGTCTGCTGTCACTCAGCCCACAGCTCCTGGTGTAGCCTATACCTCCCTTCCCCATCTCACTGCATTGCTAGTCCCCTTTTCAAACTGTTCCACCTCTTGAAGCATGCCCTATAACTGCTTTGGTTTTTGTGTTTTTTAATGAAGCCATTATATGAAATACTTCTGTTACCATTTCAGGATGTACAAGGTATTTGCAGGAGAGATGGGTTTTGGTGAGTTCCATTTATATTTGAGGCCCGTGCACTTTGAATTTGCATCTCACAAGGATAAAGTAGATCAGCTTCCACCAATATTCATTACAGCTCTCATAGAAGATGACAGCAGTGTGGACAGGTAAATCAGAACTTTGCTGTATTTCATAGTACATGGTGTGATTTGTTATTTTCCCAGATAGATCATGACCAAGCATATGCCTCAGCTTGGTACAGTCACAATTTGTGACAAAGACCCGAAGTGAAGGGTGCACACACGTTATTCAGTCACGAAATATGAAATTCTGTGATTTGATTCTTTAGCCGTAAGTAACTTCTTCTCCATTACTAACATAAAGATGTGCAGTAATAAAAGTGAAGTAGTGAAACTGGACCCTAAAAAGCAATTATTGATTAGTCCATAATTGTGAAAGTAAAGTTTCTGGATTATGGAAATCACTCTCTCCAAAGTTTATCCTACTATAAAATTGCAGTCGTACCCAATTTCTGCATAAAGGTGAGGCTATTTCTGCTACTCCACTTTTCCCTTCATGCAACCATGAAGGTGTCAGGCCCTGGAATAATTGTTTTGACTTCACCTTTACAAAGCCAGTAAGTAAAGTAAATATTTTTTTTAAAAACAAGAGGCTTTTTTAGTAGGATGGAATTAAAAGTAGGAGAATCCTTTTTTTTTTTTTTACAAGATTCAGCAAGGATAATTCATACCACTGGTTCTCAGTCATTAGAATATGTGTGCAAGCTTCCCCTCCCCATTGGAATACACTACTACTCACTTCCCAATCAGTTGTATATACTCTAACCAACATTGGACTGGACTGGTCCAAACATGTCTTGTAACTGCAAGCAGCTGAATCTTCATTTCAGGATAGAATTCCATTATTGAATTGTGGGCAGTGGCCAGCACTATCTGGTATGATGTCATAGTCTGGAATACAGCACAGCATCCCAGAAGGTTAGGAACCAATATTTTAAATGCTTTTTTATTAAACTGGACAAGCAGACTTCTCAGATGATAACTCCACTTCTAGATCCACAAACTTTGCCGAACACTTTATTCTCACTCAGATATTTCTGAAATTCTTAGTAATACCCTAAACTTCTGTTTTTGTTTAAAGAAGGAATTCTTCATTCCTTTGTGTGATACAAATAATAAAGGGGAAGGCAGCAGAAAATATAGAGTTCTTCATCACTACTTTTCTCCAGTTGGGCTTTTGATGCATTCTCTCTGTTTTATGAATGATTGTTATATTTGTTATATTTGTTTCTTGCAGATATAGTCCATCTAATTTATTGTTAAGCATCCAAGAAATCGACAATCAAATTGGAAAATTTAGCTTTCATACAAGAGATGGTATTGTTAAGGTGAATAGTTTCTTTTGTTTCCAAAGTAAACCAAAATCATACAACATACAATATTTAGCATTAATATTGCAGTAGCACCTAAAGGCCTCCTCTAGCTTAGACTTCACTGCATTAGGTGTTGTACATTTCTCTTAGCAAGTTTTTAGTGTTTTGGCTTTTTTTCCCCTGTAAGTAGCAAAGTAGCTTTGAGGACTTTTCAGAAGTACCACTTGATAACATTAGTTAAATCTTCTGTATAACAATTGCAGACCAAATCTTAATGCCTTGACTGAGACAAGTCTCACTGGAGTCAATGGGAGTTTCGTCAACATGTAAGGTCTAATGAGTGAAAACAAAACAAAATAAAAACAGGATTTAGTCCTGTTATATTTTGTTTTAATTTTTTTAAGAATACAGAAAAGGGATTTTTTCTGGGTGAAAGAAAATGAATATCCCACTTCCTACACTACTTCAAAGTAAAAGATTTTCCTTTATTAATCTTTCACTTTTTGCACCATTCCATTAAACTGGGTACTATTAAAAAAAGTAGAAACAAACTTGTATGGTGCAAGTGTCATGCTGCAGAACTTTATTTGGCCCTCAAAACTTACTAGTAGTAAGTTTTCCCCAGCCATGACCCACATTTTACTGAGTTCCAAAAGGTTAGCCATGTTAGTCTAGTCCAGTGACGTACAACAATTTAAAACCCATTGCAAAAACAAGGAAGAAAATAATCTAGATGGAATCTCCATCTTTGGAAACTTTTAAGAGCTGGTTGGATTAAAGCCCTGGTTGGGATGATTTAGTAGGAGTAGGCCTGCTTTTAGCAGGGGTTGAACTAGATGACCTTATGAGGTTCCTTTCACCTCTAGTATTCTATGTTTCAACCTTACTTTAAATAGACCTTCTCACCAACCGGAGTCTGATGACATTCCTCTGTATCATCCCATTGTATAGAACCTCAGTTGTTGTAAGTCTTGTAGGAAATAAAGTTTGAATGCAGCTGAGTGAAGGGTCTTCAGCATTAGTTGAATTGAATCGAATCATGGGGTTGGAAGGGACCTTGTGAGATCATCAAGTCCAACCCCTTGGGGCATGAACCCAGGACCTTCTGCATATTAAGCAGAGGTGCTGTCCCCTGTTAATGATTAATGCCACTTCTGGAGATTAGTTAAGGCAAGAAAAAAATAGTATGAGCTCTAAAACCTGCCTTTACATTATGGGGAAACTGCAATATTTTTGTATTTTCATCCTTTAGCTCTTGGCCCTATCTGGAGTGGAGAACATGCAGATCACACTTGCCTGTCAAGTCGCTCAAAAAAATGTTCTTCTTGTTGCTGTTCAGCAAGCCTCATTTTGTCCAGTGACCCAACCTGCAAGAACAATGAACATGAAGGTCAGCAGCATTTCATTTCCATAACCCTGTAGGATACAGTTTTGGGAGCTAATGTCACATAAAAGTGCTGATGGCGCTCAGTTTGTTTTTCATTTTGTTTAAATAGTTAAAACACAAAATGACTCCAGCAATTCTTGGCAAATATGTTACCTTGAAAAAAAGATGAGTTTGCATCAGTGATTTACTTAATGCATATTAGTTGATCCAGATGATCAAGTACAGCTGAAAAATAGGAAAGAAAAGAGCCTGCAGAGCCGGGAAGTAAATTAGATGCTGAAATCACTGGATGAAATCCTATGGTCTGTTTTATGCAAGAAATCAGACTAGATGGTCACTGTGGCCTCTTCTAGCCTTGACATCTATGAACTTTTAGGAAGGGGATATTTCCATCAGGTAACAGCACCAGCTGCTTATGTCATCTCTGTTGTCTTGCTTTCTGCAACTGGCAGCACAGTTATGACACCATCTTGAATGGGAAGAGAACCATTATCAAGCATAGGTTTATAACCCATCCCAAAGTTACACAGTTGTCATTGTTTTGCATTCCTTGTTTGACAGTGTTTTCATTCTACATTTAAGGTACAGTTCAGTAACTGTCTTCCCATCATGTTACCTGATATTATAGCAATCTGCTTATTGTTTTTCACCCAAAGATAGAGACTGCATTCCAGTGATTGGTTAAGTGATCCCTACATATAATTTAACAATTTAAAGTACATAGAGATGCTTCAGGATGAAAGATGTTCTTTGAATGTTTCTTTCATAGTTTGTTTTCCTCCCACCATATAGTTCATGAGCTGTTGTCCGTTTCTTTATTCAGGGAGCTGATGATTTGCCCCCAGTGCATCCTCTTTTAGCAACTTCCACATCAGTCTCACTTATTTTGCAGCCAGTAGGCTAAACAGAGCCAGAGTTACATACTTTTACTATCTACTATTTGTGTAAAAAACAGTGCAGTGGTTTTTCCCAATCTGCCTCGTGATGTCTTCCCATTAGGAGGCACCGAATGCTCACCCTTTCCCCCTCTCTCATCACACATTTTCTTTCTCTATTAAAAAGAAGAGAAAAACTTACTTCATTTTCACCACTTTTAGCCCTGGCATTGTGGTTGTTGTTCGGGCACTTTGAGCAAAGATCCTGGTGCTTCTGGGCTGATGGGCACTATGGGCCTTATGCTTCTGCAGTTCGCATGCCCCTATGACTAGTATTTGTCAGTGCTTTTCAATGTCAGCCTGCAATGTGATCCAGGATTAGGTTTTCCTGTACGCTCATCTTTCTTCTCCATCACATCAGAGGTTTATGTAAGAGAGTCTTTTGTTGCCATAAACTTATATGTTTTAGCCCCTGAAGTATGTAGTTTACTCCAAAACAGGCTTACTAACCAATATGTAACTTGCACCCCCTGCACATTTGATTTAGACCTATTATTCTCCATCACACAGCACTATCAGCCTGAAGGAATTGGTGTGCTGTACAGAGCTGGTTGGAAGAATTCTGATAAAATATTGAATTGAAGGCTGGCAGGTTTCTATCAGATCTGAGGGTCCCAGGCCCTGCATCTCTGTGGCAGACCACCAAGTGAACTGTCCTGAAACAGAGGTTTCACCCTTTTCACAGATTATTTCAAAAATTGGGGGGGGGGGTATTCCTAATCAGAATGAAGCCACATCTTAAAATATCAAAATCCTTTGCACACAAGAATTGTCTTTCTCTGCACAGTTCTAATCCTGAATTCTTCCCAGACCATTCTGTTGGAATGCAACACTTGGTCACTTGCTGGTGAACTCTCTGTTCCTTGACGTCTTTAAGCCATGATTTGAAGACTTCAGTAGAATCACAGAATTGTAGAAGATTAGCATTGGAAGGGACCTCCAGATGTCATCTAGTCCAACCCCCTCCTCAAGGGAGGGCTAGCCCCAATAACTCAGTCATAGGTTAGAGGTCTGTTGGGTAAGGTTCTGTGAAAAAACAAGTAGTTGTGTGACACTGTAAGACTAACAGATTTATTTTTCGCATGAGCTTTCATGGGAGAAAATCCCACTTCGTCAGATGCTTCGAAGATGGGTGAACTTACAGAATGGAATGAAAATAAATGCAAGGGGGTGTAAAACATAGGATCAGGTCATACAGTAACAGCAAATCAGAGCAGTTGTTAGGTTCAAACCATGGGAAGCCTGAAGTCAAGTTACCTTTTGTAATGGGAAAAGAACACATAATCTCAATTAAGTCCTGCTTTCACAGAGTTTAGCTTGCATATTAATTCAAGTTCAGCTGTTTCTCTTTGAAGTCTTGATGTCCCAGCCACATCTCTGACGACAGTCGTTAACAAATCATTTATCGAGTGATTAGAAAGATGGAAGTGCTCACCAATTGGTTTCTTTGTTCTGTGATTTCTGATATCAGCTCTGTGTTCATTGATCCTTTTGCGCAGCGATCATCCTGTTTGTCCAATGTATAAGGTGTTGGGGCATTTCTTGCACATGATGGCATAGACCACATTAGTGGATGAGCAGGTAAATGGGCCTTTGATGAGTAGCAGGCTTGATTAGGACCTATGATGGTATCTGTTGTGCAGATATGTGGGCAGACTTGGCAGCGTGGTTTGTTGCAGGGGTGCGTGCCTGCTTCAGTGTTTCTGTTGTTAGATCTGTAGTTGCTGGTGAGTATCTGTTTAAGATTGGGTGGTTGTCTGTAGGCAAGGAGAGGTCCTCCTCAGCAGTAAATCATTCAATTACTGCAACATCTGTTTTTATACTAAGTTTTATTAACTTACAATCAGTAAATATTAACTGTCTAAATATAAGCCCAAACGGTTAATTGAACCAGCAGAGCAGAGGAGCAACAGCAGGAAGCTTGTGCGAGTCACATATCAGTTATTCAAGACCATGAAGTAAAGAAAAATTATCTGTGTTATGTGTACTGTATCAGCCCAAAGATAAAGAGGGTAGGTTATGGAAACACTAGCAGGTTGTCAGAGTCTTAAAAGCAGCCCTTTGTTGTGTTTGACTGTATGTTTGGCTTTGTTTAAGACTACCATTATAATCTATGTCGAACAGAGTCAGTCACTGATGAATTTCCACAGTACCTTTTCTCAGTTCATGTGACCCTAGATCTGTGAACTTTTTATACTGTCATCATTCACAGATGAAGGATCTTTGTCTGGAGTCAGCCCCTTTTATGACAATGGTTACTAAGGTTGATGTGGCCCCCAGTCTCTCCTAGTTTACACACACACAGAGACAGATTTCTGAGCATTATTATTCATACCATAAATATTTAAATCTTATTATAAGCCTTGCTTCTTTAAAGAGCCCCCCAATTGCTGCAGCCTGTAGCTTTCTTAGTGTCCCAAATGCTTCAGTGTTATCCCATCAGTACCAACTTGGGTTTACATCAGTGGTTCTAGTTATGTTTTGTTGCCAGATTTTTTCAGAAAATGTGTAGTGTTCTGTAAAATGCCCCCACTGATCCTCACTGATAGGGGCATATGTTCTCTCTCCCTACACAGAACTGGGCACCTCAAGCTTTCCTAAAGGAAGACGGCATGTGTGTCTCTTGGCCCACAATAAGTTCTGCCTGCGATAGTTAGAATGATATCAGTACCAGTGTTCCTTTTTCCATGTTTTTTATTCCAGTAGCAAACAACTTACTTACTTTCTTTTCCTTTCACTATTCCTCCTCTGGTACAAGTTTCTGGGATGTTTCTTTAATTCCTGCTCCCAAAAGAGGAGGGAAAGGAACTTGATCCTGTTTGAAGCTCAGGGATTTTCATCCAAAATCCACTTTTTAGAATTCCTGGAGAACATTTGATCTTCAAGAGAGATGCCACCTCTTCAGTTTACATGCTATGCCCTCTATTCCAGATCCAGAGCACATTTTGGTCTTCACTTTCCTTATTATAAACAGAGAGCAAGCCTATCCTTCATGATCACTTCATTTTCTCCAGAAAATTTCATGGCCTTCAAAGATTATCGATTGGCATGACCCATACCAATTTGGCAATGCCATCATTATTTCCTCAGGTTGCATATGGTCATACTTGCCACCAGTTCAAAAAACCTCCTCAGTCATATTCTCCCAAGGTTCTTACAAATGTTCTGATTAATCACAGTTTCCAGTTACACACTTTAGTTACACACGTCAGTCTGGGCTTTGTCATTCAAGAGACAACATCCTGTATTCTCAAGGTTCTTCTAGTCCCAGTTCTGTCACCTTTGAGTTAAGACAGCAAGTGCAAGCATTGTATTCCTATCAGAGGGAGCTTTGTCAGGATTTCTTCTTTCAGCAATATACAGAAATCCAGGAGAGCTTCCATCATGCTCCACCTACCAATTACTCTCTTAGAATTTCTTGTGTTGGCTCAGAAATCTGGAACATAAGGCGTACCTCTGAATTTACAGATTTAAGTTAAGGTATGACCCAGAAAGTGCATATCCTCTAAATGGTCTCATCTTCCCTTTACTGGTAATTCCAGAGATCCAGTCTTGATGGATGGCTGTCCTCTGTGTCTGTTCCAGATAAGAAGTGTAACCCTTCTGCCAGAATAGGCTGGCAGGACAAGGGCCGGGTTTTACATCTAGGAGTTTCCCAATGATATGACACCACTAACTGGCTCGAGACCCCACCCAGATTTCTGGGAATCCTGCATTGTTCCCTGGGCATCCCAAAGGGCGCAAGTAACCGATGGGCGGAGCAGGCAGACAGCGTGTGGAGCCAGCGGACGGTGAGAGCGACCAGCAGCGAGCTGAGCCGTATGAGTGATTGGTGGGTGGGGCTGGTGGACAGTGGGCGGAGCCAGCAGATGGTGAGAGCAGTCAGCGGCGAGCTGGGCAGCGTGAGTGACCAATGGGCAGAGCTGGCAGACAGTGGGTGGAGCCAAGGGATGGTGCTATTGGATGCAGTGAGAGGCCAGTAGGTGATGTCGGCGGACAGCTGGCGTGAAAGACACTCCCTACGAACCCTAGTTAGTACTGATTCTCCAGATCAGTGCCGGTTTTGCCATTAAGTCTTGAATGTTCTGTTATGGAGTGTGGGTTGTTGGGAACTTTGCTCTGTACTGATTAGCTAGATCAGCACTGATTTCTGTTATTTGGCCTTTTATACTCTGTTTTACTGCTATTAAAAGTTCTGTTTACTACACTCAGTCTCGTGCTTGCAAGTAGGGAAGCCTTACCCCTTTGGGGTGTCCAGGAAACAGTGCAGGATACCCAGAAATCTAGGTGGGGGCTCGAGCCAGTGGTGGTGCTACATTATTGGGAAACCCCTAGGTATAGAACCCAGCCCTTGTTCTGCCAGCCTGCCCTGGCAGAACGGTTACACTTGGATAGACACTTTTCTGCAAGCTGACAATATTGCAAAGCAGACCAGTGTTTATGGATGGAGAGTAAACTGATATAGCAACCCTGATAAACTGTAGCCATTCCTTTCTGTATTCAATCTTTCGTCTTATTTCTCTAGTATACAAAACAATACTAAAATAAAAAAGGGATAAGCAACAGCAATTCTAGTAACACCATACTGCCAAAGATGGCTCTGGGTTTTAGACTGAATATAAGTATCTGTAATTCCTTCCCCTTTCCGTTTCTTTTCTCACAGAATCCTAAAATCATCAGTTCCCTGCAACTAATTGCTTGGAAGCTGAGAAGCAAATCTTACATAATTTTTGGATTTTCTCGACATTGCTCCTCATCTAAAAAGGAATTCATTTAAATATGCTAGAACTCAAGGCATTCAGCAGTGCTTAAAACTTTCTACCATTCATAAGAAATAAATCAGTAAGAATAATGATGGACAATATCACATGGATGTTCTTTGTCAGTCACCAAGGGGAAGGAAGGTCCTGCTGCCCATGCATTGAATCAGTAAGAATATGGAGTGGTGCATGCAGCGTAACATACAAGTGTCTGTGTTGTACCTACTTGAGAAACAAAACATTACTCAGACAGCCTAAGCAGACACCTTCCACAGAAATGTCAGATGAATGCTGAAGTTCTATACATTATCTTTCAACAGTGGGGTCTTCCAATATTCAACCTATTTGCCACAAAACAAAATCGAAAGTGTTTACATATCCTGCTCAAGAGCAAAACTAAGAGCAGGCTCCCTGGAGATGCATTCTTGCTCAACTGGAACTGGGGATTACTGTTTGCCTTCCAACCCATCCCAACAATATCCAAGACCATCCACAAAATTAAGATTGACAAAGTGATGGTCATGATGATAGCAGTAGTGCCAGCACAGCCCAGGCAAACCTGGGTCTCAGACCTACTTTGTTTGTCAGCACACAAACCAATCACAAATTATATCCAATAGCATTGTTCCTAATTGGTTCCAACCCATCCAGACAAGTTTGAATGTTTTGAGCAAGATAGACAGATACCGTTTAAATATTAGGAAGCCTTACTTTCAAAAATGGCACAGATTTGATTCCTGGTGCAAAGAAAGACAAATCATTGTGACATCCTCATCTATATTGGTCATTGTGGACTAATAGTCTATATCTTTAAAAGTTGGGATTATTGATTAGTTCCTTGTAAGTTCATCTAGTGGCAATTATGGTATTCCATGACAATATCAATCAAGCTACAGTCTTCACTCACCTGGTGACAAAATGATTGTGAGAGGGGATATAGAATATTTCCTGTCAGACGTCCCTCAATAACACCATGGGACCTAATTTAGTATTAAAGACCATCACTAAGATCTCCATTTGAACCATTAACAACATGTTTATTGTTATGTATGTCTATGAAAGGTCCTTTTTAGGTGCCATCATATCAGCCAGGCATGTATGGGAGATTAGTGTACTCATGACACATCCACTGCACATGATATTTCACAAAGATAAGGTCAGTCTTAGGCCCACCCAAGGCTTCTGCCAAAATTTGTGTCTGACTTCCACATTAACCAACCTATCCATTTACTTATCTTATATCCCAACACATGTGTGAGCCCACAGGAAGCTGCAGCCACACACTGGATGTCAGATGAGTGAGAGCATTTTACTTATAGAGAACAAAAACATTTAGGAAGTCAGTGGCTGAACATGCAAAGGGCAAGGCTATATCAAACGAAAGGCTAAGTGGATAAAAGAATTGTATCCATACATGTTATGAACAGAAAGAATTACAGACTCTGTCAATTGACTCAACCAGAGCCATGTCCACAACTGCAGTGTCACTGAATAATGTCCCCATCATGAACGTATGCAAGGCAGCCCAGTCCATAGGTTCACAAAACATTCCACAATTGATCAGGCATCTGCTAAAGGTGCCATAGTAGGTCTATCTTTACTCTCAGCTGTACACAGTAAGTCACACTGAAGTCCCTCCACCGAATGATGAATAGTGCTACATAGTCATCTGAAGTGGAACATCCACAGAAACATCACCTGAAGAGGAAGAAATGATTACTAATGCAGTACCCACTACCTGCCCTCCACTCCTCTACCTCAAAATTCTAACAGAGGACTCTATGGTAGGGAAGGAAATGAGGGTGTCAGGTCATGTGTCTATCAAATATGCACCAATGGTGCTTTGAGACATGCAACTCTGAATGATCTCCAGTCAAGGATGCAGGATGCAACAACATCCAAAGTGGAGCATCCATGGGGACATGTATCTCAAAGAACATCAGTTACTGCACCAGGTGAATAACTATTTCTTTTTAACTTAGAAAGTGTTTGAAACCTAAAATTTGTAACATACTTGGCCTATCAGCCTTGTCTTCAGATTTCACAGAATGAGTAAAATGGTTCAACCTTTTTAATTGTTCTCTCTTCTGCAGCTAGTATATGAACATTTGCCCTCAGCTTCTGTATCTCTGCACCATTCAAGTCCTCTCTGGTAGCACTTCCTTATTGTTTTGAGAAACAGGCTTCCTACTTACCATCACTTCATCTAGGGGAATTTTAAGGACTGCAACTCTTTACTTTGAGGAACTGTATCATCTTTCACAAACAAAATGCTTCTTAGGACATCTCTCAGCTATAGTCCACAAGTAAATATTCTTTTTCACTCCCATCAAGAATTTATATTGTCCTCCTTTCCTGGTCCAAAGCTACCACAAGCAAATGTCTGATGCATCTCAGATGTCCACAGAGCTTCCAAATTTTATGTAAATCCAGTTATTTTAAATTGAATTGTAGGATTAAACTTCAGCACTGGAAGCTTTTTGTCATCTAAAATACAAAGGTTAAAAGTCCTCTAACATTTTGGTCTCCAGATAGCTTTGCTCTTCCACAGTAGTATAAAAGCACTTGGGGAAAGTCCAAACCAACAGATACAAAAGCATGGCTGCAAGGGGCAATATTTGGGGCAGAATGCACTTCCATTTTTTTACTGAACCTTAGTGTGGTGCATGATATCTTATCAGTTCAGTCTTCAAGCATCCAGGTGCCTTCTCTGGGAAAGAGTGCACTTAATGGGTGGCTCTTAACATGGTAAGTAAATTTCTGTGGTAGTCCATAGGATAAAAATCACTACGTAAAGATCTTTATCTTCTTTTCCTGCTGTTCTCTTACTTCTCACTGTTTTCTATAGATTAGAATTAGTGGAGACTTTATACAGATGATGGAAGAACAGTGAAAATGACCTGCTAATTTTCTTTCTTTCAGTAGTACACTGGTATGTCCCATGTCTTCCGCTTACCTACCATAATGCAGGCTTCCTTTTAATGGCATTTCTTTTTCTCTCTTGCTGCTGTATGTAGTCCATGTTAATCAAGATTCTTTTTTAAGAGTAATATTGCATGGGTGGACAGAACTTTCACTTTTAAGGGTGTGACCCAGGCCTTCTGGGATAGCTTCCTGAATGTGCAGAGATCAGGGCAAGCTGCAAAACTGGGAGCCAGACTCTCCAAACACTTATGGTAGTACTTAAGCCAGTCTCCCAATCAATAACAGACCATGCTTCTGATTCCCCACACCAGTCATTGTGACACATAACAAAATAGAAACAGCCCCCTTTATTGCACTTCAGCTCCTCTGGCTCCTACCTGGCAGCAAGGTCTTTTAAAGAGAGAGGTTCTCCTTACCCCAAAGGGCCAGCCACATTACATAGAATAATATAGACTTGTATCTTACCCAAAATACCATGCTGTACACCAGCCCTTTAGTAACCAAAACTAAAGGTTTAATATAAAAAGAAAAGAGACAAAATATGAGAGATGTTAGAGTCAAAAGGAATCACATACATACAAATGATTTAGAGTCCATATAAAGCATGCTCTTAGAAGAATTTGGAATTTGCAGGTTAGTCCAATGCCTCTGGTAGACATCTAGCAATGGGGTGGGCCTCGGTCCTTTGTCCAGTCGCAGAGGAATAGTTCCAGAAATGGATGTTGGTTGTAGCCTGGGTACTGAAGACAAAATGGAGTTGTTGCTGCCGCCTTTTATCACCTTCCCCATACTGTGTGCAGTTTTTTTGCAAATCAAAGTGGAGTTGAGTCACATGCGCAAGTCCTTATGGTTCAACAGGTTTCTCCCTGGACCCACTATACCTGGGAGCTTCCTTAATGGGCCATTACGGAGACAATGGTTGCAGGCATCCAGTCTGGGGAGATTCCCAGAATCAAATAAATTGAACAACTAATAGAACAAATGTATTCCTAACTTTTGATACTGATATGGCAACTACATACAAACCATAGACTCATTCCTAAGAAATTACAACCTTTCATTTGATACCAAACATGGCATACCTCATGTGGATTATTGCAATTATGAAATATATCAATATGAGAAAAGATCATAAATGGTCCCCTAAATCTGGACAGTGTCACGGGGGGGGGTGTTCAGTATTTTTAAGTATAATTTTGGGATCACTATTCTGGTTAAGCCAATGATCCTTGCATCCCCATTTTCTTCATTCTTGATGAAATGTGGACAATGATGTCTGATTATAAGTTGTGTGTTGCTTCTAACTTTCCTTGCCTTTATAGTTTAATAACTCTTATGCTCACTGATAACTTTTTTATTCTGTTTTCAGCGTGCCTGGTAAATCATGATACCATAAGGCTAGAGTGTAACAACCATGTGGAATTGCAACCTGTATTGATTTAACAGGTAGAATTGCCCTTTAAATAAGTACAGATTGAGATTCTTAATATTTTAGGAAAGAAATTTAAGTTTGAAGCATCAAAGCAGCTCAGCAAGTGGAAGAAATGCAAGATCTGGAAAAGAAACAGAAAATCGATCTCTGGTAGCAGCACCAGCAACTTTGTATTCTCCAGGGTACTCTTTAGACGGACATGGGACCATTAAAAGGTATTGTTACAACCTGGTGCAGTCCACCTCTCTTGGTGGATGTTGATCCATTTAAATGCGCTCAGTTCCTGGGGCCCATGTGCTTCTAAGCTCCACAGATAGAGAAGCTGTTCCTAACTCTGAGTCTCTCAGGCATACACCTAAAGATGGACTTCATCAGAAATGCCAACTCTCATGAATTGCTTGTGAGAACTGTGATTTTGTGAGGAAAATAAAGTCTTACTCATGATGATGTGATGGAGCTCTCAGATGTCAGGTTTGTTTGTTTATTTATTTATTTATGGTTTTTGAGCTGTGGCGTATTCTTATGGTTATGTCCACACAGGCTTCTTATTTCGAAACAACAGAGGTTGTTCTGAAATAAGAAGTGGCATGTCCGCACGAAGCACCATTTTTTCAAAACAACGGGACCTGTTGTTTCGAAATAACAGCTGTTATTTCAAAACCATTAAACCTTGCATCTAATCGAAATAGCCATTGTTTCAAAACGGTTGTTTCAAAACAACGGTGTTCGGACACGTTGTTTCGAAACAACACCATTGTTTTGAAACTACTGTTTCAAAACAACATGTCCGAATGGCCTTGTTTTGAAATAACCATTTTGAAACAACAGCTATTTCGAAAGCAGGCTTTCCCTTATTTCAGATTAACAAACTGTTAAATCGAATTAACTTATTTTGAAATAAGGAATTTATTTCAAAATAACTCATTTCGAAATGGGTTATTTCGAAATAATGATGTATGTGTGGACATAGCCATAATGTGTTTCCAGTCCAACCCAACCCTAAACAAGAAATGTGATTCTCCCTCAGCCAACCCCCCACCCCAACAGGGAAGAGAAATTTCATCTGAGATTTAAATAAGTGGGGGAAGGCCTGGCAAACCTCAAATAAGCAACTGAATCAACAGGGGGAAAAAAACTGACGTTTGAGAGTTCTGAAAACAAGGCTTAATTTTACTTAGAAATCCTGTCAGCTGCAGGTGACTGCTGCCCTAACAGCCTAAAAAGTGGGAGAGGGAACCCTATTGCAGCACACACCCCTAGGCCTGGGGAGGGTGAAGAACATCAAGGAGCAGAGGTGAGGTTGAGGGCTGAAGTGAGGAGAGTGAGGGCTGATGGGGGGTGGTCTGTATGTATGGTGGGGTCTGAGTAGATAGGATGAGTTCTGAGAGGGCAGTGAGGGTTGGGAGGCAGAACTGATTCTGCAGTGACAATGGGGGCTGGAGGGCTGAACTGAGGGGAGCTGGGTGAGAAGAGAACTGATGGGGAACTGGGAGATAGATTTAATTGCTGGGCAGGAGACAGTCAGATATACTGGTGAGAGGTCCTGTAGCAGGAGTCAGATTGCCTTATCCAGTAATTGTGTGGGACAACACCAATTGTCACATGCCTTCTCCCTGGAGTTGGGCAGGGAAAGTTTAACAGTCAAGACTGACCTAAAAACAGATGTACCTTTAAAAAAAAACAACATGATTTTTGGAGATCTGATTCATTACTTTTGATCTCTTGAAGTTGGTAGTACTGCATCATGTCTGATATCCTTCTTGGGCAGTGGGATCCTGCAGCTCAGCTGTCTTAAATCCCAGAATCAGTGGCATGGCCCTCTTCAGCCCCCAGATGCTTAGATACATTTCATCCCTCCTAGGTCACATGGCTGTGGGAACTTGGGTTTCAAGGTAAACCCTTGAAAGGCAATCTGGAATTAAAGCAAGGAACACAAGCATAGCAAAGCAATGTCTTGACCGCGAAAACTTTTACTCTTTAGGAGCTCTGGAGAGTTATAGATCTTTGAGTTTCAAGGAGTAGGTCAGAAAAACAAACAAGTCTCTATTAAACCCTGAAGCAATGGAATCAGATTTGCAAATAAATTCAGTCTCCACAGTTTCTTTTTGAAGCCTTGATTTGGTATTAATCTGTCTGAGAACCACAATTAGTAAATCATCAATAGATTGATCAAGAAGATTGAAATACTCACCCAGTGGTTTTAGAATATTGTGATTTCTGGTGTCAGATTTGTGCACATTTATTCTTTTGCACAGAGACTGTCCTGTTTGTCCAATATATAAGGCAGAGGACCTTTCTGGCACATGATGGCATAAATTATATTGGTGGATGAGCAGGTGAATGAGTCTTTAATGGAGTAGCTGGTTTTATTAGGTCCTGTAATAGTGTCTTTTGTGCAGATATGTGGGCAAAGTTGGCAGCATGGTTTGTGACAGGGATATGTGTCTGCTTTAATGGTTCTGTTGTTAGGTCTGTAGTTGCTGGCAAGTAGCTGCTTAAGGTTGGGGGGACTGTCTGTAAGTGAGAAGAGGTCTGTCCCCCAAGGCTTCAGAGAGTGAGGGATCGTTTTGTAGAATAGGCTGTAGATCCTTGATGATGTGCTGTAGAGATCTGACTTGGGTGTTGTAGGTGATAACCAGTGGCATTCAGTTGGTTTCTTTCTTGGGCTTCTCCTGTAGTAGTTGCCTTTGGGGTACCCACCTGGCTCTGTCAATCTGTTTCTTCACTTCTGCAGATGGGCACTGTAGTTTTAAGAATGCTTGCTAGAGGTCTTGAAAGTGTCTGTCTCTATCTTGAGGGATCAGAGCAAATGTGGTTATAGCTTAGGGCTTGTCTGTAGACAAAGGACCGTGTGGTGTATTTTGGATGAAAACTCAAGGGAAGTAGGTAACTATAGCAATCAGTAGGTTTTCAGTACAGGGTGGTGCTTATGTGTCCATCCTTAATTTGTACTGTAGTCTCCAGAAGGTGGATCTCCTGTGTGGAGTGTTCTAGGCTAAGTTTAATAGTGGAGTAGAAAGTGTTGAAATCTCTGTGGAAATCTTCAAGGGCATCCCTGCTGTGCCAACAAGGCTGCGGGGGCTAGCAGTCAGGTTGGGCCACGTGTCGCCTCCCCCAAGCCTTGATGGTGAGGTCAGGGCCAGGGTTTCCTCCTCCTCCCCTATGCTCAGATGGTGAGCCTCAGAGGGCAGACCCGAGCAGCAGTCATTCCTGTCCAAAGCCAAGGTGGTAGGGCTGGGGGGGCAAATGGGCCTGAGGTTGTCCACCACAAGCTCAGGCAGTAAGGGCAGGGGTCAGGCTGAGCCAAGCATCATCCACACACACCCCCCAAACCCAGGTGGCGATACCAGCAGGCTAATGGGCAGGCTGAACGAGGGGTTGTTTACCCCCACCACCATCCCAGGTGGCAAGGCCAGGGTCACAGGCCTAGGCAGGGTTCAACCCCATGCCTCCCCAAGCCCAAGAGGGCAGGCTGGGCTAGGGGTCACCTCCCAAGTCCAGGCACCAATGCTCGGGAGCAGGTGGAGCCAGGGTTTGTGTCCCACCAAGCCTAGGCAGCGAGGCCAGGAGTCACCTCCCCCTAGCCCAGGCATCAGGAAGGTCTGACCAGGGGTCAAACCCCAGGCCAGTGGGCTGATGGGCAGATCTGGCCCTGTGTCAAACCCTTGCCCCCCAGGCCAGTGGGCTGGTGAGCAGGTATGGCCTGGGGTCAAACCCCTGCCCTCCAGGCCAGTGGGCAGGTCTGGCTGGTATCCCCTACACCTAGCCCAGGGGCAAGGCTCGAAGGCAGCAGGCAGGCCTGGCCAGGGATCCTGTGTGATCATTGATCACCAGTCATTTACAGACATGACTTTCGCTTTGTGTTTTGTTCTTTTCTTTCTGGGGTGGATCCTTGCTTTTGTGGGAGTAGTTTGCATGGCTTAGCCATTAAGGTAACACTTGAATTTCATCAGGACAGGCTGGTGGTGTCTGATTCCATCACACACACCCTTCATTCACATATCTTGTTCACACATTTAAATGAAATTCCAGAGTATGCACCTAAAACAAGTTTTATCAAGAATACAAAATGGAATTCTAAATTCACAACATCCAGCTTTGTTGGACATTGGTTATAATGTCTGTTAAACTGAGTTAGTTATTTCAGTTATGATATTAAAGAACAGATACAGTGTTTCCTAGCAAATGCTTTAAAGGTACATTCAATTCATTTTATCTATCTGTGTCCCTACATTGTGGCTACAGAAGCCTGGCCCTACAGTAGCAGGAAGAATAGAGTTAGGGAAAGGAATTCCTTGAGTGAAGTATATGGCATTAACTTTACAATATTGCCAGTTTCAAGCGATCAAAAATCAAAAGAATGACAAAAATAAGTCTTGGGGGGGGGGGGATTATATTATGTTTTTAAACTAATCTCTTGATGTTTGAATTACCCCTGCCTATCCCAAGGTGAGTAGGTGACAATTAGTGTTGCCTGCCCATTCTCCCACAGATAGATAGATACTGGGTAAGTTTCCATCTTTCTGCCCATCTTTAATATTTGGTGACTCTCAAGTTAACCTATGGAACTTCCTGTGTCTTGCTTCCTCAGAGGTCCTGGGTGATCATTGTAAATGGCTGGTGATCACACATGACTTTTATCTTGTATTTTGTTCTTTTCCTTTCCCCCCTCCCTTTCTGGGGTGGATCCTTCTTGCTTTTCCCATCCTGAGTGAAATGGACTTGTTTGCCTCATGGGTTCCATAACTTCCCTCACCTGGTTTGCATGCACCTGTAAGATGGGACCAGGCCAGAGCCTTTTTAAATTTCCTGCCCTGCAGCATGGCCAGGCATTTGCCCTAGGGCAGGAACAGCATGGGAAACTGTAGATGCTGTGCTGCCTTCCCTGGTGCCTGCCACCCAGCTGCACTTGTCCTCTTATTCTCCTGACACCCCACTCTATCCTCCCCTGCTCCCCACTCTCTTGCTGCCACTTATAAGGGGAAGGTAAGCATCACAGCAAAGTACATGGGAGGGGTGGGATCTATTTTAAAATCTTGGGAACCACAGCAGTAGATGTGTCTGTTATGGGTCAGCAGGGTGGCATCTCACAGCTGGGCACGGAGCCATGTGCCAGCTGCACACCCAGATGCCAACAACTTCCCTAGTGCATGGGGAATCCATCACCCTCCCTCCTACTCCTATTCGCGGAGCTTCTTGGCTCCTGTTATTCAGCAACAAGAACCTAGAGGGGTTAGGGAATGATTTGCCTTGTCAGACACTTCCCTGAGCCAGCTGCCCCCCCCCTGGTGCTGGGGGGATGTGGGGGCCCCGCACAGGGTGCTTCGCCCAGGGCCCTGCACCCTCCTAGGGACGGCCCTGGCTGTGGGTCCAGATGATGAAGATATTATCATTGTTGCATAAGTAGAGGAGAGGTGCTTTGGGATGAGACTTGAGGAAACGTTGTTCTAAACTGGCCATAAAAATATTGGCATATTGTGGGGCCATGGGGGTAGCCATAGCAGTGCTGCTGACTTGAAGGTATACATTATCCTCAAATCTGAAATGTTTGAGGGTGAATACAAAATCACAAAGTTCAGCTAGGTGTGTTGTAGCATCATCTGGGATGGTTCTTTAGTCTCTCTCTCCTCTTTCCCAATGTGCTGTAAGGTGGAGAGCTGCAGAGAGACTCTCTCTCCATGCAGCCTTCTGTGTAGATTGTTCATTGTTCTTGTGGATGGAGTGGTTGTTAAGAAATCATCAGAGTTGATGGCTCTTGATGGTTGTCACAGTGTTAGACAGTGTGAAGATGAAAGTTACAATGCAAAACAGAGTTCACAAAACAGTGTGGATTTCCAAGTTCAGTCAAACATACCTCCAATTTATCACAAGTTTACTGTCAGCGTGGGGAAATGTAAATGTTCCTGTTTCCATATACTTCACTTAGAGTGAAACCAAAGATATGTGTATTGCAGGTCTGTTGTTGGGTTTTGTCTCTTCCAGCTGTTTCATTTCTTTTCCCAGAAGGGTAGAGTAAAATAAACAAGGAGCACTTTTAAAGACTAACAATTGTATTTATCGCATGAACTTTTGTAGGTTTAATCCCACTTCATCAGATGAATAATATCATTCATCTGATGAACTGGGATTACACCCATGAAGTTCATGAGATAAATAATTTTTCTTAGTCTTTAAAAGTGCCACAGAACTCCTTGTTTGTTTTCCATATACTGTGTTATCTGTGTGCAAGGAATTGATTATTAACTTTAAGATTTTGGAGCACTGTGTTTTTAAATTAAAGCAATAGCTGAGTAGCTCAAATTGGCTCTATTTCCTTTCTTCTTGTAGCTTAATTTTCCTATTCCCATTGCAGAGCTCAGATACAGTGTTTTCATTTAATACTCAGGCCTCCAGAAGCTTTTGTATCCATTCAGTTGGAGAAACTGGGACCACGGGACATGATGCTGAACACATTCATTCATAAGAAAGAAATCATGGGCAGCAGAATGCAAAACCCTGTAAGTGCTCCAAACAATTATTATTTGAGTGAGATAGGGAGAGATTTTGGTGACATACAGTACTAATTATGATTTTTGATAGCATTGTTTTTTTAAAAAGGTTCCAACATAACACTCCTTCTGTCATTACTTTTGAGAGGAAGAAATGGCCCAGGGGAGAGGAGAGATGGACCAGGGTTTAGTGTGACAGATTTAGCAATAATCTGGTCAATCCTTGTGGATATAAGATAAACTTCAAAGTTAGGTTTAATATCTTGTAGAATCCACTGTGTGCACTGGTATTGTGGAATTAATTGTATGCAACTCCTCTAGGAGGAGAGCAGTGCTAATGTAATTCTTCTAGTTAGCTCCTTGATGCCATCCCTTTGAGAGGCTGGCATACACCAGGATTTTCCAGAGCCTGATATAAAAAGGGTTTTTAGATCAGAAGTCTGTTTTAAAGAGGCTTGGGCCTTTGTCCTGAGCTAGCAAATGGACAGAACACTCTGGTCTACAGATGGCCTCGATTCTCAGGAAAGAGTTGGAAGGATTTGGCCTTGTGAGACCCCACAATGTGGTGTGCTCGTTCTGCGTTGAAGTTGTGAAAAACTTAAAATCACAAGGAAACTCCTTCAATGAGAAGCTGAAGGACAGCTCTTGTTAGAGCCCAGGTTTGGGCTGGTGTGACCTCTGATGATCTTATTAACCTGTGCACATGTTCTTATACTGTTCTGAGTATAGTTTCTCTGTAGTGTTTTTGCCATAAGAATAAAATAAACTTGCATAGGATGTGCTGTGTGTAACTCATTACTCTTGGCAATTGCTTTGTTGTTAGCCTTTGAAGAGAAAGTAAACAGGCCTGCCTGGGCCAGACCTCAACAAATCTGTCCCACACCTCAGGGCCAGCCCGAAAACTCAGGTGCCTCTAGGTGTGCGGCAGTGCCGAAAGACCGCTGCTTCTTTTGGTGGCAGTGCAGAGTGCACAGGGCCTCCTGCATCTGTAAAATCACTGTAGCCACCAATACTTTTGAGAGCAGCAGTGTGGCACGTGAAAGATCACCCACCCCCTCTGCTGCTGAAAAAAAGCTGCTTCTGGCAGCACTTTTGGCAGCAGTGGGGTGAGGAGGGGGGAGACAGTGGTGCTGAGAATATTAGCACTGCCAGCTCTTTCTTTAGGCACCAGGGGTGTTTGCTTCCCTGGCTGTCATGGTGCAGTTAGGTGCCGGGAGCTAAATCCTGGGTGCCACGGTGACCTGATGCCCAGAATTTGTTGATCCCTGGCTTAGGCAGTCTGTTATTGAGACATCACATTATGGCCAAGGTACAGTGCGGACTGGAAGTACCCTGGTCAGAAGGGAATGAAACATGTCTCCACTCAAAGGAGGTTGATGTCCAAGGGAACCCCATGTCTAGAGGTTGTGTACATGCTGGACCATAAAGGGAAAATACAGGTGCAATTGGCCTGAACTATGATAGTTTGGGCTTCAGCCTGTGCTCTCAGGAGACCTAGTTTCAATTCCCTGTTCTTCAACAGACTTCTTGTGTGATCTTGGTTGAACCACTTAAGTATGTCTGTTTTCCAGTTCCCTGTCAGTAATAGGGGTATGATAGAATTTTCCTACTTCACTGTGATGTTGAATTTAAATACATTAATGAGGTGCTCAGATACTAAAGTGATGAGGCTCCTGGAGTACCTAAGACAGATTGCTTTAAAACGTGTTACAAAGAACAAAAAAAATGTGTATGTTAATCATAAAAGAATTCTGCAGCTGTGAAGAAAACAGAACTTGAGCTGGGTTCCTCTAATCTCAGTTTTATGATTATGTAGTCCCAGGGTCAGTTGCATTTAAAGGGAGCTTCTTGAACCTCCCACATTCCTTTGTTGTTCTGAGTGGTTTTCAGTCACACCTGAAGATTTGGCTACAGAAACTGAGATTGAAAATGAAATAACAATGTCAAGTTGTACAACTAAATCAATTAGAAAGTCTCATTGCTGTCATGCTTGAATGTCACTGTCTGGGATTGTGAATAAATGTTCATCCATAATATAGTATTGCAGTTGATGGGATTTTACTCCCATGGCATCTCCCATTGTTTTAGTCAGAGACAAAACAAAATACTAGATAGGTGGACTTCTTATTAAGTATCTCTGATTAAGTCACTGTTGTTTTCATCAATTTGTGTTTAATGTTTAAAGGAAGATAAGTAAACCTAGTGTCTTTGTAGTTAGCTTCCTAAATTCAACCCGGATTTTCTATATGTCTGAAAAATCATCCTTATCCAATGTCTAGAAATTGAGATACTTGGAGCCTGTCTTGAATTTGCTTGTGACTCTAGTCTTCTCCTAAATGCATTACAAGTTAAGTTTGGTCTTGAACAGACATGGGAGTGGGGGGAGGAAGCCTCATAAAATATTTTATCAAACAAATTCATCAACGTAGATAATTCCGCTTAGTTTATTCACAGACTATGGAACAAGCTCAAAAGCCAAGTGATTATTTGAAGGAGGGTGCTATACATTGAATTTTGGGGGGAAAATACCACAATGAGTTAATTTAAATTATATATTGAATATTAATTTGCCCTGATTTCAAGAATTATTCTAATAGTTTTGCTGAAATTTATAGATTTGTTAAACATTTATATCAAATGATATACAAGATCTGCTATACTAGACAAAATAGTCTCCAATCTTCATCCTTCTTAGAGTTTTATGATGAATGGAGTTGGGCAACGGTCTCATGACCCAGAACCTTTTAAATACAGTAAAAAAACAACATTTCTATGATAGAAAATATTGCTGTATTGGAATATTTTGTTCTTTTGGATGCAAGGTACACAAGTGTTGTAGAGATGTCACTAAGAAGAAAATATTATCTTATAGGATGTAAATGAAAAAATCAAAAGAGAAGTTATTACTGAATACTGTCATAAGTGAGTACATGAAACATTCATTCACATTTTTTAAAAATTCTTTGCAACTGAAGTGTTAGAGTGGCTGAGGCTTTAGTTTGAATGGGATCCTTTTATATTAGCTTACAATCTAATTACTATAATGTGTTCTTCACAATGTTTGTATGTAGTCATAAACCAAAGAGAAGGAGGATGTTTTCTAGTAGATTAGTGGGGGAATGTGGGAAGCTAAAGGCAGTACACATAACAATGGAGAGAGTGTGCTGGAACAGATGAGAAATGGTCCAGTCTTTTTCCAGATCCTAGATGGGGGAGAAGTTGATGAGGTAGCTAGTAAGTGAGAAAAGGGCAAGAGAGTGTCTTAATCATGAGGGTACAGTTGTGAGAGCATTTTGCAGTAAATCAGAGAATGACCTTGTGGTGGTGGAGTGCCTGATTTTTGGTGACAAATAATCCTGTAAATTCAATCTGTGTGCTATGGCTACTGGAGGGACAAGGAAGTGGGAGGAATTGGAGTTTCAAATTTGAGTTGGATTTTTTTTAATGCTTGCTTTGATTTGGCAGTCTTCTTATACTTCACAGCTGTGAAGTCCCACTCTGACTTCTGTTTGTCTGTAGTGGTTTTGTCATTGATTAGAACAGGGGGAGGATTAGATCCTTGTACAAGATGACATTTTATTTAAAAAAAAAAAAAAGTCAAATGGCAGTTTGTATAAAGTCTGACTTTATGAAGGAAGAAAAAAATGTATTTACAGCATTGAATAGAATGGTTGAATAAACTAGGTGTCCAGTGCTAACTCATCATTACTTAATGCCTTGTTGTAATATAAATATTAATAATCTACCCCAAAGTTTTTGCTGTGCATATTAATTCACTGATGTTTTTAAAGGGCTGTGAGAATGTCAGATGAAAGACGTTAGAGAAGTGCAAAATATTGAGCAGCTTTAGTATATGGTGCCACTGTTGGATTTTTTGTTTCCTATGGATGTTACAACAGAGCAGAATAGCCATCTTTAGATCTGATGATTTTGCAGTAGAACGTGCTAGAGGATGTGTCGGTGCAGAAGGAGTTTAGAACCATTAAGAATAAAATGTATGTAGGTAGATGAGTTATTACACAGTCATTTTTATCTAACGACTGTATACTAATATTTGGTACTTTTTTTAGACTGAGCCATCGTATGTCACAGCATGCCCTTCGAGGCCAGATTATTGCATACTACAATAGTCTGAGAATCCTGCTAGAAGATTTCCCTGTCATCAGAGACAAATACTTCATGATTGGGCTAGCTCAGGAGAAAAAAAGCAACCAAGACTCAAAGGAAAAGCTTAAGACTGATCCCAGGTTTGTAATGTCTTCAGCAATTTGTCCCTGGCTGCCAAAGTTTCAAATTAGTAAGTAGAGATGAGAAAAAAGCAGTGTAGATAATAGTCCATATGCACTTATGTTGCATTTTTTGCCATTGTCCAGTTGACTTCAGATTTTTTGCACACAAGATTGGCTGTGCTTGCCAAAGTCTGCATACAAGGAATTCAGACACTGTAAAGAATTCCACCACTATGCAGGGCCAGATTCTGGGGCTCCAGGCTGCCTGGTTCCCACCATTGTGGGCCCCCTTCATTTGAGTCCCTTGCTAACCCCACCTAGGGCCCTGGCTCCTACCATCATGGCCTGGGTGCAGGAGGGGCCACAGCTGGCCTTGGTGCACCTGCCCCCAGACTAGCTGGTCTGTCCTGAGGGCAGGGCTGGTCAGTGAATGACCTCTGTGCACTGGAAGTGAGGTTGGCTGGCTCACAGAGTGGCCTCCAGCATGGCCCAGCAGGCCCTGTAGCTCAGGCTGGCATGGCTGACCCGCTGGGTGTCCCGGTGAGGCCTGACTGCATTGTGGGGCCTGGAGGACCTCGTCAGAGGCTGCTCTGAATACTGACTGGCTCTGCCTCCTGGAGTGCAGTGGGCATACACCAACTGGCTCCGCCTCCTGGGGCAGACCAGCCGACTCAGAGTTGGGGCAGGAGCACTGCAGACCAGAGCTGTCACTAAGGAATTTGGTGCCTGGTTGGAATGCACTCCTTACAATGGCCGGTGCCTGGGGTGAGTGGTGAGAAACGCGACCTTTAATGGAACGGCTCAATGGAGACACTCTGGCGCACCCAGGGCAAAGACCCACTTGCCTTGCCGTACTTACGGCTCTGCTGCAGACTGCCAAAGCCTTGGGCCCCACCAGTGCTGTGCCAGCAGGGTTAGATAAGGCAGGGTTTTAGGGGCTGCGGTCCAGGGCCCCACTTCAGGCAGTGGCCTGGGGAAGCAGTCCTTATAGCCCCTGCATTAATCTGGCCTTGCCAACATAGAAGGAGGAATCCACTGAAGAATCAAATTATGTCCAGAACGTATACTCTACACATTCATAGGTTTTTTAAGCCCAGAAGGGACAACAGTGATTATCTAAACTAATCTGTGTAGCACAGGCCATAAATCTGTGCCAAAGTAATTCTTAAAACAGATATATTTTAGAAAAAATCCCATCTTGATTTTGAAGTTATCAGTGGTGGATACTTCCCATAGTTAATTGTTCCAATGGTTGGTTAGCCTTGGCATAAAAAATTTAAACCTTATTTCCAGCCTGAAATTAAACCTTTAACTCTGTTTTGCTAAAGTTGTCTCATTCTATTTCAGGGTTGTGTAAACCTGTTAACAAGTAAGAGTGCAAGATCTAACTCCATCTCTGAATCCATTAGGATTAAGAACTAGCAGCAGTTAACTCCTTCTCAACAACTCTAATTGGCTCTCTTAGCAAGGAGCGAATCAAACAGGAGTGCTAGATGAGCATGTTATACTGTGGTGTTTATCCTTCTTCATTTCATCATACTACATACCAGCTGCTTTTCTTAGGGTTGGAGATGTCTAGTAGTGAGGGAGTCCACGGTACAATTCAGAAATGTCTATCACCCTACAGGAAAAGGCTTGCATAGTGTTGGTTCTGCTGCTGAATGATTTGTCCATTTAGCTCTCACTGGGCTATTATATCAGTCTAAATCATGGCAGAGTGCATGATAATAAGGGTGATGCTTTTGGGGTCAACTGTCTTCCATTATCCAAAAATGAGTCAATATTACCTTGTTAGGTTTTTTTTCTTAATTTTACATTAAAAAAAAACAACCGTGTGTGCATGTGTATGTGGCGGGTGTTATATAATACCCATTTCCACCAGGAAATGTAGCTCATGGGAAAAAGATAAAGAAGATGACAGCAATGGGGTGAGGGGAATCAATCCTTTATTTAAGGTTCACTAGACTACTTGGACCACGAGACCAGAGGAGGAGGTAGATGAGGCTTTCTATGGACAACTAGAAGAAATTTCCAGATCATGGGTCCTGGTTCTCATGGGAGACTTCAGTTACTCTGACGTCTGCTGAGAGGGGAATACAGCAGTACACAGATAATCCAGGAAACTTTTGGAAAGTGTTGAGGACAACTTCTTGGTACAAATGCTTGAGGAACCAACTAGGGGTCTTGCACCTCTCAATCTGCTGCTCACAAACAGAGAAGAATTGATCAGGAAAGTAGAAGTGAATGGCAACCAGGGCAGCAGTAACCATGAGATGGTAGAGTTCTAGATCCTGATCAAAGGAAGAAAGGAAAGAAGCAGAACACAGACCCTGGACTTCAGAAATGCAGACTTTGGTTCCTTCAGAGAACTGATGGACAGGATCCCTTGGAGGCTAATCTGAAGGGGAAAGACATCCAAGAGAGCTGTCTGTATTTTAAAGAAACCTTCCTAAGGGCACAGGAAAATACCATTCTGATGTGCAGAAAGAACAGCAAATATGGGAAGTGCCCAGTGTGGCTTAGCAGAGAACTCTGCGGTGAGGTGAAGCACAAAAGGGAAGTTTACCAGAAGTGGAAGCTTGGACAGATAAATAGGGAGACATATAAAAATATTGCTTAGGCCTGCAAAGATAAAATCAGAAAGCTCAAAGGGCAATTGGAGTTGCAGCTAGCAAGAGATGTGAAGGATAACAGGAAGGTTTCTTCAAGTATATCAGTAATAAGAAGAGGATCAGGGATGGTGTGGGTCCATTACTGAATGGGGCAGGTATCTTTGTGGCAGATGATGTGGAGAAAGCTGAAGTACTCAATACTTTTTTTTTTTTTACTTCAATCTTCACAGACAGGATCAGATCCCAGGCTATTCCACTGGGTAACACAGAATGGAGAGAAGGAGAGCAGGCCTTGGTGATGGAAGGTCAGGTTAGAGACTACTTAGAAAAGTTGCATGTGCGCAAGTCTATGGGGCAGATGAACTGCATCTGAGGGTGCTGAGGGAGCTGGGTGATGTGATTGCAGAGCCACTAGCCATAATCTTTGAAAACTCATGGTGAAGGGGAAGGTCCTGGATGACTGGAAAAAGGCATATATAGTACCTTTCTTCAAAAAAAGGAAAAAGAAGGATCTGGGAAACTATAGACCAATCAGCTTCACCTCAGTCCCTGGAAGAATCATGGAGCAGGTCCTCAAAGAATCCATCCTGAAACATGTGGAGGAAAATAGAGTGATTAGGAACAGTCAGCATGGATTCACCAAGGGCAAATTGTGCCTGACCAACCTGATTGCCTTCTATGATGAGATGATGGGATATGTGGATGTGGGAATAGCCGTCGATGTGATATGCCTCGACTTTAGCAAAGCTAAACTCATTCTTGTCAGCAAGTTAAGGAAGTATGGTTTGGATGAATGGACCATAAGGTGGATAGAAGGCTGGCTAGATCATTGAGCTCAGCGGGTAGGGTTCAATGGCTCAGTGTCTAGTTGGCAACCAATAACTAATGGAGTACCCCAGGGCCAGTCCTGGGGCCAGTTCTGTTCAACATCTTCATTAATGATCTGGATGATGGGATAGATCGCACACTAAATTCGTGGACGACACCAAGCTGGGTGGAATGGTAAATACACTGGGGGCAGGGACCTAGACAAATTGGAGCATTGGGCCAAACAAAATCTCATGAGGTTCAACAAGGACTAGTGCAAAGTCCTTCAGTTAGGACAGAAAAATCTCAGGTACTGCTATGGGCTAGGGACTGATTGGCTAAGTAGCAGCACTGTAGAAAAGGACTGGAGGTTATAATGAATGTGAAGCTGGATATGTGTCAACAATGTGCTCTTGTTGCCAAAAAGGCTAATGGCATATTGGGCTGTGTCAGTAGGAGTGTTGCCAGCATATTGACAGATGTGATTATTCCCTCTAGTCAGCACTGGTGAGGCCACATTTGGAATACTGTGTCCTGTTTTGGGCTCCATACTACAGAAAGAATATTCACAAATTAGAAATAGTCCAGCGGAGGGCAACCAAAATGATTAGGGAGTTGGGGCAGATGACTTACGAGGAGAGACTGAAGGAACTGAGCTTATTTAGTCTGCAGAAGAGAAGACTGAGGGGGGATTTGATAGCAACTTTCAGCTACTTGAAGGGGTGCTCCAAAGAGGAGGGAGCTAGGCTATTCTCAATAGTAACAGAGGACAGAACAAGGAGCAATGGTTTCAAGCTGCAGCTAGGACAGTCAAGGTTGGATATTAGGAAAACTTTCCCACTAGTAGGGTTGTGAAGCATTGGAATGGGTTACCTAGGGAGGAAGTGGAATCTCCATCTTTGAAAACATTTAAGGCCCAGTTAGGAAAAAACCCTGGCTGAGATGATTTAGTGAGAGTGGTCCTGCTTTTCATAGGAGGATGGACTAGATGACCTCATGAGGTCCCTTCCAACCCTATGATTCTATGATCCTTTTCACCCACCTCCTAGTTCAGAAGCCTGACTGCCCTTTCAGCATTAGCCTAGGGCCAAGCTAGCAGACAACTTTAATTGGCTTGCTATTAACAAACCAGAAGCAGCTGTTTTCCCTACGCTTGAAATGGTGAAGAGCTCCCATGCTAGAGAGTAAATTAAAAGTAACTCAGAGGTTCTGGGGATAGGGCAGGGAGTAAATTAAAATTGTCCTCCTTTTCAAATCAAATCAAATCATATCATAGGGCTGGAAGGGACCTCATGAGATCATCAAGTCCAACCCCCTGGGAATTGAACCTAGGACCTTCTGCATGTTAAGCAGTGGCGTTAGCCACTACACTATTTGCAGGGCTTCATCAGTTCTCACCCTCTAACACTCAACATACTTCCCAACACTACTCCCCTGCTTTTTTTTGTCCACACTTTCTGCATCTCATTATCATTTTTGTCTCTTATTATACTTATTAGATTTAATTAAAACAAAAAGGCTTAGAAGCCCCTTGTCCTCTGTCAGTTATTTACATTGAAAGGAGAAAATCAGAGATTCCATCTTGCCTACACTTAGTCTTATACCAGACAATTAATTCTAGCATTTTCTTATTCTCTGAAGTAAGCTTATCACTTACATCTGAGCTAGCCAGACACTTGAACGGTGAGCAGGATGTGCAATTTAGGACTTACAGTGGGGTGAAAAAAAGTGGAGAGGACGGGGAGAGGGGTAGAAACTGAAGAAGAGGCAATGCTGGAGAGTGAAGAGAAGGGAAAACAGTAAAAATCAATGTGGGGTGAAAGGCGAAATAAGATTAGAAAGAAGAAGGTTTTAGAAAGAAAAATAAATGAACAATTAGTCCAAAGGGGAAACATGGGGGAATGGGACCCTGAAGAAAAGAGGTGTCAAGGAGCATGATCATGAAGCCCACTAAAAGCCATGGAGACTCTCATTGACATTAGTGAGGCTCTGAATCAGGTGCAATGAGAAAAATTGGATAACGAGGTGGTAAGCCTCAATTGTTCCAGATTTACCTTAGGTAACTTGGTAATGTTACCTGAGTACTAGCATCATTCCCTGCTGAAGGACAGGATATGTGCAAATATTGAGGTAATGTTGTTAATTATCTAAGATAGCTGTGACACTTGGAGTACCAGACCTGAAGAAGAGCCCTGTGTGGCTTGAAAGTTTCTCTCTCTCTCTCTCTCCAACAGAAATTGATCCAATAAAAGATATTACCTCACCAGAGTCGGCTCTATTGTGAGGCAGTAGACAGAGATGGCTTCTAGCCCGCCCCGAAGTTCAGGCTGGCTCTTGCCTCTTCAGCTCTTTCCTAGCAGTTCAGGCACTGTTAGTCAATCTGCAGCTTAACTCATGTAGGCAGAGTGCACTTTAAATCCCTCTGCAGACAGATACTGGAGATTTATGCACTTTGGAAAACCATTTTCAACCTCCATGAATGAGATGGGGGGGTGGGGCACCAAATCAAAATTTGGCTTGGGGTGCCACAGCCCCTTGAGTCAGCCCTGTACCTCACACACTTTGTCTCTAAAATACTTTATGACAACTAGTGTGTGAAGGCGAAGAAAAAGTTGGGATATGTTTTATTTTATAGAAAGTTTACTTCACCTAATACTTTAAATCTAAGCATACATTATGTTTTGACTCTTTCTGAAGGCAAGGGAAGGGAGGGACTAGGATGATGGGGATGAAATTCTGAAGAGGGCAAATGGCTTCATTTGGCTGCTATAGATTAACATATCACATCACAGCAGAACTATATGATAGTGACCCCTTTGGGGGTGTATATTTTTCCCTTAGTACAACCAGTGCTTTTTTTGTGATGGCACATGGATATAGAGTGCCAGCCCTCTTGCCCAGCTGGGAGGGTGGGGTCAGAAGGGGAAAGGTGTGTACCAGCACCTTTAAAAAAAAAAAAAAAAAAAAAGGCACTGAGCATCACCATGGAGAAAACACCATATAAAAATCAACAGTGCTATGTAAGCACTGAAGAGAGGGCAACAGACCCACTTGGCAAAGAGACCGAGCTCTTTAGTGACCCTAGATTGAAGAAACTGAACATCTTAGTGACGCTACACTGTAAAGACTAAGCACATGCAGAAATCCATGTTATGAGAGCATTGCCTTTGGAGTGAGTTGCAGCAGTAAACCTTGGTCTCTCTTGCTGATATGGCTTCTAGGCAGCAGTGTAAAATGGAGGAAACAGATAAAGAGAGTAAATAGTAATGGGCAGTTTCCTTAGGTACAATTTGTTCTTATCCTTCTTTATGAAAAGGTAGGTAATGAACAACTGGTTAAACAAATACTGTCCCATGGCAATTCTCTTATTTACAGCACATTGCAGTTAACCATTCATTACTTCAGCCCAACATACACAGCAAATTGTACTTTCTGCTGCTTGACCTCTTAATAATAATAATATAATTTTATTATTTCACTTTTAAGTAAATTGGATCGAATTCCCCAACTGAGTTAAACCTTTCATCTGAGACTAAATTAGTTCAAGACTAGATTTCATTTTCATGCATATTGAGACAAACGTGATTGTTTTGTTTATGTGGAAAAACAAAATAATTCATGTTTCAACTTTATAATTTAATATCATCTGATGAGAGAGCTGGTCTTGCGTACTGATGGTTACATGGGAAGTTTAGCAAATAGTCTTTATAGACTTTTAATTCCCATCCATTGTGTAAACCCCTCTCCCCTTTGATGGAAGAGGGAAGTTGCATTATCCAAGTTCTACATTATTAATTTAACTTGTTTACCATGGAAGGGGGATGTAGAACCTTGAGAATCTCTGCTGATTTCTCCCACTTTATAACATATACACTTTAATCACCACAATGGGCCAATTACTTCCAAACAAGGCTGGCTGTGACTCCTTTGAATCTGTCTGAATTGTTTCTAAGGCGGGCATAGGTAGTTATAAGAGAGTGATGCAAGAGAATGCTGGCCTATACCAAGGTTGGACACTTTCATTTCTCATTTTTGCTACTTTCGCCTAGGGGCCAAGGGGCCAATTCTACAAAGTGTCTTCTGTGAGGTGCCAAATATATGCAGGTCATATTGAAGTCAATGGAAATTGGGGCCACTCCATATCTTGCAGGAGACATTCAGATCCTTATAGGAACAGGCACCTAGCTCTCATCTTTAATTTCAGTCCTTTTTGAAGTGTGTTGCTCTTTCATTATTTTTCAGGGCTGACCTGTGACTTATTATTTTTGAATAAAGAAATACCCCTTTGATTTGGAGAGGCCATTTGGCATAAGTTTCAGCTGTGTATTTGGTTCAAAGAAGACTTTTTTGCAGAGCACTTTTATGATCTCCTTGATTGGTACACTGTAAGGGCTGATTGAAAGGCCACTGAAGTCTGTGGAAAGACTCCTGTTGAATTTTACTTTTGGATCTGGCCTTTAGCTGTCATTTTGTCTCTGAAATATGCTTATTTCTAATTGTCCTGAATTTTAGGACAAAATTCTAAGCACAAATAAAATTTTGCTTGGGCTAACCAGAGTTTTTTGCCTACGTTTCAAGTGAGAGTTGCAACAAAGTAGTACTTAAATTTAAAAAATATTTCAAAGTATTTTATTTAACTGTGACTTTCCAAAGTGACAGGAATTAATCATTTTCCTCCATAACTCAGGTCATTTCAGCCACGACCACGTTGTTTGTTGTCTTCTGATGGGCAAGCCTTCCTCAATTTGTGGTTCATCCCTCACTCTTCTGAGGTGCTGATTATGTTTAAATTGCTGCCAGAGAAGGTTAGTGCAAGCTTAAAGAGAGATTTTGTTTTCTTGATCAAAAGTGTAGATGGATCTGGAGAAAAGCTCATATTTTTAATATGCATTGAAATATTGCTTGGCATTAGAGATGATTAGTTCTGGGGAACAAACAAACTGCAATGTATTGGTTAGAATGCCCACCACAAAATGTGTCATTGAAGTAGTGTGTCAGGTTTCGAATGCTGAGCATATCCTCTTAGGATTGACTGTTAGGGAGACAGAAGCAGGGTGCCTAACTCCGACCCTCCCCCTGCTGTTCATCTGTCTCTCTCTTCCCGGCCTCCCAATATAATATAGTAAAGTGGCAGGGAGCAGTCCTTAGTGCTCCTTGGACACACTTTTAATAATGTCTCTCTCTCCTTTGGGATTGAGAATTGTGCCTCTTTCCTTTGGGATTGCACTCAGGCAGTGAGCAGTGGCAGTGAAGGATGATGGCTGTAGTCACTGTGTTCAAAGGAAATTCCGGGTTTGAAAAGTGAGGAGAGAAAATAAGGAGACATCATAACATACCAATTCCATACTTCTGACAAATTGCTTATTTGCTTTTGATCTGTCTATCATTTTCTTGCATTAAAAAAAAAAAAAAGAAGAAAGTTGTTTAAGCGGTACAAAAAGACACTCATTCAAGACTATAGTCTAGGTGCCTTAACACTCAGTGTTACAACTGTAAACAGGTTGAATGTGTTCCCCCGACACCTATTGATGAACTGGGAAAGAGAACTTCAGGAGTGCCTGGATGCACCCACCCAACCTAGGTGTTTAGAATTATAGGATTACTTTGTCCAAATAATCGGTAGTGGTTGGTGTCGGATCACAAGTCACTTTGTTGTTGGTGGCAGAGATACTAAAAGGTTTTTCTTTTTCTTGTGTGAATCAAGGGCAGCAGAACTGTGCTTGGCATACCTTGATTGTGACTCACCCTGAATTAAACTGCACTCACTAGGCAGGGGACATAGATGCCAAAGCCCAGTGGAGTTGAGAGAGAATAGGGACAGCTGTTTGCACCTGATGGTGTAGGCCCTGCCTGAGGGTCCCAACCTAGATGCCATTTGGCCTTTCCTCTCTCCACTGTAATAACAGAACTGATTAAGACTCAGTGGAGAGTCTTGTTGCACACCAACAGAGAAGAAGTCACTAATAGCCAAGCCAAAGCATTTAGTCCTGCTTTGGGATAATATCTCTGTTGTATGAAACTTCGCAGTCAGCACCAACAGTGAGGCTCCCTCACTGCTGTGCTATGTCCCAGAGGATATGGTAGAGGCAGGAGGCAGGGGCATGTTAAAGGAACTTTTGGTTTCTGGTGCTAAGAAAAGATATTGAACCCAGCCCTTGTTTCTGCCAACTTCATCTAGCAGAAGGGTTACATAACATTTTAGGCTGTAAGTTCTTCAAAGAAAAGGCAGTCCTCTGTTCTATGTTTGTCCAGCACCTGCCCAGTGGGCCCCAATTTTGATTGTGGCCTCTAGTTACTACAGGGATACAACTAATCAGTAATCTTTATTCATAAATATTTACTATGTATTTTCTTTGGCTTTCTGTTGATCATTTGAAGGGTTTTCTCCCAAGATTTATTTTATCCACAGGCTGCTTGCAGAGCACTCCGGCAGAGTCTGCAGATTGTGGCAGCACTTCACGACATCATTTCATACCTTTTCAGCTTTGCTCAACTAGGAAACTCCCCAAACTCTTTTGATTCACTGAATCCAGAGCCTCTGACTGCAGACTGGGGAGGGAATGAAAGGATTGGTAAGTGACAAACACATCACCATTAGTATTCGGATTGGGGTCAGAAAACCTTGCAACAAAAAGAGGACAGGTAAAGACTGAAATGATGCCTTTTACTTTAAATATATAATATATGATGATGTGTTAGTGCCAGAAAATACCATTACGTCCACCCCCTATTTTCATGGTCCAAGGTTTAAATTAATTACATTGTTCTGATGTTAAAGTACTTGGAATACATGATACCACTATGCACATTTTGTGATCTCAAAGCCTTTTACAAACATGAATGACACCATCACATCCCTGTGAGTAGGTAGGTCACATTACCCCCATTTTACAGATGAAAAAATGGAGGTATCAGGAAAGTTAAGTGTCTAGCCCATGGGTCAGCAACCCCCGGCACCCGTGCCAAAAATGACATGGGATCCAAGCCTGAATGGCACACGGCACCGCTCAGGCTTCTCCACCGGCCCTGCTCCCCCAGTGCTCTGCAGCTGGGCAGCATGAGCCGCATGCCATGGCTCCAGGCCCACAGAAGCCACAGTGTGTGGCTCCGAGCCCCCTGCTGGCCTTCCCCGCCAGGCAGGGCTAGAGGGGAGTGGGGCAGGTCTGCCCCACCCCACTTCCGGCTCCAACTGTGGAGCCAGAAGGTGCCAACCAGTGGGGTGGAAGGTGTCTCTGGCTGGACCCAGAGACCGCGGGGGGATAGGCAGCCCTGACCGGGACCTGGAGGCTGCCCACCAGTGAAGGCAGGACCCGGCCTCACCCCCTAACTAGAGGCCTGGCCCCGCCCCCTTTTGGCCCCACCCCCAGCACCTACTTCGGGTGTGGTGGGCTGGGGTGGCACGGGGGTCGGCAAAGGTTTTTGACCCTGGTCTAATCTAAGACACACAACTGGCAGAGCCAGAAATGGAAGACACATCTTCTGTCTCGCAGTCCTGTGCTTTAATCACTAGACCTTCCTTACCCTCCCTCCTCCTCCCACCAGACAGGTCTTATAAATCCAGTTTCAGAATAAGTTATAATTACTTGTTTAAGTCTTTGTGGGCTGATAATATTATCCCATGTTTTCCTGTCATGTGACTCCTACAATATGAAATGAAGTTTCTGTTGATGGAGGCAGAACTCTTTTTGCCTCAGGAGCCATTGAAAGTAGATGCCCTTTTAATTTAACCAGCTAGAATTGTCTTTATTTTTTGTTTTTGGAGCAGCCTTTCACTCACAGTCAAGAGCAAATATTAGTACAATAATGTTCCACAAGCCTGAGATTATAGGCTAGTGTGCTGATTAAATTGGGAGGATTTGACTGCTATATGATGAGGTAGGGTTCATCAGAAACAAGAATGTTGTACAAACTGCACTGCACAGTTGGTTGCCTTCCAAATACTCTTATAACACAATGAAATTCTGCATTAAACAGTGTAAGATTAAATGCCTACAAGGCCTTATTTGTATAGAAGAATCTCACAAATGTGCATGTCTATACTGACACAATACGAGACCATTTACAACTAGAACCTCCAAAATTCAGAATAAAAATGCCTGTTTGGCTGGGAATTTTATGATGTCGCACATGATATTCTGATGTGGCATGGGGATCACAGTACTTCTTCTTGGGGATAAGATAAGAGGTGAAGCCCCAGGCATCTTCACATTCCAATCTACAGGCTTTATCTGAGACCCTATGTTGTCCAAGAGCCTGCCTTCTTACCTTTACTCCTCCTCCTCAGTATGTCTCCTTACAGTTTTAAAAACCAGCTTTTTTTCTAGTAAAATGTGATTCTGCTCTGAAAAGAGTAAATGGAAAAATGGCATCATCTCTGTAAAAACATATCTCAGTAACCTTCAGATCAAATCTGTTCAGTTTACAATTGAGGAGATGCCTTTCCTAGGTGCCAGTGCTGCATACTTGCCGTGGAATCTGAAAATCAAACTGTATTCTTTCTGGGTCACTCATCAATAACAACGAGATTCTCCATTTGCATTGGTGTGAGAGTGGTGTGCCTTAGTGACACCCACGAATTTGTTCCTGGCCTATGCTGGTGTAAGTCAGAGGGCACTTGAGCTCAGAAATTCTGTTATTGAAGCTTAGTTAATCATTCTGATGCTGCATGTGCCAGACTAGGATTCCACTCATAGAATCATAGAACCATAGGGTTGGAAGGGACCTCATAGGTCATGTAGTCCAACCCCCTGCCAGAGGCAGGACCACTCCCACTAAACCATCCCAGTCATGGTTTTGTCCAGCCGGACCTTAAACACCTCCAAAGATGGAGATTTCACCACCTCCCTCAGCAGCTCATTCCCAAGGCTTCACCACTCTCCTAGTAAAAAAGTTTTTTCTAATATCCAGCCTCAACCTCCCTAACTGCAACTTGAGACCATTGCTCCTCGTTTTGTCCTCTGTTATTACCAAGAACAGTCGAGCTCCATCTTCTTTAGAGCATCCCCCCACTCGCTCCCTGATAGGTCTGTGGCTCTGCAGTGTTAATAAAAGTGAAAAGTAGCAGAACATAAATGTGGCATTAGAGTTGGAAGACATTGGTTTGAACGGAAGCAGCTCTGTGAAGTGAGTACCCCAGTGACTTCTTCAGCTTTACTTTGTTCTTTGGCCTAAAACCTCCTCTTGTTCCTATGTGGAAACTTCACCTCTCATCAGCCTTGAAACTTTCCACTAATTGTGAAGCAGTGCCACACTCTTCTGACCACAAACATAAATAAGTGTAAAATCATAAGACTGGCCATACTGAATCAGACCAATGGTCCAGTCTAGCCCAGTATCTTGTCTTCTGACAATAGCCAGTGCTAAGTGATTCATCTTATTGGCCATTCCCAACCTCTGGCAAACAGCAATCCTTGCCTATCCTGGCTAATAGACATTGATGGACCTATCTTCCATGAACTTATCTATTTCTTTTTTGAACATAGTTATAGTCTTGGCCTTTGTAACATTCTCTGACAAGAAGTTTCATAGGTTGAATGTGCGTTGTGTGAAGAAATACTTCCTTTTGTTTGGTTTAAGCCTGTTACCTATTAATTTCACTTGATGACCCCTAGTTTTGTGTTATGAGGAGTGAATAACTCTTCCTTATTTACTTTCTTCACTAGTGAATTTCATCTGCTCCTTTGTTGCCCAGTCACCCAGTTTTGTAAGATCACTTTGTAACTCTTCACAATTTACTTTGGATTTGATTATCTTAAGTAGTTGTATTATCTACAAATTTTGTCACATCACTGTTTACACCTTTTCCCAGATAATTTATGAATATGTTGAACAATACTGATCCCAGTTCAGACCATGAGGGGACACAACTATTTTCTGCTCTCCGTTTGGAAAACTGACCATTTGTTCCTACCTTTCTTTCTTATCTTTCAACCAGTTACTGATCCAGGCGAGGACCTTCCTTCTTATGCCACTATTTCTTTCTTTACTGAAGGAGCCTTTGGTGGGGTCCTTGTCAGAGCTGGATTAAGGCAGGGGGTTTAGAGTCTGCAGCCCCAGTCCGTTACCTAAAGCAGGCCCTGCCACCCCATAAAAGTGTGGCCCAGGCCAGCCTGAGTGGTGTGCTGCTGCTGCCGCCATGTCAGCTTACTCATCCCATCCCTGGGCCGGCTGGTTTGCTTCAGACTTGGACTGCTGAGAGCGGGGAGCAGAAGTGCTGTGGACCTCAGCTTCTAGCCTGAAGGTCCCCCCTTACCCTCCAGTGGCTGGGCTGTGAGTAGCAGTTTTAGTCTAGTCCAGCCAAACAGGGTCTTTAAAAGTGCCACAGGACCCTTTGCTTGTTATATGTACTGGATCACCCTTGTCCAAATGCATGTTGATCCCCTGAAAGATTTCTAATAGACTGATGGGGCACACTGATTGATTTCCCTTTACAAAAATGATGTTGACTCTTCCCTTAACAAGTCATATTGATCTCTGTGCTACGTAATCCTGTTCTTTGCAATGGATTCAACTAATTTTGGTGGTACTGTATTTAGGCTAAGGGAGGGAGGAAGACAGACACAGACAGTCTGTCCGTCCATCCATCCAGATGAGACAGATGTTGAACTGGAATGTGACATTTCTGGAGTCCCATTCTTACTTTCTGCTCTTACTTGCTTCCTTTCAATGATGGGGAAGACTTGGAATAGTGCAACATACCATGCCAAGGGATGGGAACTGTCAGCTCCTGTAGAACTCAGTTCCTACAATGCTAAGTAGGAAAAAGCATTGTGTTCTGGCCTCCTTCTTGGTTACCACAAGTTGCTTAGGTAGCCCATAACAATTTTATCCTTGACAGGAAGATTAAAAATCCAGGATTTTGTTTCCTTTAGTAAAATCAATTGCATAACTCGTTTTTCCCCCAAAGGATAAACAGCTCAAATGTATGCTTATGTTTCTTGAACTCATGTTTATGCAGAGTGGCGTCAGTTATGTAGTAGATTTACTTATGATTAGGGTTAAGCTATATTGCAGGTGTCTAAATACACTCATCAATTGGGTGTTTTTCCACAGTCTGATTATTCCTGTATACAGCGGGCTAGATTCTCAGAACATTAGACACATTTCTGCATATTTACAGGAGAACCTTGATGTGGTTGCTATATGTGGTATTTGTTCATGTGATATTTTCAAGCCACATGCTAGTATATGTGTGAGCGTTTATGCAGCTATACCGTTTTCCACTGAGTAGCTATTCTAGAGCAAGTTTTACTTTTAAAGAAAAAATGAGGGTGGCTTCCTGTCTAGCTTGCAAACTTTAACTGTATGAAAAATAGGTCATAATAGGAAATGAAAGAACTGAGTTCTTGCACTGGCTCTGTCCAGTTGGAATTAAATATATGCAGAATTTGTCTTGTGGGATTTTCTGCTATTATTTGGACATATAAGCAGGATTCTTGTAATCAAACTCCTAAAATAAGCTGATTTAAAAAAAAATAAAGTTCTAACTCTATCTGCCTTAAAATAAATCTGAAAAAGATCACTGCATGAACAAACTATGGCAAATCATACATATTTACATTCCCTTTGATTTTAACACAGTTATGTTGACTTGTTAATTTTTTGGGTCAGTTAACTTAGCAGAAGCACTTAGTACAGACGCACACACCACAAAACACTGTCCCGTGTACTAGTGACTTTATTTAAGCAGTTTGTGGCTGAGGAAAAAAATATGGTTAATAAGTTCTGAAAATCACCAGGAAGTCTGAGCTCATAATGACCATCCACCAGAACCATACAATCAAATGCATGCAGCAAAATGTTGTGTAAAATGTATTTTTGTTTCATATATCACACTTTTAAAAATCCAAATAAATCCAGTGGCAGCTTTCTCAGAAGTTAGATATTCCCTAAACAATTTTCATAAGATTGTTTTGGCCCACTGTCTCCAACACAAATATTCTTTTCCTTCACTGTTCCTTAGATGCCACCCTTTTGCCCCAGATGTGACTATATTTCACTGATTAAGTTATGGTGGCATGAATCACCTACTGAATAAGACAGTGGCCTTCTAAGATAGAGACTGTGAGTTTAGATCCCATCAGTGATTGGTAAGCTTTCTAAGGCACTCTGATGCTTCAGTGACAAGTGGAAACATAAGAACCTGGGGAGAGGATGTCTATATGCCAATAGGTTATTATGTGCTTTCAGATGAAAAATGTTTAGATGAATGTGAAATGACGTTCTTTGCTTGGTTTAAAAAAACTAAGTGGGCCTGATGATCCTACAACATTCCTGGTGTCTCCTGAAAAGACAATGGTCTCTGCTTTGCAGAATCAGTTCCTTAAGGGTGCAATGTAAGCCAAGGCTTAGTAGGACTCCAGTCAGCTGAACCCAGGTTATAGAACCCAGGTTTTGAACATCTACACTGATATTTTTAACCATCTGTTTAGAATTTTCCAACCCAGGCTTCAGCCTGGTGCTCTGGAATCCACACTGCATCACCTCAACTTGAGTCAAATAGACCATATCCCACACTCCCTAGCGCCCTCCCAAAACGTGACCACTGTAGTCCTTTGGCCGTGATGTACTGTGGAAAAACTTGACTATTCACCCTGCATGTTACAAAAAGTTTGAACTGTCTGTCAGCACATCATGCCCAGAAGTCCTTTTGGTCTGGACACTCCCAGCCACTGGAGATAGCAACATGAAGGAGCCTTTTGAAGACTTCTTTTGTTTGCACTTTCACTGCTCTGTCTGAAAACAGGCAGAGCTTCCATGAGACACTTTCACAGCATTTTCAGATCCACCAAAGGCAGATGACAAAGCTTATGGTGGAAAAGGAGGAGGAAGAAGGGGAGCAGGGCGTAGATAGAACTCATTTGAACTACCTGCTGCTGCTCATGACACTCAGCGTAACTGCTGATGTCCCTAGATTGACCGATGTTTCTGGAGCAGGGCACAAAACACAGACTAGTGGGATCACATCATCTTGCAGACCTGGGATGACCAGGGGTGAATAAACTAAAACCTTAGACCCTGTTCCTTCTTCCTCTGACATTAATGGCAAAATGAGTATTCACTTCAGTAAGAGAAGGATTGAGTCTAACTTTTTTCTTACTGGTGTGATGGTAAAAACTTGTGATATACTTGAGAATGCTAATGTAGCCATTCTTTTAAGTAACAGTTTATTCTTTATGCCCTCTCTTCAGACTATGTTCCCCCTCAACCTCCAATTGCCATAACTTTCCCCCTACAACCTGTTTTTGCAAGTCTGAAAACAATGACTAGGGATGTGGGGGGGAAAGATATTTTATTCTATTATTCCAGAAGCACAGGTCTCCTGGTGACCAAAAAAAAAGTTTTTGGTAATGAAGTAGGTGACTTTAAAAAAAAAAAAAAAAGGAGAGTTAAATAGATCACTGGACTGGTATGTATTAAGGTGAATTTTCTATGCGTAATTTGATGGTTTTCTTGTTGTCCTGGGAATGATAGGAATAGAACTTCAAGAGCTACAGAAAATGATTGACAGTCTTCAGGACCCCTTGGATCCTAACCAAGTAGCCCAACTGCTAATCATGCAAAGAGAAGTTATGTTTCTGCAGTTTGATGCAACACTCAGACATTTATTACGGTGAGAGTTAAAAATGCTAATTCCAATAAATCATTTCTGTCAGGCTATTTTATAAAGTAAGACTGGGCTTTAATTCCATTCAAGAGGAAGGAGCTGTCTCAACACAAGTAGAAAAGATAAATTTAAAATAGCTGTACATATTTCTTCTATCAGTTGACCGATTCTTTATCTGGGTTATTTAAGAGATTTCAGCATAATGCTTCAGAGTATACAATTTCTCTGTGAATGTGAGGCTTCTAAGTGGTGAGCCTGTGACTCGTTCATTAGACATTCGAAAGACGTTTTCTTAACTTTAATATTATGTACATTGTGATTTGACAGTGTCAATAGATTATGGGCACGGTTGCCCAGCACAGATATGTAGCAGGGAGTGATTCTTACTCCCTCTCCTTTTTAAATTGCTGTTGCATAGTATTTCTTGATATTATGGATGGATGATGTAACTGCAGCATTTGACGTGTAGACAGAGCAGCCAGGTAGGGTTCCCCTCCCCGCCACCCCCCACCCCCTGTACCAGAAACAGAAAACAGGCTAGTCACTTTTATCTCCTACTGACTAAGCTGAAGGCATTGTGGGCAATTGGTTAGGAAAACATTTCACTTTGATAAAGGTTTGTACATTGGCAGGAAATTTAAAAGAAATGTGAATATGCCTTATGCTACATTTGTATCTGATTTGCTGGGAGTGGAATTAAAGTTTGTTTTTTCAACTCTGAGTTATAATGCAAATGAGAGCACAGTGACAATGCAAATTGCTTTCACCCTTTCACATATTTCAGCTGTGTGAATGCTGCTGAGGTGTTCTTAAAACTTGTCTGACAACCCCTTTATTGATAACAGTATTTATTTATTATTTGTACAGCACCATATGTGCACATGAAACATGCAGAAAGGCAGGGCCCCTGTCCCAAAAAGGTTACAACTGAAGAGTGGCAAGCACTTCCTGAGGAAACAGGAGATGAGGGTTTTCATTGCCTTGCAGGAAATAGTTTGGCTTCAGGTCTTGAGGTAAAAGGTATGCAGTAAAGAGTGGGAATGAGAAATAGCTGTTATAAAAAGAACCAAGTGACATTACAGAGCAATTGTATATTTAGGCTAGTTTCAGTCAGTGGGTTTGTTTATAGAGTGTGTAACAAAATAGCATTGTATCTCTAACTCTCTGTGCACGAACACTATGGATCTGGGATCTCTTTGCTCAGATGCTCTTGTTCGTCTGGATGTGATGGAAACATTTCTATTTTTCAGGCTGGAGTTGCAAAATGGCAGAAGTGGTGATGAGTTAGCCTAATGATTAGGGCACTCACTTGGGATGTAGGAAACCCAGTTCAATCATCCTCCTTCTGCTCCCCATCTGATGTGGAAAAGGGATTTGAATTTGAGTCTTCTGTGTTGCAGAAGTAGTCTTGCTACTAGGCTATGGGATATTCTGGTTTGGGGCATTCTCAAACTCTCCTGTTGAAGCCGCTCCACTTTGTATAAATAAATAATTAAATTGATTGAATTGAGAACTTGAATTTAGATTTCCCATATCCTTCCTAAGCCAATGATTCTAAACCTTTTGTGGTTCACGACACAGTTGGTGGCACGCATGACCTTACAGAACACAGTGATGCCCTTCTAACCAGGGGTTAAAGTATAATTTGGTGGGCCCCAGAACCCCCCTAATCAGGTGGGTCCCCTGATGCAGGATTAGGACCCCCACACCCTAGTTACTGCCCCCAATATCCATTCCCCTATCCCCAAAATCCACACCATCCCCCTATACTCCCCCTGAAAATCCACCCCCAGCCCCCAACACCCACCCCCAGCTGAGGCGCCCCCCAATACTTCTCCCCCCCAAGCACAAGCTGAGCTGTTCTGGTACTCACCGGCAGCACACTGGGACAGGAAACTGCAGCCTGCACATATGCAGAGGAGCCTGCCTCCTCACCTGCCTGCCATAATGCAGGAGAATGCTGTTCCAGGCCCACTATTTTTAGGGGCCCAGCATTCAGGCCCCTAAAAATAGAAAATGGTGCTGGAATGCTGCATTGGGGGGCTTGCTGTTTTTCAGTGGTGGGCCTCGGAATACAGCATTCTGGCACCATTTTCTATTTTTAGGGGGCCTGGAACACTGATCCTCTAAAAATAGTGGGCCCTGGAACAGTGTTCCAGGTTGTTCCAGCATACTTTAACTCCCTGCCCCTAACCTCCTGGCCAAATCCAACGTTGCACCCAGTTCTCTGTGACATGCTTACTGCTGTGTGTCCCAACATGGTGGTTGAGAACCTCCATCTTAAGCATAGTTGTTTAAATGTTTTCTGTTTTTTTAATTCACCTGAAAATGTTCATTTTTGGCTCAACCCCAAAATGAAACATTTTTCAGTTTTCTGGAATTGCCAGCAAACCAGCAAATGCCATTGTTATCCCAGCTCTAATCCTGACTCATGAACATGTTATTTAGCTACAAGATTACCCTTCTATTTTAGTAGGAGGAGAACTGCTTTCCAACAAATGTCCCTACCATTAGTAGGGTGTATTTTCATTTGTGTTAATCCACAGCTGGTGGATATTTATAAAAGATACATATCTGAACAGTAGTTTCTTATGCAATTGCAAGTGGCCTGTAAGTGCATTCATCTTAAACATGGCAACTAAGGGTGTTAAGGGCTTGCTTCAGTCCAGGGACTTGGTTTATTCTGTACTTTCATGCCATGCATGAACTAGCCTATGCAAACCCCTCTGGCATGCATTCAGATTTCCTATAGGTGTAAGAACTATACTAATATGCACTAGGGAACTTTTAGTGCATGTCAGCAGGGTGTACACAAGCCAATTAGCGTGTGATGCGCTGAACACACCTGTAATCTGGACTAAAGCACCATGTAGAAGAGCTCTTAGCCTTTCGCTAAGTACAAAATTACAAACACGGCTATCCCTTTGGAAACTGTACAAAATTACAGTCAGTTTCTGGTCACTGCCCATGACTGTGGTGTTCTGATGGTATATTAATATTGAAATGTGAGTTTGTTACAAATTATTTCAAAAATAATTTTATGAAGTTTGGTTTTCAAAAAGTGATTTTGGTGTCTCTTCAGAGAAGTATACTTGTCCTCTGGAAATACTTTGGCTTACCAGAGCATTACAGAGGGCATGCACCATGGACTGCCTCCCCTGAGTAACTCTGCAGTGAGGAGTGTGTTTGCATCACAGCTCCATCTTCCATGGCCACTGGACCCACACAGCTCTATGGTGGGTAAAATGTACTTTCAAAGAATGATTGATTTGGTTTGTTACCAGTTTATATGCAGCTGCTGAAGAAAGAAGCCTTGCCATTCTTGCTGTGACACTCTATTCTGTGTTGGCAGAGAACTTAGCACTCAGTAGCTTTTAGTTTCAGTGATCATAGTTAGCTTTACTGTAGCATGGGGCCTCAGAAAAAGGCAGTTGACTAATTAGCAAGAAATCAGAAAAAGTAAAGATGGAAGAGAACTATTTCTGTAAGTTATCACATCCCTCGCCATCAAAGGACCGTTATTTCCTACACTATATATGGGGTCATTTTAGTTATCCTACCTTCCACTAACTTCCAGTTATGAGTCATATGATGCAGTAAAGAAAAAGCTAATCCAAGGGCCTGATTAAAAAGTTTATTGAGGTTAATCTTTCCATTGACTTCTTTGGATTAGTCCCATAGATGCTAGGGTTAGTGGATGTTTCCAGGTATTCAATCTAAACTTTCTTTTGCTCATTTTCAGTACTCCTAGCTAAATCCTACCACGCCACCCTGACTGCCTCCCCTTTAAGTGTTTTCAGAATTGTGGACTTCTGCAGTCAGTAGCTTGCTCCGAATGATGATAATGCTGAGCTGTGATAGAGAGCAAATGAAGAACAGGATTTACCCTTTATGAAGAATAATAATTTCTCTAGTGCAGTATTTTGTGCTAAACCATCAAAGTTATGGCAGGTGAAAAGCAGAGCAGCAATAGCCAAGTGAGAGCATCCAGTAGCCATCCAGTTGGCACAGTTCTCCTGGCTCTGGCAGTTTGGCAGGAAATGCACTCCGCAGTGCATCTTATTACTAATCTGGCAGACCATGTCACATTTCTAGGGTTTTGATATTTTGGTGGGAGTGTTAGCTTCTCCTCTCCCTTGGTGCGCACAAGGACTGCACTGGGACCCCGTCCAGCTTCTGCAGGGCTGTACTCAGGAGGAGAAGGGGATCCCTGAACCCTTTCTTTCTTATGCACTGTTAACATGCTCATGCTACAAAATGCAGTAGTTTGCCCTTAATTACAAAACATGGTGTTTTCTCAGTTTCGTCACAAAATATATTAAAAGAAAGGAGTTCAGTTGTCATACCCTAAGATAATGGAATTTTAAAAAGGTAGTGGAGGGAAAGTCATGTTAAATCTGAGACCAGTTTCCAACAGTGTGGAAATGTGGGGTAGAGATAAGTTCCTTAAGCATCCCATTATTGCCTCAGTAGGTCTACTACATCTTGTGTAGTTCCAGTTACACACTTACCCACAACTCAGGTGAAGAAATCAGAATATGGTACCTTTACAGACAGCAGCCTCCCCTGTGCATTTCCTTCCTCAGCACAGGTTAGATGTAACCGTTGTTATTGTTTGTACATTATTTCTTTGTTTGTCAATGTGATCTGAATTTGTTTTAGGCATTGTTGCTGTTTCCTTGGAGGGCATTTCTAGCAGATGGAGGACCATTTCCTGTCACTATTGGCAATCTAAATCCTATAAATTATAACATGCAGGTATGGTGACTGCTACTGGTTGTACATTCAATAATTACAATAAGATAAAAATAACACCCTGCATTAAAAGAAGTCCTTGTCTGTGATAGTGACAGTTTATTTTGTCATTCAAAAGCCCCTTATTATTTTTACCATTCACTGTTTTTTTTTCTTATTTAAACAGTTTGCCTCGCATGGACAATAACACTGGATTAAGCACTTTCATTTTTGGTTTCCCTGCACCTGCCCCTTTGTTGTGCTTGGATAATAAAGTTTCTCCATTACTTTTATTCCACAGTGCCAGAAGTTTCTGGTGGAATCCATTTGTTCATGCAAACAGATGCACAACTCTTAAAGTAGTTGTACTAACCAGGAGCACCCTTGGCCTGGAAAAAGACTGGGGTTTGAGCATCGGGACTCAAGGCTTGCGCACTTTAAGTGCACCACTGCTGCAGCCGCTGCCAGAGCGGAGCTGGGGCTCTGGAGCCGAGACCTGGGGCTCGAACCCCGTAAGCCTGGCACCAGCAACAACCTTGGTACTAACAATAACTCATTATCAAACCTCACTGAGGTCTGACTGGGTAACCTGCTTAGACAATACCCTGGCTGGGATGATTTAGTGAGAGTGCTCCTGCTTTTAGCAGGGGGTTGGACTAGATGACCTCATGAGTTCGCTTCCAACCCTACTATTCTGTGAAACTAGGAAATCATCAAATGTGACTCCTTCTCTAGTTGTGCCTATGCAGACTGAGTGACGAAGACCGAAGAGTTGCTCATGGAGAGCTGATTGGGATGCAGTTTCTAATGGAGGATGTGCTGCAGAGTGGCTGTGATGATGTTAAAGATCAAGCTCAATGGCAAACTGCTGTAGCTAAACAAAAACAGGTACCTCAGACAAATTAGTTCAGGGCTATACAGCTCTTATGAAAAATTCCCTTTGACTTCAGTGAATCCTGGAAAAAGAGTAGCATAAAAGAGTAACCCTGCTTAGCCCCATACAGTCACACTGCATTACCCAAGCATGCTCTGAGCATGATGGGATGTAATGCATTTCAAAGGAACTTTCAAGTGCCACTGGGAATGAAGACAGCCACAATGATAGAGCCAGGTTTTGGTTTTTTTGGTTTTTCTTTTTTGTGATGGTATGCTGGGGTATGGAGTATTGGCACCTTTTTTTGCCAGCCATGCTGCCCAGCTGTGGGATGAGATCAGCAGGGGAAAAGAGAGTACCAGCAGCCTCTTTTCTTTTTTTACAAAAAAAGCACTGGACAGGATAAAGCAAGGCTCCTTCACTTTCTGGACTTGTGCTTCTGGGGACTAGCAAGACACTTTTCTATCCTTTTACCAAAAAGTGCTCACTAGAAAGAGGCCTGGCCCCCATATCAAGGTGTGTATAGGTAAGAGGAGGATTGGATCCTCAGGTTGTACTTCCAATAGCATTCACAAAATGGATACAAATGTGGTGAATGACCACTGGGAGCATTAAGCCTTTCCAGAACCTACTCACGGGTTTGGTTCAAGGGATGGGCTGAGATTCAAGCCATTTCTGATGGGAAGGAGATAAACTAGCTGCTTAGTATACACACAAATGAAAAGTGATATGGTCCTTGGGGGCTGTAAGGGAGTGTGAGTGTGGGGAAATATGCAAAGAAAACAAGACTTATTTGGGTTTTTTTTAAATAGGGACTGTTACCATCAGGATTTGAGTGGAGGATTTGAGTTTTTAAAGATAATTTTTCTCAGTGAACCAGCAGGGAATTTTATGGAGGCTATTAACCCAAGGAAAGTGGCAGTAAAATGAAGGATTAATATACACATATTTTAGGTTTGTTTTCTCTATTGTCTGTTCTCATTGCAATGAAAAAAATAGACAAGAGTTTTACCTCCACTAGACTTTACAGGACATTAGTGCATGGGAACAATTACAGTGAGCTGCAAGTTGTTTTATTCAGTCTCTCTAACAAAATGTATGGTGCCTTACCTCATTTTATTAAATAATGAAGCATATCGTACGAGATTGTAAGAAAACATGTCTTCCATAATAATTTCATTAGAATTTGGCAGAAATGGATGAATCACATGCCAGCTGGTCAAGGAATAGCAGAAAGACTTGCAAAGCTCTGCCGAGATTGCATGATCCAATTACTTCATGTGCTTTGTTGAGATCTTTTCTGATAACTTGGAAGCAGTTGGAAGTACTAAAAGCAGAATGGGGCAGACTTAAACTGAAAGTCGAGGATATCAATACGGTCCCTCTTTACAAACAGTTTGCTGAGCTGTATGGGTGAGTTTCATTCTGATGTAAAAGTATTCTAGCCTGGAGTGATTGTAAATGTTAAATATGAAACATGCCTATACAGTCTTGACACTGTTCTCTCATTCTTATCCTGTTTAAATTTGCTCTGTTTTAGTTTTGCCTTTCTTAATTTTGTGGCAAACAAAACAAGATAATTATTCTAATATTTTTGCTTTCTCTTTACATTAGTGGTTTTGATCTACTTTGTTATTCTTTCTACCTGAATTGTTCACTGATTATGTTTCAAATGTATTCCTGTTGCCTTTCAATAACACCTGATAATTCTATCCTCCTCTTTATCTTGGACATCCAGATCAATGTCATATATGATAATTTTAAAAACTGACATTACTGATGCTGATTTTTAAATTAAGTGGATACGTGCCAGGATTCTTCCTAATTCACACACTTGGCTTGGCCTGAAAAATGTGCAGTAGAAAACCTGGCAGATTTTTTTTTAAAAGGATACTTACTAAAATGCTGAAATTGAATATTTTTTTAATGTGGTCATGGAATGCCTTCCTGGTCCCTAGAATAAAACCTATTACCAAAACAAAACACAACAAGTATCATAATGAAAATAAATCTTTGTGGGATAACTACAATACAGTTTAGGAAGTGGAGTGTCTTGGGGATATTTGAAAACAAGATTCTCAGAAAATGGAGCAGAGAAAAAGAAATGTCTGTCTGTGTCCTTGCAAATCCAAAACATTTTAGTCTGAAAATGTCAGTTTTTCTTTTCTTTTCTTTTTTTTTTTTTTTTTAACAAACAGGTATTCAATCTCTCTATTCTAGTCATCAGATATCAGAGTGTTGCTGAAGATCTCCACTGCACTGTTAGACTGACATGTTGTGTTGCTATCTTCAGATTATCTTGAGCAGTGGTGCTTAACCTCTTCTCTTCTATGGCACACCTTGATATTTTTAATTATTATGAGGCACACCACCATATAGTCTCTGAATGAACTCATGAATATTCATGAGCCAATCCAGAACTCTTAGTAGTTTTTCAAAAAAATCTGTGGCACACCTGCTCAGGCCTGATGGCACACCTGTGGGCCATAGGACACTAGTTGGGAAACACTGATCCAGAGATCACTCAGAGGTCAGTTTATGTCCCTACCCACTGGTATAACAATTATTAAACTCGCATGTTACAATAGAAATACAGACAAGATGTCCTGTTATCTGCAGTGACTTGAGAGAAGAGATACTAAGATGTTGTTGCTATTTATACTAATATGAGCAGACTTTCCAATTTACAGCTACAAATCTGTAAAATACAACAGAAGCATGTCTGAATAGAATGGTGTACATGCTTTCTACTGTGCCCAGTCTCTCCTGTCGGCAGCAGAGTGGAGGGTTGGGGTGGGGCTGTTAGGAAGGTGAATGACACTTTCTAGATCTCAAACTAGTCCAATGCTGCTCTCAGTTCAGACACAGTTTAGAGTAGCTTGGGTGCTGTGCCAATCTGTGCCAGCTGGTGAAAGCTCTCAAGGTCCCATCCGCCAGCCGAGCATTGCTAACATGCAATAGTGTTCTCTCCATTCTCCTTCTTGCCGTGACACACTTATTATGTTGATCCTGGAGTGGAAGGGTGGCATATGAGCTAGCCATGCCAGATTGTCAGTTGAGGAGTCCCATGTCAGGAGAATTTTCAGGTGGCCTCGTCTGGCCCCTCAGTACACAAGAACAGCTCAGTGGGGGCCAGAGAAGAGGAGGACAATCTGGTGAGGTAGCTCAGCCAGAGCAGTGGTTTTTGAACTTTTTTCTTGGGACCCAGTTGAAAAAAATAATTTATGCCTACCACCCAACACTTACATCTTTCAGCAATGCATTCCAGTCTTTCAGCGGCAATGGCAGAGGGCACTGTGACCCAGTACCAAAGACTCTGTGACCCACTACAGGCCCCCCGACCCATAGTTTAAAAACTACTGACTTAGAGACAGGAGCATTGCTGCCCCCCAAAAAGGGTTGGAGACAGGCCCAGGCCCCCACCCCAGGTCCTGATCCGGCCTTAGGGCCTGATCTTGTGCCAGCTGCTGCTAGCAGGTGGCCTGGGTGGGCCCAATCTGGCCCCAGCCACTGCCAGCAAGTGGCAGGCTGTCCCAGCCCAGCTCTAGCTTGCAGCAGGCAGCCTAGAGCCAGCTCCAGCTCCTGCTGCTGGTGGCAAGTGGCCGGCAGCCCAGGCAGGCCCGATCCAGTCCCTGCCACTGCTGGCAAGCAGGAGGTGTTGCCAGTCCAACTCTGACTCGTGTGAGGGGGCCTGGAGCTGGCTCTAGCCCCTGCCACTTCTGGCAGTTGGCAGGGAGTCTGGGCAGGCCTGATCAGGCCCTAGGCTGCTGCCAGCCTGGAGCAGGTGACCCCAGCCTGGCTCCAGCTCCTGCCTCCTGCCACTACCAGCAAGCGGCAGGTGGCCCAGACATGGATCTGGCTTGTGCCACTGCACTGCTGGCCAGATGTGGCAGGTGGTCCCAGCCTGGATCCAGTTCCTGCTGCTGCCAGCCAGAACCAGGTGGCCAGAGCCAGATCTGCAGCAGGGCCAGGGTGATGTGGGGCACGAGCCCTGCAGGTCCAGATGCAGTGATACCTGTGCCTGGAAAGCTAGGGGAATTGGAAGCTGCTTTTCATTGCTCAGTCAGAAGAAGAGAAGAAACTGTTAGGGAGCTGCAGAAGCAAGACCCAAGGTTGACTGGCATAGCATGGTGATTTTGTAAGATCTGTACTCTGACTGGGGTGTCTGCCTGCTGTAGAGCTTGTACATTCTGCAAGGGGAGAGAGCCCTAGGTTCCAAGAGCGTGTACAGCACTTGAACTCAGTGTGCTCCTGCAGCATTCAGAAACCTTGCAAAAGGAATGCTGGGGGCATTGGTTCTTCACATTAAATGTGTTGCAGGGCACTTCTCCCACACATCTGGGAACCGGGCAGCTGTGGCTCCAGCAATCAATCTCCACTATTTCAGATCTATACTAATTTGTGCCAGCTGCCAAGGGACTGATATGATAGTCATAATTGCTGGGGTTCAGCTGAGTTCCTCCCCCCTCCCATTCCTCCCAAATTCCATGTTAGCACTTGAGGAGGGAGGCGTTAGTATAACATTTCCTATGACCTATGCCAACTCTGTGCCAGCAGAGGATTTCTATAGTCTGGTGCGATCAGTCTGTGCTGGATTTAGGACCACTTTGTTGAGTCTTGCTGTGTATATTTTGTGAAAGGAAACAATAGCTCTGTAGAAGATGATGGTAAAATGATGCATGCGCCCCCTTCACCAGGGAAGGCTTCTGTTCACCCTGAGTAAATGAGATTTTCAAGTTCTGTGTGTTCTGTGTCTAATTTGATCAGCAGCATCAAATGTAAAGTGGCACCTGTGCCTCTTCATCAGATGCTTCTCTTGTTCTGAGGCATAAAGAGCCCTTTCAGTATTCAGGCTGTCATCGACTACTGTAGGAAGGCCTGGCCTGTTTTTACCTAGCAAACACCATCAGATAGAAGAGCACAGAATGGGAGAGTTTCTAGGTCCATTTGGTTGTCAGAAAACCTTTCTTACTGACTGCTTTGCTTTGTCTTAGTTCTTCCTGCTCCTTCCACTGAGCTTTTATTTTTGAACAATGGGGTGGGGTGGGGGGAGTGATGTACAATGTGAGCGATTCAGTATCATGTGATCTGTCCAAATAGAAATCCCTTGTCTGCCAGCAGGGTTCCTCTATAGGGTGACGGAGAATAGTGAAATGACTCCCAGTACATATGTGGGGAAAAATGGGTTGGGGCCAGGGTAAAGATTGGTATGGCCTGAAAGAAAGAGAAACAAAAGAAACTGAAAATACTGCTGAGAGGAACATGTGTAACAACTTGGTCTGGGTTTCTTTAGCACTGACATCCTCTACCCTGCTATGAGAGCCTTAGCCAGGCAAATGAGCACAGAAGATGAGTTTGAAGGACTTGTAATAAGCTCTCAGTCTATAGTTCCCCCAAAAGGAGCATCAGAAATGGAAGTGAAAACATGTCAGGTAAATGAGGACTCTAATTGGGGGGTAGGGGGGTAGGGAAAGAGCCAGTAGTGCTCTTTTTTGGGGAGTACTACTGAGTGATACAGAACCATTAGAACCTGTGGGAGCCTAAACAGGGTCCCATGTAGCGATAGTTCAAGGAAACTAACATCACAGCTCAATGTCCTGGAGCAGCACAAAACAGCTCTAATGGACTAGTGAATCTGACCCCCCCAAAGTACTCCTGGTACAGAATTGGACACAATATAACTTCCCTAAAGTATCTTCTTTTTACTTCTGTGTATTGTTTTTAGTGGCTAGCACATCTGCTTTACATGCAGAACGTCCTGGGTTCAAACCCCAGGGGGTTGGACTAGATGATCTCATGAGATCCCTTCCAACCCTATGATTCTATTCTATTCTGTTCTATTCTAAAAACCAGATAATTGGCAAAGCAGAGCAGGTGTGGTTTAGTAAGCATAGAAATTTAATACGGACAATTACTGTGTGCTTGTTATAGCTTCAAAAACTTCTGGAAAGTCTAGAAATACATATGATCCATGATGTGCAAAAGAAGGTTAACCAAGAGATGACGCTAGTTACTTCTGAAAGAGCAAGAGCAGGAAGCAGCCTCCCTACAGGTAGGGCATGTTAAAATACAAAGTATATTTTTTCCAGCTAGCCCCTCTTCTGCATAGGAAACATGGGGAGACCAGTCCTGCAGCTTCTACATGAATGTGGAAGCTACGAAAGGACCTGGGTTTCAGTAGGCTGGCAAGTTTTGTGTGGGCTAATAGAAGGATGGGGCTGCTTCCATCCACTTTCCCATTGGAGAACATGCATCACTGGGGGCAAATGAAGGATGGAGTACAAAGATGCTACCCAGTACTTGTACAGAGTGGTAAGTTTTCTGTGTAGTTTCCTCACTTCTGTCTCCACCCATTCAAGAGCCAGCAACAATTTGGCCCGCACACAATGGAAATCACTGGTGAAAATTTACCATCAGCACCCCCCCCCAATAAAAAAAAAACACTTCTGTCAGCTTTTGAAGAAGTCCAATCCTTTATGTGAATATTGAAAACGCTTTCAATGTGATGAAGACTTGTATGCTGGGGTGTAAGGCACGTGTCCCACTTTACATATTTATCCAGCCTGCTCATCTAGATTCTAAAGCTGCAGAATCTAAGTTCTGATTGTGTATTTATAAATCAAGTTTTAGCCATAATTAATTCCAAGAAAATCTTCCAAATATGAGCTGTGTACACTAAACCAAAGCAAACTTTTCCTCCTGAATCTGCAGACATACTGATACTGCTCTCACCCATCTCATTGTGGTGTAACTGCTTAAGCCTAATAATGGCACTCTTAAGAGCCAGACTTCCAAGTAATTTGTGTATAACTTTAAATGTATGTTTAACATAACTATATGTGCAGACAAATGCATGCACAAAGGCTTAAATAAGCAAGCAGTGGAAATATTGGTGGTTCTAAAAGAAGTTTGCACTATCTTTCTCACCAACTGGTGCAAATTCAATAGTATTTTTTCTCTCAAAAAGTTTAGTTACTACATAAAAAGCTCTCAGTTCTACTCTGTTTTCATGCAATGCTCTTATCATCAGGAGGTGATGTGTTGTGGACAGGGCCCTAACCAATGGACCGGTCCTATGACAAAAATGTATTTTGACACAGTGAATCTATCTGGCACCCCCACTGCACAGTCACATAAACTGTGGCAATGGTCACCGTCTATCATATACATTTTTAAATGGATTGAGAAATCCTAAACCACAAATTTCATATGATATCATTTTACAGAGATCGAAGAGGGATCAATATTTTATATGAGAGATTTGTTGTTGTATTGTTTTTGTTTGTTTGTTTTCTCCTGCTTATTCAGAGCTCTGGAAGCATCGAGTCATGCAAGAGAGCTTCTCAGTTGTAAGACCACAAATAGCTGAAGCATTTTTTCAGAGACTAATGGAAAATTACCAAGAATCTGATATAGAGGTGTAGTATACTGTGTTTCTATCCAGTCATAGCTAACCTTTATCTGTGTCTTTACTTATTAAAACCCATGTCATTGATGCACAAGCGAAACACCCCCTCTAGAGTGTGTGAGTTTATGTTCAGATTATATTAACAATGTTGAGCATGGTCTTGTGTTATGTATGACACTATATAGTTGTACAATAGATGCTTGTTAGTAACAACGTATTGGTGTCTTTTGTTTTGTTGCTCTGTTCCTGAGCAGCTATTGCTTCTAGGGGGGAGTGTCATCTGATCAAAGACATAAAAAAAGCTAAGGATCTTTTGGAAAGGGTGGGGCAGGCGTGTTGTGGGGGTGAGCGGAAGTTGTTGGGTGTGGGTTAGAGGAATCCTTAGTTTGGAGGAAGTGGACCAAGGGAACCCTTGGTTTGACTGGGGAACTCCCACTTGGCAAAATGCCTGTGTGAGCTTGACTGCCGGGGACGGGCTAAGGATGCTCTACCTTGGCAATGGATGGATGGAGAGGATACATGTGCAGTCTCCAGTGGACAGGGTTGGCTACTAGCATAGAAAGTGGAGAGGAGAAGGGGGCAGCTGGGTGCCCTGGGGAGAGGAGCCCCCCTGACCCTCTGTTTCAAAATAGCAAACCCAGACTTCTATGCTGGCAATGGCGGTGGAGGGGACAGTTCAGTGCAAGCCACATGCTGAGAAAAGGAGGAGAAAACCCTCCAGAGGAACAATAGCTGCTTCCCTGACCCTAGTTTATCTTGCCTCCCCCCCAAAAAAACGGCTCTCTTCAAGAGCTTTCTCCCATCCCCATTGCTCCCTCTTTGCTCTCACACAGGCTCTATTGGGCAGGGCAAATGGATGGGGTTTTGTGCCCTGGAGGTGCACTGAAAGGCCAGGGTCAGAAGGCAAGTGGAAAGATGTGGGTTGGGAGGGGGGCAATGCCCCTATATGCTGCTCCCCCAAACTCCATCCCTGGATGTGACATCACAAATGTTGCTGTTATGTGGCAATTATGCTGCTGTTACTGAGTGAACAATTCATGGCAGGGAAAGTGTTGCCAGGGGAATGTAGTGGCAGATCAGGGGCTGCAGGGCCCCCCCGGTTCCCCCCTGCCTGACTTCAGCCCCACCTCTCCTGCCAGCCCAGAGCCCGCAGGCTGGCTAGTGCTGGGGGGGAGGAGTCTGGGGCCGGAAGCCAGCTGCGGCCTGACTGGTCAGCCCCCATAGGTGGCAGTGTGACTAGCATGCATGGTACAGTGTCCGGAGGCCACACTGCATGTGGCAGTCAGCCCTACTACTCCCAGCGGACGACCAGCCAGGCCATTGTTGGCTTGCCCCACTCCTTGGGGTGAAGTGGCTGGCCCAGGGGCATTGCGGGAACTCGGAGTCTGGTCTCTGGGCCAGCCTGCCCTGCTCCCCCCTCCCAGTGCTGGCAAGGCAGGGGGGCTCCCACATTGTGGTGGGCCCCTGGGCATGGGCCCAGGGGCTTATGCATTAATCCACACCTGGGCAAATGTTACCATTAATGAGCGTTGCTTTTACTACAATCTGTTGTTGCAAACAAGCCTGTAAACCTATGCCCCATCTAAATTCTGAGTGACCTAGGATGTAAAGAAAGAGAAGAAATTTATCTCAGAGCTTTCTCATCTGCAAATGAGCTTACAGAAATGAGGCCTTGTCTACACATAAACTTGTACTGATTTAATTTGTCTGATGCAAAGCCCTCTGTTGGACCTTTTTGTTTCAAGTGTGAGTTGTTGATATCAGTTTACCTTAACCTAGTTCCTAACTTCTTTAACTAAACTGGGCTGAGCCTGGTTTAAACCTAAATAAGAGTATCCATGTACCTTTTTGCACGGGTTTAACTAAATTTGGTTAAACCAGTGCAACTCTACATATAGACAAGTCCTGTGTTCTGTGTGAATCTGCTCATCTTTCTGGGAGCATTCCTTCTTAGCTCTCAACAGAGTTTTGGCAAAGTGTTGGGTGGAGAGAAAAGTTGTTTTCTTTTTCTGTTTTTTCTCTGAAGTATAATTTCTATAGGAGGAGGGGCAACTGATCTCCAGATGAACAGAAAAACTGGAAGTACCAGTAGGCAGTTCCCATATGGAAGCCTGATATGTCAAACCAAAATACAGAAGCCTTGGGGTAGAGTTGGGGGGATGGACTGGAAATAGATGAAAATGTCTGTGTCATTATATCAGGGAATGTTTAAAAATAACTGAAAACCTTACATTTTGGATTATTCAGCAGGTTATTTCTTTTTTTCCCCAGATTACATTTAAAAAAAGCCATTTACAAAACTGCCTCACTGCACTTGGCTGTGACATCATGGCTAGAGAACGCAGCAACTTTGAGACATATTCTATGTTTTATGAAAACCTACTCCAGCAGGAACATCAGCTACTCTACCAAAAAGAACAGGTAAATGCATGATCTTGATTCTGTATTGTGGGGAAAGGAGAAATGTCAGAGACTTTGCTAGGTGGGAAGCCATTGCCAAGTTAAAATGTAACTTTCAGGTGGTGAAATAATGGCAAGAGAATTCTACTGTACTAGTGTAGTCACAGTATTCCTTTGTGCTCTTGTTATAGGAACTGCATGCAGTAGAAGAAAGTGGAAGGCAGACAGATGTAAACCTCAGTCAGGTTGGTGGTAGTGATTTGTATTCCAGTAGTGTTTTAGAGGTCGTAGGCAGAATTGGAGCCACGTTGTGCAGGGTGCTGTATCATCACATAGAGACCATCTATGATCAAAAGAGCCTAGTTATTGCTTTTTTGTCATAATTCTGCATGTGCAGATACACTGCACAATAACTCTCTATGTTTCTTGGTAGCCCCAACCACTCAAAAGATTACAGCTATCCCACTTCAGGTTTTGTTTTTGTCAGGGTATGTAGATGGGAGGCCTCCAAAGAAAATTCACGTGGAAGTAATGGAAGTATTTTGATGGGGAAGTGGTTCCCAGCCTTTTTATTAGCATGCCACACTTCAGTGAGACAAACAATTCTGCTGCACACCTGTTTCTTAGCTGAATTGATTGTTCATAAACTTCACTTACTTTTTATTTACTTACATTTGCTACAGTTACAGTCTTACAAGAGAGATTTGCAACACAGTGCATGCAACAAGCTAAAGAAGGATCAAATGTATTGACGTTTCATATCCCCCATAAAAAAATACACATCATCTCAATTTTACTCGTTGGCCACCTGTGTTTAGAATGTTCACGTTTGAGAATTGAAAGACCAATACCTCACTTTTAATTTGATGATTAATTTTTATGAGTTCTATGAGTTGTAATTTTGGTTGCATAGAATATTGTTTAAGATGAAACAATGTTTGTTCTACATTGATTTTCATTACTCTTGTACAAAATTTCATATCACACTTGGACAGTTCTCATGGTACACTGGTTGGAAACCACTGTTATAGGGACCAGTTTTCTATATAATCCAATGTTGCTGTAATACCGCAGTATAGTAGTGGGGGTCCTGTCCTGTTGGAGTTGTCATTTTTTGAGTGACTTGTAAACAGAGGTTATAAGCATTCATGGTTATTGAGGAATACAAGACATTTTTTGTGAGCTCAGTGTCTTGGCTGATATCCAGTTTAGATAGTTGCATGCTCTTACTTAAAATTGTAATTTCAGTAGAAATTATTTGTTCTCCCTTCCAAAAACTTCTGTGCAGTGAGTGATACAGAATGATTGTCACTGGGGAAGGCAACTCCTAGCTCATGTGCTGTCAGTGACACATTCAGAGCAGCACGCAGCAAAGGCCACTCTGGGTGGGGTCTTTTCAGGGTCGCTGGGGGCATGGGGGTCCCTGCCATGCTTATGCCCCAGGCATGCTGTGGAAAGAAGCTGCTCAGAGTGACTCCTATCTGCAGTGTGCCACTGCTAAAAGGAGCCTCCCTGGGCAGCATCTTTCCATGACGTGCGTGTGGACCCCCAAGAGGAGCTGCTCTGGGCAGCTTCTTTATGCGAGTGGCTCCTTTCAGTGGCTTCCCCCACTCTCCAGTCATTGCCACCACTGAATTGTCAGGTGGTCGCCTGTTTATTTTTGGTGGAGGGGGCTGCTTTATTTTTGGCTGAGGGTCGGGGAGGAGGGACCAACACAGAGGTCAGCAAAGTTGCTGACCCTTGAGCTACCGTATTTCATCCTAGAGATAGCTGTGTTTTAGTAGGGGTTGAATGGTCCCTATGCACAGTTATCACTTTGAAATCTTCTAGGTGAAACAGTCTAAAAATATCTGTGTTAACAGTTTGACAGTTACTGTGAGGCACCATCTTCCCCCTCTGAGGAATTATCTATACAGTATTTAAAATGTATGCCTTAAAGAAATGTTAGCTGAGGGAAAAATGTCTTATGTACAACTAAAGGTTTTACCTGCTTACTTAAAATAGATGGTTATGTGGAATCTGACTCTCTTCCTCCCTCTCTTTATATATAAAGTAACTCAAAAATCCAACTCTTCTTAGGTTTGCAAAGTCAAATATTTGAAAGATGGGAAATAGCAGAATTAAAGTTACCTTGAACATGAGGCCATTCTTCCTCTTCATCATCTGTCTGGCCACCTCTCAAGCACCTTCTCATAGCCCGTGGTTGCCCTCAGGCCTCTGTTTCCCGTCTTTAGGGTTTTGGAAGTTCAGCAACAGTCCTCCCTATAATTAGATTTATTCAAATGAAAGTTCTCAAATTCCTGTCAACTCTCTGCTCCCAGTTTTCCTAATGGGGATCTCCCAGGCCTTCCTTAGCTGGAGCCTTTTCCCTGAATACTCAGGGTGCTCTGCTGGAGTCTACTTGCTTCCAACAGCCAGTGACTCTGCTTATTGCTCCCTGAGGATCACCATTTTCCTGCATCATTCTACTGCTATTATAGGGGAATTACCTGATTCCTGCTCCGATGTGCCTCCTTTGTAACTAGGGTTGACTGACCTCAGGTCACTAGCCTTTGAAGTGGAAAGCTGTCTTGTTACACTCCTCTTGTGATCCCTTAACTCATTCACTGCCCGTCTTCTGCAATAAATGAGATGGGAGTCCTATTGCCAATGGTCTCCTTTACTACACAGCTTTCTCCTAGAGCAAATCAGTCTTGTGCACTGAACAAAGCCCTGGTCCTGTGAAAACAATAGCATGTGATCATATAACTAAAGTCTCTGTCATAATCCAAAGGCTCAACAGGCTTGGATCAAGGCCTGGGGGGCCAACTACTTCTCACCCTTGTGGGTACCCTTTCCCCCACAATGCTGGGGCCCTGGCTAGCACTGCAGAGGGAGTTGGAGGGGTCTCCAGCTGGTGTGGCCACAGGCTGGTGCTGCTGGGGATCAGGGGCTGCTGCAGGGAGGCTGAAGTGGGGGATGGACACAGGCTGGCACTGCTGCGGGGAGGCCCCACAAGCATGCTGCTGCTGCTGCTGCTGGGGGGTGGGGGCAGAGGCCATGGTATTCTGACCCTACTCCCTGGCTGGCTGGTGAGCAGATTAGCCAGCTCAAAGCCTGGGCAGGCAGGCAGCTGAAGGCGAGCAACAGTAGCTCACTACTCAGGGGAGCCAGCAGTGATGGATTAATGCATGGGCCAACAGAGCCTGTCCCCAAGGGCCCACCACAATGTGGGGGCCCCTCTGCCCTGCTGGCACCGAGGAGGGGAGTGGAATGGGCCAGCCTAGAGGCTGGGCTCCACCAGTGTTCCCTCTAATTACTCGTAGACTCTGTGCGCAAACAATTTCTTTGTGTGCACAAAAAACATTTATTTGTGAACACTAATATTAGCACTATTGAATTTTTTTGTGCACACTTTATTGTTTTGTGTGCGCAGGTTTCATGATCTGTGTGCATGTGCACATGTGTACAGCTTAGAGGGAACAGTGGGCTCCACGCTTCCACCTGGCAGGGGGACGGGGTGGTGTGGACTGTCTGCAGCCTGGCTGGTCTGCCCCGACGGGTGGTGGAGCCGGCTGGCATGTGCAGAAAGCCCCGGCACAGCCTTTCAGGCTGCATCACATGCACGAGTCAGCATCACCACCCCCAGAGGCTGACTGGCCAGTCTGCAGCTGGCCTCTGGCCCCAGGTCCTCCCTCTCTCTCCCTTGCCAGTGCTGGCCTGCCTGCACCAGGGCCCTGGCGGGGGGGGAAGGTGGCGGGAGCCCTCTAGCCCCCTGATCTGTCACTGCCCGCCGGGCTAGATTTTTGGAGAGTGCTGAGGCCTGGGGCAACAGTGCCTAAAGCCCCTGCCTTAATCTGGTCCACACGTGTAAGGGGGTTGATTAAGGCTGCATAGACAAACTAGATTGTGGTATTTCCTAACTTTTGAGTGCTTGACACTGCAAACTTAATAATGTTCTTTTAAGTCTGTGTCTGCCAGCTCTGGATAGCTCACAAAGCTTGCCACCCTTCAGTCCCTTGCACTTGACTTGATGGAGATTCAGCAGCAATAGTAGGTTGTCTTTCTCTGTGTGGACCAGCATTAGTGCGGGATGAAAGAGATTCTTTGCTAGCGGGTTTGTCAGATATTGGCTGGCAGCAGAATGGGGAGATTCAGAAATCTTGGTTTCTGTTCCAGGCTCTGGATAGAAGTGCATTCTAGTGGGGCACAGACTCTTCTGCCTTTGTCCACCGAAGTATGGCCCTTTCTTGCCCCATTTCTTACCACTGCCCCAGTCCTGTCTCTATCCCACCTCTGCCTCTCATCCCAATCCTATTTTCCTCTCTTAGCCAGTCGCAGTCTCTACTCCTTAGGCATCCTGTCCTAGTCCCAGTCTCTGTGCCCCCTACTCTGGCTTCTAGTCTTTGTCTACCTCCACAGATGCTTCATCTGATATCAATCGTCCCCAAACCCCACCTCTGACTGCTTAGCTCAGTCTTCTTGTCTAGCCAACTCCAGCCTTAGTCATCACCCTAGTCCTTTGTCCACTGTCATTCCTCCCCTCCCTGCCTCCCAGCCAATCTCAGTAGCTGGCAGTCCCCCATCCCCTTTCTGTTTACATCACCGATTCCCAGTAGTAGCTTCCCCTCATCACCCCCTGATTCCCAGTCCTAGACTCCTTGACCAAATTGTCCTAGCCTCTCCTTCCCTCCCCAGCTCCCAGAGTCCCTAACCAACTGGTTCAACCCTCCTCTCCATTTCTGGCTCCCAGTCTTGGCTTTGCCCTTGCTTAAGTTCCTAGTTCAAGTCTCCTTGGTAAGCTATTCCCTGTCTTACCAGATTCCTTGTCCCAAACTACCCCTTTCCCACTGATGAAAGTATAATTTGAGGGGCCTGGAACCTTCCTAATCTCTGGGCCCCCTTCATGTATTGTCTGAGCACCCTTCATGCATGTGTGGGCCTGATTTTTCTAGATTCCGGCATCTGGGCCCCGGAACTCTGGCCGTCAGACTTGTGGGCCCTGGAACTGCTTTCCGGGGTGTTCTGGCTTACTTTAACCCCTGCCCTTTCTCTCTTACCACTTCAGCTTTTGTTCACTCTGCATTTGAATCAGATGGCTTCTTCCTCCATGGTGCCTGGCTTCCAGGGGTATGGAGAAGTTCCTGACAGCACAGGAAGGATTCCCTGTTCTCAGTTTTGGTTCCAGGCCCCAGTGTGGCTCAGAGCAGTTGGGTGCAGCCATTACAGGGAGAGTTTTGTTTCTTTCTTTGTAACTGGTGCATGCTCATTTTCACTATGGGGGTGGCACATTTGTAGTTTATTCAGCCCAACAAGCTGGGAGAGGCTCAGGCATGGTCACTGAGAATAGAATCTTCAGAGATTTTTAACTGTTAAACAACAAGTAATCTACAGAGTATGTATGAACTGTGACACCCCCACCCCTCCCAAAGGCTTGCAAGTTATTTAAATTTTGGCTAATTTTTACTACATTGAAAAAGGCATGTCTCCAACAATTTCCAAAGGGGCAGCTGTGTTAGTCTAGTCCAGCCAAAAAAAAACCCAAGGAATCATTTGGCACTTAAAGACTAAGGCTATGTTCACACGTAAACTGTTATTTCGAAATAAGTTATTTCAAAATGAGTTATTTCAAAATAAAGTTCTTATTTTGAAAGAAGTTAGTTTGAATTAAGAAAATGTTAATTCAAATTAAGGGAAAGCCTGCTATCAAAACGGCTGTTATTTTGAAATGGTTATTTCGAAATAAGGCCATTTGGACATGTTGTTTCGAAACAGTTGTTTCGAAACAATGGCTATTTCAATTTCAAGCGAGGTTTTACTGTTTTGAAATAAAGGCCATTATTCAGGTCCATTGTTTCAAAATAACAGAACGTCGTGTGGACACAAGAAATTTTATTTCGAAACAGTGGCTGTTGTTTCAAAATAAAACTCTCGTCTGAACACAGCCTAACAGATTTATTTTTCGCATGAGCTTTCATGGGAGAAAATCCCACTTCATCAGATGCTTTAAAGATGGGGGGAACTCACAGAATAGAATGAAAATAAATGCAAGGGAGTGTAAAACATAAGATCAAGTCATACAGTAAGAGCAAATCAGAGCGGTTGTTTAGGTTCAAACCCTGGGAAGGCTGAAGTCAAATTACCTTCTGTAATGGGAAAAGAACCCATAGTCTCAATTTTAATCCTACTTTCACACAATTTAATTTGCATATTAATTCCAGTTCAGCTGTTTTTCTTTGAAGTCTTGCTGTCCCATTGACGTCTCTGAGTACAGTCGTTAACAAATCATTTATAGAGTGATTAGAAACATGGAAGTGTTCAGCAATTGGTTTTTCTGTTTTGTGATTTCTGATATCAGTTTTGTGTTCATTTATTCTTTTGCACAGGGATCGTCCTGTTTGTCTGATGTATAAGGTGTTGGGGCATTTCTGGCACATGATGGCATAGATCACATTAGTAGATGAGCAGGTAAATGAGCCTTTGATAGAGTAGCTGGCTTGATTAGGACCTATGATGGTATCTCTTGTGCAGATATGTGGGCAGACTTGGCAGTATGGTTTGTTGCAGGGGTGTGTGCCTGCTTTAATGTTTCTGTTGTTAGATCTGTAGTTGCTGGTGAGTATCCGTTTAAGGTTGGGTGGCTGTCTGTAGGAGAGGACAGGTCTGTCTCCCAAGGCTTGAGAGATTGAGGAATCATCTTTTAGAAGAGGCTGTAGGTCCTTAATGATCTGTTGTAGAGGTCTGACTTGAGGGTTGTATGTGGTGACTAGTGGCATTCTATTCTTTTCTTTCTTGGGCCTCTCCTGCAGTAAATGACTTTGGGGTACCCGTCTAGCTCTGTCCGTTTGTTTTCCTAATTCCCTAGGTGGGTACTGTAGTTTCAAGAATGCTTGATAGAGATCCTGAAGATGTCTGACTCTGTCTGTGGAATCAGAGCAAATGCGGTTATATCTTAGTGCTTGGCTGTAGACAATGGATCATGTGGTATGTTTAGGATGGAAGTTTGAGGGATGTAGGTAACTATACTGATCAGTAGGTTTTCAGTATAGGATGGTGTTGATGTTTCTATCCCTGATTTGTACTGTAGTGTTGAGAAAGTATATCTCCTGTGTGGAGTATTCCAGGCTGAGTTTAATTGTGGAGTGGAAATTGTTGAAATCTCTGTGGAAGTCTTCAAGAGCCTCCCTGCCATGGGTCCAGATGATGAAGATGTCATCAATGTAGCACAGATAAAGGAAAGGTGTTTTGGGATGAAGCTTGAGGAAATGTTGTTCTAAGTTGCCCATAAAGATGTTGGCATATTGTGGGGCCATGCAGGTGCCCATAGCAGTGCCACTGACTTAGAGGTATAAATTATCCTCAAATCTGAAATGGTTGAGCACAAAGTCACAAAGTTCAGTCACAAGCTGTGCTGTGGCATCATCTGGGATAGTTCTTCTAATAGCTTGTAATCCATCATTGTGTGGGATGTTGGTGTAAAGAGATTCTAGATCCATAGTGGCCAGAATGGTGTTTTCTGGAAGCCCATCAATGGACTGGATTTTCTTCAGGAAGTCCATGGTATGTCGAAGATAGCTAGGGATGTTGATAACATAGGGTCTGAGGAGGGAGTCCACATAGCCAGGTAAGCCAGCAGTAAGAGTGCCAATGCCTGAGATGATGGAGTGTCCAGGGTTTCCATTTTTATGGATTTTAGGTAGTAGACAGAATATCTCTGGCCAGGGTCCTGGTGGTGTTTCTGTCCCTGACACACAGACATACCAAATTTAAGTTCATGCTCTAAAATCTGGGGGCACTAGAATCAGTCAAAGAAAAGATCACCAGAATCAAGTTGCAGCTGGGGAGGTCGAGGCTGGATATTAGGAAAAACTTTCTTACTAGGCAAGTGGTGAAGCATTGGAATCGGCCACCTAGGGAGGTGGTGGAATCTCCATCTTTGGAGATTTTTAAGGCCTGGCTGGACAAAATCCTGGCTGGAATAATTTAGTGGGAGTGGTCCTGCTTTTTTGGCAGGGGGGTGGACTAGATGACCTCATGAGGTCCCTTCCAACCCTATGATTCTATGAATTTTTTAACATGGGCAATTCTTATTCCAGCCTTTTTCTTAGAAATGTTTGAACTGTTTTGGCTGAAATTTCCAGAAGAATTCAACTTGAGGCAGACAGCCAGCATAGAAAAAATCAGTCTGAATGCTTAACATTTGGCAAAGATAAAAGCAACTAAAAATAGGAATCCATAACTGGAGGTATCAGGCAATTATAACAACAGATGGTGCTACCGACAGTGTACATTTATTTATATATATATAAAAATTTCCCCTCTCATCCCTATGGGTGGTATGTGTCTTTCTCAACCTCGCATCTTCTACCAGAGGCCTGGGAGTTTGAGGGTTCTGCGCAGTATCTTAGCTGTTCCGAGCACTGCACTCTTCTGGACAGAGAGCTCTGATGTCGTTCCTGGGATCTGTCGGAGCCACTCTCCCAGCTTAGGAGTCACAGCCCCGAGTGCTCCTACCACCACTGGGACCACTTTGGCCTTTACTTTCCACATCCTCTCTAGTTCCTCTTTCAGGCCCTGGTACTTCTCCAGCTTCTCATACTCCTTCTTCCTGATGTTGCTGTCACTTGGCACTGCTACATCTATCACCACCGCTGTCTTCTGGTCCTTGTCTATTACCATGATGTCTGGTTGATTGGCCGGTACCTGCCTGTCCATCTGGATCTGGAAGTCCCACAGAATCTTAGCCCTGTTATTCTCCACGACCTTCTGTGGAATCTCCCATCTGGTCTTGGGAGGGTCTAGCCCATACCCTGTGCAGATGTTCCTGTACACAATGCCAGCTACTTGCTTGTGCCGTTCAGTGTATGCTGTTCCTGCCTGCATCTTGCATCCTGCCACTATGTGTTGGACTGTCTCTGAGGCCTCTCTGCACAGTCTGCACCTTGGGTCCTGTCTAGTGTGGTAGACCCCTGCTTCAATGGATCTGGTGCTCAGTGCCTGTTCTTGTGCTGCTATGATCAGTGCCTCAGTGCTGTCTTTTAGTCCAGCCCTTTCCAGCCACTGGTAGGATTTCCCAGTGTCAGCCACCTCAGCTATCTGTCGATGGTACATCCCATGCAGGGTCTTGTCTTGCCATGGCACTTCTGCTTGATCTTCCTCCCATGTCTGCTGCTGCCTCAGGCATTCTCTCAGCAGCTCATCTTTGGGTGCCATCTTACTGATGTACTCCTGGATGTTCTGGGTTCCATCCAGGACAGTGGCTTTGACACTCACCAAACCCCGCACGTCTTCTTTCTGGCTGGTGTACAGTCTCTGGGTGTTGGATTTGGGGTGGAAACCTCCGTACATTGTGAGGAGCTTCCGGGTCTTCACATCGGCAGCCTCCATGTCCTCCTTTGGCCAGCTCACTATACCGGCAGAGTGTCTGATGACTGGCAGGGCGTACCTGTTGATGGCGTGGATCTTGTTCTTCCCATTGAGCTGGCTCTTCAGAACCTGTCTTATCCTTTGGTGGTACTTGGATGTTGCTGTCTTCCTTGCCTCCTCATCGTGGTTCCCATGTGACTGTGGGATGCCAAGGTACTTGTAGCTGGTCTGTATGTCCGCTATGTGGCCTGCTGGTAGTTCCACCCCATCAGTCTTGACTACCTTCCCTCTCTTTACTACCATCTGGCCACACTTCTCCAGTCCGAATGACATTCCAATATAAGTAATGTTGAATAAGCAAGGAGTCCTGTGGCACTTAAAGACTAATAAATTTATTTATGTTAGTCTTCAAGTGGCACAGGACTCCCTGCTTATTTTGCTGAACTAGACTAACATGGCTGCCCCTTTGGAAGTTTCTAATGTTGGACTCACAATTGGGTACAAGTGTCCTCTTACCTACAGGATTCACTGCCCATTCTCATGCTCCCTCTTTCCCCGAAAATTACAAGTAGACTAGAGTTTTCAGATGTTGTTATGCATCTTAGTGCCCTCAAAACATAAGGAATGAACCTCAGGAATCCTTTGTATTGAGCCCCTGGAAAACAAAAAAAATGTTTAAAGCAAACAGCGATGCAAAAATTGAATGGTTTTACAGAATTGTTTAATTACGGTAGTCTAGTCTTTCAGTTAGAAATGGGCTCAAGCCCATGAGGTTCATGTCCGTGTCCAGACTTTTTCAAAGTTCCAGGATGTTCAGGTGAAGGGTTTGTTTTAGGCCCATCTCGAGTTTCACTAATTTATCTTTTTCTTCTTTGATAGATTGCAGAGCTGAGTCATGAGATGATTATGGAGGTAACTGCTCTAAGAGCCAGACTCACTAATCTAGAAAATGAAAATCTGTGTCTCAAGGAAAGGATAAGAAAAGAAGTACAAGATGAATATGGAATGTTAGTACGGAATCTATTTATGACTTGTTTACATCTAAAAGTAAGTATGAATGAAGTGGGTATCATAAGTCCCTTTTATGTGCCATAATATCACTTATCGTGTGCGTGCGTGCGTGTGAGAGAGAGAGAGAAAAGAATGAATTAGAGAAATGAGCCCACAAGGTAAAGTGGATGCATGAATCACTGTTCATCTCGTTGTTCTCTGGGAGTATCTTGGGAAAATTTCCAGCAAGGAAGCATGTGGATCTATGTTGATGAAGAGAAGACATATTTTAAAGAGGACTAATATTCCACTGAGAATGGTGGGGACACTTGCTCTTTTTAGCATCAGTGGTGAGATCATTTTTAACTTAAAAATTAACTTCTATTATTTTTTCTTACAAACCAAGGTCCAACTTGTTATGCTATTCTTCATTCTGATAGTGCCTCACTTCTCAAATGGTCCCCTTGATTTGAGGAGTAAGGTGCTACAAATCCTGGCATCATAGTCCAGCCCCCAATCAAGGGGTCTCAAACTCATCACCATGAGGGCTGCATGAGGACTAGTACAGGGCTGCATGAGGACTAATAAATTAGTCCAAGGGCTGTACCACTGAAACCTTTTCATACAACAATATTGCAAATATCAATAATAGTGTCATTGAGAGCCACAAGAAATAGCTTTAGGGTCCATGTGTTTGAGACCCCTGACCGAAATGGATATGTCAGACAATGATTCATTTGATGAATAATCTGGTCCAGAAGCAATCCAGTACCAAACCCCATGGCTCTAGTTCAGGATTATCTGTGATGTACTCAGAAGCCATTACTGCCAGAAATGATGGCCAGGTTGATAATTTGTGGTCTCATCTCCTCACTTGCTCTCTCTCTCTCTCATCTTGAGCATGAATCATTTTATATCAAAAAGCTTATTCTTACCACATGCTGTGCATTCTGTTTTAAAAACATGTGTCTTATGCATTTTGGTAACTTATCTGCAGAGCTACGCAATTGAAATTACCATGGCCTGGAACAGCTGGCTAGAGGAAGATATTTTCTTCCTCATTCTGATACTTGATGATTTTGGAAAAATAATTAACTGATAAAACTTTCAGGTGGGAACTAATATGCTTCTTATACCATCTTAAATAATGTTCAAGGGAATCCATGTGGACTGTTACTCCATCTTCCCTCTTCCAGCAGCTGATGGGTAGAATATATATGTAATCCCATTAAGCAATGGTAAAAACATTCACAGAGAAGGGAAGTTCATGCACATCTTATAAAAAGAGCTACTAATTCATTTAAATGCTCTGCTAAACGCATTATAATGAGAAATCGGCATATTTTAAATATGCAAGCATTATTTAAAATATAGTTCTCTTAAATTCATATTGAGGCAAACTGGTGGCTCTCTCCTGGTGGGTCTCATGCTTTTCTTATAAGTAGTGGGTCAGTGCCCTGTGTCTCTGAGGGGTCCCTCTGATAGTGTCCCATGGGGAAGGGACCCAGGTCCATCCACTAATCTGGGTGCCAGCCAGGAGCCCTGAGCAGCAGCTGTGCACTTCTGACAGAGTCCAGCACTGCAACTCTTCCCCTGAGCTATTCCCCCCTCTGCTCCTTCAGCAGTTCATCTCCTGCCCTGTCTCTGCGGAGGCAGGGCTTCTTCCCAACTGCTTTGATTTGCTGTTACAGTGTGGCCTGATCCCTGCATTTATTTCCCTCCCATTCTGTAAGTTTCCCCATCTTCAAAGCATCTGACAAAGTGGGATTTTCTCCCACAAAACTCATGCAGTAAATAAATTTTTGTCTTTAAGTGTCACAGGACATCTTGCTTATTTTGTCTCTCCGTCTTGTGGGTTCCCCCCTCAGACAGGCCTGTACCAACTCCTCTCTGTGAAACAGCACATCTCCACTCCACTCAGCACTTCTACACCTCTTCCAGCTTGTTCCCTGTTCATCTGGAGCAGGGGGGGTTTATCAGGCACCGGGCTGCAGGGCTGGCTCAAGGGGTTGTAGCACCCTGAGCCAACTTTTCCTTTTGCACCCCTACATGCCGACTCTGCACCTGCAGAGGGAGGAGTGGTGGGGCTGGGCTGGGCTGGGCTGGGCTGGGCCAGCAGTCACGTGGTAGCAGGGCCAGGCCAATGGTCATGTGGCGGTAGAGCCGGGCTGGTTCCCCTAAATGCTGACTCTGCATCTGTGGGGGCAGGAGGGGCAGGGCCAGGCAGCTGGTTGTGTGGCAGTGGGGCAGGGTCAGTGCCTCTAAGCTTTGGCACCCCGAGCAGGTGCCACAGTGGCTTGCCCCTTAAGCCGGCCCTGCCTTGTTTGGCCTCAGTTACGTTCAGCTGCTCCTAATTGACCTCTGTTAACTCTTTCAAGTTTGCAGGGAACAGCACTCAGAGCATTCTGGGGCTTACGTATCTCCCTTCTATGACCCTCCAATTGCCCTCTGGCCTTGATAGATCACAACATGCATCTTTTCTTGTCATATTGTTGGCTTCTCTTTCTGACTGTAGGGCAAACTAGATGACTACCGCCTTAATATGAGCCGACAGGTGTTCAAGATCATCAGTGAAGTAAGAAAAGAAGGTGTTGACAATATGATTGGTTTGAAGAAGAAATTTGGTTCCACTAAAAATGATGATGGATTGAAAGAACATTTGTCTAAAGTAAGGGAAGAGAGCTTGTTTTGTTTGTTTAAGTATAGAAATTACAGCCCCAAACAAAATGCCTAGATCTGAAACCAACTGAATTTTGGTGGATTTTGACTCTGAATTTGCCAACTGTTTTTGTGTCTGTAATGGGCTGAACAAAAACTTGCATCATTGCATTGTATTCCTGATGAACTTTGGAGAGGGTAAGTTTTGGGTCTAAACTTTGCAGTTCAGGTCCATCTGAAGTAGAAATGAAAATATATAATGGAGTTTAGCCATAAAATCAAAAGAACTTCGTTATTTAGAACAGATGACATTTGCAGCACTGATGGTGTCCTGGAAGCTTTTAGTCTGAATTCTAGGAGGAGAATAAACACTAGAATAGACCTTGTTCACAGACATCTACAGGCCCCAGTTCAGCAGAGCACTTGAGCATCTGCTTAATTTAGCATGAGTAGTTCTTTTGGAAGTTAGTCACTGCTCATGTGCATAAAGTTAATCACAGATAAGCAGTTTGCTGAATAGTGATGGGTACCACTCATGTGTTTTGCTGACCTGGGTCCATAATCACTAAATCAAGTAATGCTAACTATCCATAATCTGAAAACTAGGTGCTCCAAAAGGTGAATATGGGGTAGGAGGGAATCTTATACAAGAAATACACATCTGAGAACCAAAGGAAAATTTACTCTAAATTCTATTGAACTATACCTGTAGTGCCTAGCAGCTTTTTGGCAGTCGTGTAATATAAATAATAGTATACTCAGCCAAATTATTAGCTGCCCAATGAAGAAAATAATCGAATGAGGAGAAAACCAAATTAGATCATTTTTATATCCAGAGCTGTTTCCACTGATGTTGGAAACTTGGAAGAATAGAGTTGTTGATCACTCAGTCAGTTATGACAAATGAGACCAACTTGATCTTTGTTTGAATCTTGTGTCTAAATATCTAAATCTATGATAAATCATGAAAATACACCTGCAGGTCTAACAAATGTAAAAGCATCTGAGGGGAAAGTTACATTTAAAATGGTCACCCAGATAGACTTAAGTACAGTTTTCATCAATGAGCTGCCCAGCTTGGGCAATGTAAGAAAAAAAATATGGCTTCTCTTCTCCTATATCTTCTAATGTGTCATAGTATTATGATCAGGAAAGACATTGGGGTACTGAACATGAACCAGTGAATATGACCCAGACCACCATTTGCTAAATTTGGATATCTACAGAAAAATCCATGTGTTTTAGTTTGCCACGCCTTATCTGTTTATTTTTCATCTGTGGGCAATGTTCACATCTGTTCCCTCACAGGGATAGTAACTGAAATTCATTTTGAAAAATGTGCTGTTTTAAACTTTGGAGTTTGACAGTTGGAAGTTCAGACTCCAATTGGAGAGAAAAGATATTGTAAAAATACTGCAGGTTGCAGTAAGGAAAAGTGCTGTCATATGAAGTTTTGTTTAATAGTGACTCTGATAATGTCTTCAGCAAGAGCAGCTGGAGGCCTTGCAGAAAGAAAATGGCAGGCTAGGGGAGTTGGTATGTAAGCTGAAAGTCCTGAGCCGTTGGAAACAGACTATTCAAAAGGAACAACTCTCTGTAAAGCTGAGAAATGCAGAGAAGGTAAGAAGTCCTGATTGCTTCATTTTTACTATTGTCATCTATTTTCTGCTTAAATTAGGGTCAAATTTGGCCAGTTTGTAGCAGCTCAAAAAGCCAGTACTTTCTCATGGTGACTGTGATCCTGAGGTCCAAATTTTAAGCTTCATTTTAAAGGAAGTAAATTATGGTAGTTCACAGTCCAAAGGTTATCTTTACATACTGAACAGTGGTGTCTGCCTGAATCAGCAGACAGTCTGAACTAATAGCTCTGAGGAGTATTGTCAACAGCCCACATTCATCACAATTCGGCATTGACTGAGAAACGCCCAAGTTCAAAGTCCAGTTAAGCCTGCAATGAAGGCATATGCAGAGCTCAGATGATGAACTGTTAAGAGAGTGAGGGACTCTTAGTGTATTTGCTTGAAAAATTTGTTTTTATTAACAGTTATTTAACTCTAATGAGTGGCTAACACTTTGGATACAGAAAGGCTTTGTTAAAGATTCAATACCCTCAGCCTTTTGTAGCATGTTAAGAGCTCATAATAAATAAATCCAGTAACTCTACTTGTCCTAGAATAAAACCAAGGAAGATCAGATTTTGCATTCCTAATATCACTAAGGACTTACTTATACACAAGTGTAATGCTTTAACTCTACCACTACAACACTCTGGTATGGACACCATCACCTGAGTAATGGCTCTTACCTAGTATTTATGTGTAGGATACATTTATTATGAGCTTTTAATACCTTGTGAAAGGGTGAAGGTGTTGAATCTTTAACAAAACCTTCTTGTATTCAAAGCACTAGTCTGTCACTAGCGTTAAGGTAGTCCAGCTTAGCTATGGTACTCAGGGGTATGATAGATTCACACTCTTGAGCGCTGGAGCTATTCCAACCTAAATCCCGTGTAGCAGGGAAGAGGGTCGTAGGCAGAACCATAACTAAGGAATTCGCCACCTGAGGCACATTCCAATCAGAATGTGCTCCTTACAATGGCTGGCACCTGGGGCAAGCAGCAAGAAATGCACTCTTTAATGGAGTGGCTCAATGGAGCCGCTCCAGCATGCCTGGGAAAAAGCCCTGCTAACCCCCCCCACAATGTTACAGACCTTGTAGTAGATCCCTCAGCTGCCTCTGTTAGCCCAAACCTAAGGTACAGCTGCGGCCCCTGATTAAGCTGGGTTTGAGCCTGGTCTAATGAAGGAACATGGAACAGCTGTTGACCTGGTTCAGAGTGATAAATGGATCAGCACCAGAAATGAGAGGGAGGCGTGGCCAAAGAGGGCAGGGAAGTCTGGGAGAGGGGCTGTCTGTTTACCAGAAGAGAGGTCCGACTCTGAGCCCTTGGAATGCCTGAGTCTGGAAGTGGGACTGTACTGTATCTGTACTGTAAATAGAAGAACCATGGGTGTTTGCACCAGAACACGATGTGATGAGTTCTTTGGGCCAGGGAGAGAGAACCCTGTTGATAGAAACAAGGAACCGGGCATCTGACCTGCTACACCTTGGTATAGACACTTCTAGCTTGATGGAAGGATGCTGCTGTCATCCTAACTACTGTCACTAATAGAAGTGGAGGTCCTGAAGTGCCTGAAAAGAACCTTCCATTCTTCTTCGAGCGCTGCTCACATCTTTCAGTTACAGGTGTACACATGCTGCCGTGCACGGTAGCTCGGAAAGTCTTTAGCCTTAGCCTGTCAGGTCAGGGCAGCAGACAATGCTCCCTCCGTGCCACGACTGCAGCTATATAGGTGGCGTTGACCCTGACCCTCCCAGTTCCTTCTTTCCAACTTCAGCGGCAGCATCAGAATAGCCGAAACTTGCAGAAGCAAGTGCCTGTCCTTGTTTGTTTGTAATAATGATTCCAGAGTTTAAGCCTTGCCCATCATGCTGTAAAGCTTTCCCGATTGATGATGCCCATGAGAAATGCCTCATGTCTTGGTGAGTTGCACCTCGAGGACAATTGCTCCATCTGCAAGTCCTTTAAGCGGAGGACACACAAGGACAGGGAGCGGAGGTTGTGCAACCTTGACCAAGATCGGGCATCTCAGCCAGTGCCCAATATCTCCCGCAAGCTGAATGTTCTACCAGCCCCGCGTGCAAATTCTGAACCAGAACCTGTCTGGCACCGGTCTTCTGCTCAGAATATGAAGCCGTGATCGGCATCCAACTCGGCACCGGTTTGGCGCCGTCTTGCACTGCCCCCAGACACCCCTTCCTCAGAAGTCAGGACCAGGACACCTTTCAGTATTGTCGACACCGGAGGCCCTTGTGGTGGCTCGAGCCCTACTCCAGGCACTGGCTCTGGTACCGTCCAAGCAAGCCCAGTCCAAGGGCAGACCAGTGCTTTTGGTGAAGTAGTGGACCATGAGAGACTCAATACTGCTCCTGGCCTCAGCGCAGACGAACCCCCCATTGGTACCCCAGAATGGTATCAAGGACCATTTGGATGACCACTCCTCCCGGCAAACATCCTGTGAGCCCTTGGTACCGTACTCCCAGGGCTCTAGATGGGTGAGGTCTAACTCGGCCTCCTCCTGCTCCACTCCTCGGTGCAATGGATCCCCAAGAACCCTGGAACGAAACCCTGATACCAGTGGAAGGGCGGGTAAGCAGCGCTGGAAGTATTCCCTGATGTCCCTGCCCAGAGGAGCTGCAGCCCCGGCAACGCCAGCACAGGTGACAGAGCAGGGGTCCAGACATGGTGATGTGGGGCCAGAGGGCACACAGAGGGAAAGGGGCCATTCCTGCTCCCATTGACCCATGACCCTAGAATCCTCCAACGACTGGTTGCAAGGATGGTTGGACTGGATGGCTGATGATGACCCCGCCTCCCAGCACGTGTTGGCACCGGCATCAATGTGAACCCCCCAACTCATTGTACCTATCTGACGACTAACCTGACCTGGATTCCACCCAGTGCAGTAGATCACGAGTCCCTTCATCCTCTTCCCTGGACAAGGTTACCTTTCAAAGACCCCTGGCATACAGGGACGACCCCCGCACACAGCAGGAGCTGTTCCATCATATGGCAGCAAACCTCAACCTAGGCTTGGGGGTGGTTAAGGAGGAGTGTGACCCCCTCTTCTACGTGGGGGATGCTGCTCCACCTGCAAAGGTCTCTGTACCCCTCCATGAAGGGGTGTACAGTATTGTGAGGGCACAATGGCAAACCCCTTCCAAGGTGGCAGATTGGAGGTACCACATTCCCTCCGATAAGTTCATGTTCCTCTTCCATCACTCCACACTGGGGTCCCTGGTGGTGGATGCAGTCAACCAGAGGAAAGGCAGGGCCAACTGGGCTCTACCCCTAAGAAGAAGCGGGCAAAGAAACTTGACCTATTGGGCAGGAAGGTTTTTTCCATCTCCACCTTACAGCTGCACATTGCCAATCACCAAGCCTTCATGGGGAGATATGTGTTTAACCTCTGGAGGGCTATGGAGAGCTTCCGTAAATGCGTCCCTATGGACCACCTGAAGGACTTCGAATCGATGGTTGAGGAAGGGGTTTGGCCTCTAGAGATGCCCTTATGACCTGGGATGCACCTGACACAGCCTCGCACAACATGGCCTCCACTGTGGCTATGAGGCAAGCAGCCTGGCTCCATGGCTTGGGCCTGTCCCAGCAAATGCAACTGATCATACAGAGCCTACCATACAAAGGCCCTGCTCTCTTTGCCGAGTCCAGACTCAAACCTGCATGGGATGAAGGGTTCTAGGACCACCCTTAAGTCCCTAGGCAGGTACACAGCTGCATCTGCTAGGTGCTCTTTCCAATCCCAGCAGCTGCAATAACCACCACAGCAGCTGCAACAGCAGTCAGATTCAAGGCTCCTAGTCCTATCAGTACCCCCAACACCAGTATGGGGGTTCGGATAGGGATAAGATCCCTCCAGGCAGGGGCCAAAACCCCCAGTCCTCCCAGGCCAGTTGTCAGGGACAGGGTACTGTACATTCTGCAGAACAGAAGCAGTGCTTTTGACAGTCAGCCTGAAGGCAGCAGGACCACAGCCCTGTTCCTAACCTTTGCCAACCATTTGGCCCTGTACTTTCATCACTGGGCCAACGTCACAAACGACCGGGGGGTGCTGGACACGCTCTCAAAGGGCTATTTCATATAATTCCAGTCCGTACCTCACGACAGAAAACTGCCCCCTTGCTTGAACCTCAGGAGCCAGGAACTAGACCTGATGCTGGAGAGAGAGTGTGAAAAACTTCTCTTCCTCGCCAATTTTCCCTCTTAAGCTGCGCTAGTGGGCAGGGGTGCAGTGCCCCCCCCCCCCCGCGCAGTGAGCATGTGGGACAGTGCAGGCAGCCCTGCCTTTCCCCAGCCCGGAGGAGCCCCCTGGGTCGCCTGTCTCAGCTCCGGCAGGCAGCCTGTGCTGCCTGCGGGAGCAGTGAGAGCTGACGGCCCCTTCTCCTGCCCTGCTGCACATAGCCAGGGAAGGAGCAGGGGGGAGGGAAATTTAAATGTCTCCCTCTCCTCTGCACCAGGCTGCTTGTGCAGAGATGGTGGCGTCTTTGGGGCCTGTGTGGGCCCCAGCAGGTAAGCAGCCTGGAGCCTGGGCAAGAGGGGGGACCCTGAGAGATGGCAGGGCTAAATCGTGGGGCTCCCAGAGGCAGCCATGTAGTGGCCACAGGGACGCAGGGCTCTCTGTGGGGGCGGGGGATGGGAGCTGGGCTGCAGGCAAAGGAGCCAGGCTGGAGCTGGAGGAGGACTTGGGACTTGAAAGACCCAAGCAAAATTGTATTGAGCCATTTAGCATCTCTATCAAGGGTGAATGCTTTGCTTTTCACTTGCTAAAAGGCTCCTGAAAGAAAAGCGATCCTTTAAAATAAGCAAAAACAAGTTGGGTTAATTTCAGATTTATTTTCTTTTCTGTGAGAGATTCTAATGCAATCAGTTTGTCAAGGTGGGGCTTTACAATGTAGCTTTGTATAGACTCCTGTGATGGAAGGAAAGAAATCCTAATGATTAGGAAAAATGAAATGAAAAACTGAAAGGAGAAAAAGTCATTTAAGGCAGAAGGAAAAAAATATTGCCAGTGGTGCAATAATTTTTAAAAAAGAGACTTTGTATTTCTATTTCCCCAAAAATGTGTTAGAAAAATAATCGTTTTCTTTCACAAATCCATTTATGCTCTTGTTTCTTGCAGCTTTGATAAGGTTTGCTTTAACTGTCAAAAATTAAAAATTATTAAACAACCTTTATTATATTCCACTACCAGACACACAAATCTCAATTGTACCTCATTTTGCTTATTTTAGTTCTGAGAGTATTTACACTCCAGGCATACTAATTATAGCCTCCCTTTCATTGTTGAAAATGATTTGGATGAAAAAAAACCCCCATAAACGCCAAAACTGAGATGTTAGAGACACTTTATATTAAAGGAGGATACTCACAGTGTTTAGAGTTTCCTGTCTGCCTAATCAATTTTTTGCCATTCATTTAGGGGATTGTTGTCCCATATTTAGCTTTTGAGAGGTATGATTGGGCATGATAATGTAACAGACTCTAACCTAGCTCTATTTGATGCAAATTCTTTAGGCACAAAAGATGGCCCTGGTTACAGAGATGTGATGCTGTGAGAAACTGTCTTGAAACATGGTTTCTGCCCTTGCCACCTTTAAAAGTTTTGAATTTCTCAGACAACTTTACTTAAGGTGTTGCCCCGAGGGAATCTGGGAAGAAGTTGCTACCTTGTGATTGTGATTTGCAATGCATGGTAATTTAATATGTTTACTGAGGACAGAATAGGTGTATTTTCAAGGTTGATAGCTAGATATTAAATACAATCCCCATAACATGTCAGTCTCATGATCAAATCTGAAGCTACCTACTTAATTTCAATCTACGTTTTGGACATTTAGGGCCTGATCCACTTTGAATCCCTTTTACCCCAGCTGGGCAGCATAACAGGGACTTAAATTTCAAAGGGGCAGCTGTGTTAGTCTAGTAAAGCAAAAAAAGCAAGGAGTCTTGCAGCACTTAAAGACTAGTAGGTTTATTTTTTGCATGAGCTTTTGTGGGAGAAAATCCCACTTTGTCTATATATGTATTCTGGAAATCTGATGAAGACAGGCAACAAAAACTGAGCAGTGTAGATGATGGTAGAGGCTAGACAGGCAGCAAGTTTCATTGTCTCACATTTGTTTAGTAAATTAATAAAACTACAGTACATCAATTTAACATTTTTATTGAAGTTTGAATGAAAAGACATCTATGAATTACTTTAGAACTAAGATACTTAGGCATGCTGATACTTTCATCACCAAAAAACTGTTGCCCAGGCCTCATAAATTGTTGCTCAGTAAATACCACAACGTGCTCAGCTGCATCATCAGCTTAGAGGGAACATTGCTTGGGACCATAGAGAGGGTCCCAAGATCAGAGCAGGGAAAGGGGTTTTACTCCCACTACTTTCTAGTTCCTAAGCCAAATGGAGATCTGAGACCAATTCTAGACCTCAGAGCTCTAAACAAGCATATAAGGAAAATAAAATTCTGTATAGTTTCCCTATCACAGATCATCCTATTTCTGGATTACAGGGATTGGTTTGCAGCCCTTGATCTAAAAGATGCTTACTTCCATATAGCAATACGCCCCCACCACAGAAGGTTTCTAAGATTCATGGTGGGGGGAAAACATTTCCAGTTCATGTTGCTCCCTTTCAGGCTCTCCTTGGCCCCCAAGGTATTCATAAAATGCATGGTAGCAGTCGCTGCACAGCTGTGCCAGCAGGGTATAAAGACATGTCTCTACCTAGATGACTGACTAATAAAGGGAGATCAAAAGCCCAGGTCAAACTTAGCGTAAAGGTAGTGAGTCAGCTGTGCAAGTATCTGGAGCTTTACATAAATCGAGAAAAGTCAAAACTCCCCCCATTCCAGGACATAGCGTTCATAGGAGCTCTCCTGGACTCCAAAAAGGGGAGGACTTCACTCCCCCCCCTCAAGATTTTGGTCAATTTGCACCATCATTGCAGAGCTGCAGGACTCACAGGTAACTACAGCCTGACACCCAGCTCCTCGGGCACATGGTGGCCTCCATTTCAGTGATAAGGACGGCCCGCCTGAGAATGAGGCTGTTCCAGATTGGCTGTCCACAGTGTTCCATGTCCAGAGACACCCTCTGTGCAAGGTACTGTCAGTCCATCACGACGTCCTGGGGACACTGGAGATCTGGAGGAATCCCCTCTTTGCCATGGGAGGAATTTCCTTTGACACGTCAGACCTTTTGGAGACCCTGATCACCGATGCCTCAGATTTGGGGTGGGGAGCCCACATATCGGGGGGACTTTCCACCCGAGGACGCTGGTCCTCCAGGCACAGACCCCTTCAAATAAATGTGAAGGAGCTGCAGTCTATCAGACTGGCCTGCAGGACCTTTCTGGCCAGGATAAAAGGCAAAATGGTTCAGATCCTAATGGGCAACGTGACGGCCATGTTCTACACGAACTGGCAGCAGGGTGTCCGTTCCCCAGTTCTCCACATGGAGGCAACCAGACTCTGGGAACTACCCTGAGGTACAATTTCACACCGTTGGTGGCTCACCTACCTGGGGTGGACAACAGACTAGCAGATTCGCTCAGCAAAACTCCACTAGCCCACCACCAGTGGTCCCTCCACAATACGGTGGTATTCCACCTAGCTAACGGGTGGGGAACACCCCATGTGGACCTATTCGCAACATGACAGAACCACAAATGTTGTCACTTCTGCTCCCTCAAGAGTCAGGAGGAAGGTTCGCTCATGGACGCCTTCGTGCACCATTGGTCAGGGCCCCTGTTGTATGCCTTCCCACCAATCCCGCTGATGTACAGAGTCCTCCTGACGGTAAAGAGGGACAGAGCGAACCTGATGTTAATAGCTCCGGATTGACCCAGACCACACTGGTACTCGATCCTACAGGATCTGTCCATAGATGCACCACTCCACCTTCCTCCTGACCTGGGCGGACCTCCTGACACAGAATTCGGGGTGCCTGCGGCCCCCAGTCTCCTGTACCTGATAGCCTGGAGACTCCATGGCTAAGTGAGCAGGAAAGACTGTGCTCAGATAGGGTCAAGAGGGTAGTAATCAGTAGTAGGAGACCCTCCACTAGAGCTGCCTGTACAGCCAAATGGAAACGTTTTTCCCTATGGGCATAGATGAAGGGGCTATACCTATATCAGCCCCTATACACTTAATCCTTGATTACCTGCTAGACTTCAGGGATAAGGGCCTCTCCTTTTCATCACTGAGAGTCCATCTGGCAGTGATTTCAGCCTTCCATGATAAGGTGGAAGGTGTTTCAATTTTCTCCCATCCTACCTCCAACAGATTCTTGAAAGGGTTCAGAAGAGTCTTCCCACAACCCCGGGCACCTGTTCCACAACGAGACCTTAATGTGGTGCTCAACAGCCTAACAGAGCCTCCTTGTGAACCCTTGAACTAATGCACGCTGCTGGTCCTTGCTTGGAAGGTGGCCTTTTTGGTAGTAATTACCTCGGTTAGAAGGGTATCCAAACTGAAGGCCCTTTCCTCCCTGACAAGGTGGGGCTCTGCCCGCATCCATCCTTCCTTCCTAAGGTGGTCCCTCCGTTCCACCTTAATCAGGACATTTGCCTGCCAGTGTTCTTCCCAGACCTTCAGGTTACCAAGAATCAGAGGAAGTGGCACACCCTGGATGTAAAAAGAGCGCTTATAATGTATATCGAGCGCATGTGCACATTCTGCAGAACCTATCAATTGTTCATGGTAGTCATGGAACATAAAAGAGGACTTCCAATGTTGTTACAGTGCATTTCCAACTGGATTGTGAACCGCATTAAAGACTGCTACAGAAGGTTGAATGTGCCCCTCCCAGGGAATGTAAGGGCCCATTCAACCAGGGCCCACACTTCGTCAGTGGACTTCCTTGCCCAGGTCCCAGTCCAGGAGATCTGCAGGACAGCTACGTGGTCATCGGTGCGTACCTTTATGACGCACTAGGCTATCGGCCAACAGGCTAGAGAGGATACAGTGCTGGGCAGAGCCATACTTGATGTGGGTAAGCTGTAACTCCTCCCACCATCCTTGGGTATGGCTAGCAGTTACCTGTAACTGAAAGATACGAGCAGCGCTTAAAGAAGAATGGTCGGTTACCAATGTAACCGTCCTTCTTTGAGATGGGCTGCTCACATACATTCAGATCCCTCCCACCGTCCCCAGTAACCAGAGTTGGAGAAAAGAAGGGACTGGGAGGTTCAGAGTCATGGCCACCTAAATAGCCGCAGTTGCCACTGCCCTGACTTGACAAGCTAAGGCTAAAGACTTTCTGAGCTACCGTGCGCTGCAGCATGTATACCTCTGTAACTGAATGTATGTGAGCAGCTCATCTCAAAGAAAAACGGTTACATCAGTAACCCACTGTCACTTCAGGAAGCACCTACTCTACAGTGTCATAGTTACTGGGTGGTAACTGTGCTACTGTAATGAAGACATGACCTCATATCAGTGCATTTATCCTAGAGGTTGTACTGACCTTGAATGTTTTGGTAAAATTTGATATATATCTATCACATACCTAACCAAAATAGTTATATCCATACTCAGTCTGTGTGTAAATCCAGCACTGGGGGACAGGGAGCAGAAACATACCAAACAACTCCACAAATACAAAAGCTGGTAAACCCCCCCTAACCCCCAGAAAAAAAAAACCCCAAACAAGTCCCTCCTAAACTTTTCTGGTCTCTTTTTTCTCAATCAGAAGAAAACAAAAAGGACTCTAGCAATTTATTTAAAATTCCTTGCGGATCACCTCTCAAATAATCAGGAACTATTAACAGTAGAGGATCATTGCGTTCATTCCTTAATTCTGTTACATTCTGTGTATTAACAGGAGGCCTTTCAAAACAAAGAAGAGTGTTTGAATGTCAAGATGCTGGCAGAACAAGAGGTGCTTTTATTTCGTCAGCAGCTGTTGGCTGCAAGAAAAGCTCTGGTGGCTTCGGAAGCAGAGAATGAAAGACTGAAGAAACAGTTAGAGAAACAGGTATCTAAAATAACTTTCATGACTCATTCTACATGGTGGGTCAACTGTCTTCTCAATCCTATTTACTTCAGTTTTACCCATTGCCTTCCAAGAAGGAAAATACTTCCAGAAACAGTTGAGGGGCAACTGAAACTGAAGCTGAAAATGTGTGTATTTTGACTCTATCAAGCAACATATGTTGTTTTGAGCTTTTTCTACAGACACTGTGGTAGTCAGAAAAGAATGTAGATGCAAACAGTTAGGGATTTGCATCACCAGATCACCAGTACCAGATCTGTATCACCTCAGCAAATGACAAACAAAGTATTTAGAAGGACTTTTTGTGAAAATGAAGCTGTCAGTAGGAACTGTCAAGGAATCTAAGAATATCTTTCAGATGCTGACTAACTGTATTTAAAAAAAAATCCCCTGTACATTACTGCTCACAATTATTTTAAATAAGACGCAAAAAGAAAAGCCAATTGTCACATACAAAAGTTTAGCTCAGATTTGAAATGCCAGAACTGTATATTTTTCATACAGTTATTGAAGTTCCAGGAAATCCCCAGCAGAGGCATTATTAATATCCAGAGCAACTTCTTTTCACATCTTTAACACACCCAACACTCATTCCTCACCTTCACTGCAAATTCCCTTTCACATCAACATACACCCACTCACACTGTGTACATCAAGCTTCTCAACATCACAGTGCAGTGCACACCCTTCAATGGATATGTAATTAATAGTAGTAAATAGGGCTTTATGGATAATAGGTTTTGCAAAAAACTGATTAATTCTTTTGAGATTACAGGTTTCAGGGGTTAAAGTAAGGCAGAATGCATGAGAACGGTGTTCTGGGGCCCACTATTTTTAGGGTCCAGTGTTCCAGGGCCCCTAAAAATAGAAGAAAGGACCAGAATGCAACGTTCTGGTGCATTCCACCTCACTTTAATCTGCCACCTGTTGTTGAGCTGAGCTTCATGGCACCATGCTCCCTGGAGTGAGCCTGGCAATGACCCCTCCTCCCTGTGCTATCTCCCTGAGCAGGGCAGACACACCCCGGGCCACCGGGCCAGTCCACACCTCGCTGTCTTGCCTGGGAGGCTTTAATTATCCCAGCCTGGACTGGTCCTTCCTGCTTCCCGGCTCCCTTTGCTCCAGCAGCTGCCTTGCAAGGTGCTATGACCCCCCCCCCATTTCCCTACCAGGGGTGACCAGACAGCACACACCCCACACAGTGCACACACCCACCACTACTGGGCTCCAGGTGCAGGGTGGTAAATAACACAGCTCCTCCTCTGCTCCGGGAGTGAGTGGTGGCCAGAAGCAAGGAGGTGGATGTTGGGGGCTGAAAAGTGGATTTTGGGGGTGGGTATTGGGGGCTGTGGAAATATTAGGGACAGGGGAGTGGATATTGGAGGCTGGGATTGGGTATATGGGGCAGGGTGTGGATTTTGGGGTTGGGTATGGGGGCAGGGGAATATTGGAGACGGGAGTGAATATTGGGGACTGGGGGAATATTGGGATACAGTGCTTAAAGTAAGGGGGAATGCAGTTCTGGGGCCCACCAATTTGAGAGGTCAGCATTCCAGGGCCCTAAAAACAGGAAAAGGCAACAGAACACATGTTGCTCCCGGTCCTGGCTGCTGGCAGGTCCTACGCCCTACCATTATTAATGGCAATACTTGTTGTGTTATGCAGTGTTTGCTAGTTTGTGACAATAACTGCTATAGACATAAACTCCATATAAAATTATAAATATTTTTATGGGGAGATAACCGATCCATGTGGTGCTGAGAAGCAGTTGCAAATGCTTACGTGGGCAGGGGCCCGCACATGCATGAAGGGGGCCCAGCCAATACAGGAAGTGGACCTGCTGATTAGGAGGATTCCAGGGCCTGCCAAATTATGCTATAATCACTGGGTTTGACTGATTAAAAGTAACTGTGTAGACATCATGTACACTGTAGGGTGTTTGACTTCAGTATCACACAACCGGGGCCATCCCTAGGGGTGTGTGGGGCCCTGGGCACATTGTTCTCTGCGGCCCCCCCCACACCCCCAGCAATGAGGGCGGGGCTGGCTGGCCCAGGGGAGGGGCAGGCCCCTGCATCATCTGTTCAATGCTGGCAGGGATCTGGCAAGCCAGCCAAGAGGACGGCTGGGTTCAGCGCTGCTGGTCCACCCCCCCCACCCCCATCACGCATGCTGCTCTGGGCTCTGTGACGGTGCAGTGGAGAGGGGGCGGGAGGCAGTGCGGCCTGGCAGGGGGGCAGCATTACAGGCTCTGTGCTGCCTCCCACACCCTCCCTGCTGCTCCAGCACAGAGCTGAGAGCAACGCACATGGTGGGGAGGGGGAGTGGGGGCTGAACCAGCAGCACTGAACTGGGTTGCCCTTTTGGCCAGCTCGCCTGGTTCCCGGCATGGGGGGGGGGGCAATGGTGCAGCCCCATGGGGTCCCCAAAGCATGGGGCCCTGGGCGGCCACCCCGGTCGCCCTACCCTCCGGATGGCCCTGCACACAACAAAAGTAGCACTAGACAGTATCAAAAAGCATTATCTTAAAAGGGGTAAGAACTAATGGATGATCTCAGTACATCAAGAGAGCATAATCACTGAATATGGGGGATGTGTAGTGGCCTTCTGCAATGGTTGGTACTAGACCTGACACAATATTTTTACCAATGATTTGAAAGTAAATATAAAAAATATTGTTAACTGCATGGATGAGAAAAAGATAGGTAGAATGGTAAATAATGAGGGCAGGGTAATCTGACAGAACAATCAGGATAAACTAGGTCCATTGAAGCAAAGTGTATTTCAGCATAGTCAAATGCAGATACACATTTAGAAACAAGAAGTCGAACTCATACTGAGAGACTTGGGGTCTGTATCCTGGGAAACAGTGACTCAGAGAAGGATCTAAGGTTCTTAGTGGATGGGCAGCTAAGCATGAACTCCCGGATGCTTTGACCAAAAGGGCTAATGTGATCTTTAGATGTATAAAGAGGGAAGAGTGAGCAGAAATAGGGAAGAGATTTTTATCTCTGTGTGTGGGGCAGTGGTCAGCCTGATAGTGGAAGCTTGCATCCAGTTCAAGAAAAATGGGACTAGATGCAGAACAGAACCACAAAAATTATTGTAGGGCTAGAGAAAATGCTTCAAGAGACAGATTTAAACAGCTGTCAGCTTTACTTATTGAAAAGAAGATGGAGTCTTGGAGAGGTGTCTTGATCACAGTGTACAAATATCAGCACCAAAGAGAAAATAGCAGGTTCTAAAGAGCTCTTTAATTTAGCAGAGAAAGGCCTTACAATGAAGCAGTGGCTAGAACCTGAAGACAGAAAAAGTGAAAGTAGAAACACAGCAGTGGGGTTTTTTTTTTTTCAAACTGATTGTTTCAGTAGTTAACAATCTAACATGGTGATTTCTTCATTTCATGATATCATCATATCAAGACAGGATGTTTTTCTGGAAAATATGCAGTAGCCAAAATTATTGGGCTCAATACAGGATTAATAGGGTGAAATTCTATAGCCTGTGATATACAAGAGGTCAGACTCTGGGGTTAAAGTATAATTTGGGGGGCCCCAGAACCCTCCTAAATTTCCAGGCCCCCTTCACGTGGGTTCAGGCCCCCTTCACTCACCCCAGCTACTGGCCCCCCAAGTGCCTGCCCCCCCATCCCAGCTACTGCCCCCAATATCCAATCTCATGTCCTCAATATTCCCCCAGCCCCCAACCTTCCCCCCAAAATACACACCCTGCCCCCCAGCACCCAACCCCACCTCGGATGCCCCACAATGGAGACAGGGTCCCCCCCCAGCATGAGCTTTCTGCTCCCAAAGGGGAGCACAGCTGCACCCCCCCCCCATTCACTGGCAGCTGCATGCTGGGGCAGTGAAGAATCACCCCTAACTTCCCTCCCTGCAGGCTGCACTTCGAGGCTTCTGCCTCTAGCGCAGCCTGTGCATGCACAAGAGAGCTGGAGCAGCTGACGTGCCTCCTTGTTCCCCACTTCCCTGCTGGAATGCACTGTAACGGCTTTCCAAGGCCTACTATTTTTAGGGACTAAGCGGTCCAGGGCCCCTAGAAATAGAAAAATGAAACCAGAACAAAATTCATACATAATTTACTGGGTTTCTGCCACATTCAGTGTCGTAGCAGACTCATCTTAAAAGATTTTATATATAAAAATAGGGAAGATTCTGTATCAATGGCCATACAACCTTTGTTCCTGCCAACATCTTAATCTGAGGATTTGAGTGTAGGCTTCATTCTGCATGACTTGTTTTCCTCAAAGTCCCATTGTCTTCAGCTGATGACGACATTGACTGTGCCAGACCAGTTAACTCCTTCCTAAGCATTATTTAAAGATGATGTGCAAAGGAAAAAAAAATTGGTCCTATGTCTGTTTTGTTTCTTTTTGATTTGTTTACTTTTAATTCTGTTTGGTGTTCTTACATTCAAAAGGAATGAGTCTTTCAGGTTCTTTTCCCTGATATATTGGGTGTTACCGTGTCACAGAAAGACTTGCTACAAGAAGCAGAACATCGGATGACTCAAGAATCCCAGAGCAGGCAACAGCTGGATGTGGTGAGGGCAGCAAACATGGAGAAGATGCTACAAGATATGGGGGAAAAAGAACAGAGGCTGCAGTGTCTGACCGAAGATGCTGAGAAATCTTCTAAAATAGTGCAGCTGCAGCAAAAACGGCTCAAAAAAGAAATGCAGCAAGTAAGTGCATAGCATAGCTACACTTTTAAACACTTCGGAAGGTACCATGTTGCTAAGGAAGCCACTATTCCTTGAGACATGTACCAGGGCCTCAGTATTGGCTACTATCTGTAAGTTTTTCTCTGATCCATACTGAATGCATAGTTTGCATTTTGGGATTTTGCCTTGTCCTTTTGTTGTCCTGCCAAGCTAGAAAATGCTCTAATGAGAGAGACATCCTTCAACACAGACTGGCCTTTGACTTTAAGTGCAGTGGGCTGGGGGCTAAGTTCATCTCTCCCATTTTTTTATTATTATTATTTCTGTGTGCTTCATAACCCCTACTATTGAGCATGGCCTTGAGTCCCTGTCTGAGGCAAGTATCATTCCCCCCAGTTTGCAGATAAGCTAACCGAGAGGTTGCACAAGGTCACTTCTGGCAGAATTGGAGATAAAACCCAGGTGTTTTAAATGGCAAACCTAAATCTCCTCCACTTATCCACAATGTGTCAAACCTATGGTATATTTAACCACTGCTCTAATCACAAGATCAAACTGCTACCCAGCACTGGGAGTAGATCCCTAGAACACTGATTTTGGATGTTCTACCATTATTTAGCAAGTGGCTGAGTAATCCAGAAAAGGAGTTGCTGGTCTACAGAAAGGATAACACTGAATTATTTAGCTCTGTACTAGGGAGCTAAAGATGGAGGGTTCAAGTCGTGGTGATGCTTTGTTTGTACATTACAGAATTTCTTTCCTAGTTTTCACTTCAAAAAACAGCTTTAATGAATAAGCAAGAATCCTTAAAAATGGCCTTATAGTTGAAAAACATCATAATCTGTCAGTTGTGGTACAATGTGTAACAAAACACAGGCATATTATTTTTCAGCCATTTGTGTCACAGTGTGGTTACTTCAATCACACACTGGTAGATTTGAAGACTGAGAGGTATTACTGAATGGAATGGAGAAGCTCTGGTGTACCTGCTAGTTAACCTAAATAATAGCTCATCATCTCCTGAACTGTCACATGAACTATAAATGATAAAATCCATTCTAGAACTTCCTCTGACTTACTTTACTTATTCATAAACTTAGAAGTTCCTGACAGGTAAGTGTTCTTAGTGGGTGAAATCAAACATACTGTACTATATGTGGTATAAATTAAGAATGGCTAATCATTCCCAACAGTACAGAACTTTAACTTACCAAAAAAAAAAAAAAAAAGAGGCAAATTCTACTTTGTTCACTTGTTCTTTTTTGTGTGTATGCAGATTTTACTGACCTTATCAGATTATGTATTTTGTGATTAAACAGTTCTGGATAATTTAGATCCTCTTAGGTGATTTACTGATGTATAAAGTATATTCAAGAGTGTCTTGACAGCCAAAACATACACAAAAGAGCTTTTGTTCAACATAAAACAAAAACACATGATTTTTCATCTCTAGCCTATCTTTATCCATTTACTATGATAGATGCAGAAGGTCCTGGGTTCAAACCCCAGGGGGTTGGACTAGATGATCTCATGAGGTCCCTTCCAACCCTGTGATTCTATTCTATTCTATTCTATTCTATTCTTAACAAAGAAATGGCTTGTTGCAATTAGTCCCACAAAGCCATTGACTCAGGGCGAGACAACCAAAAACCAAACACCTTGCTTGCTGCCATAATTATGTCACTTTCTTCACTCTAAATTTTACTACTGCATTTTTGTTGATTAAAAAAAAAAAAAGCCTAGCATTTATGCCAATGGTCAAGACCTTGAACTGGAATACAGGCTGTATAATATGCAGTTATTTTAAGAGAGCGTACCTGGCTGATGTGTAGAAATTTTATTATTCCTTTTGTTTATCTGTTTTCTACCTGACATGATTAAAGAATTAAAGGGCACACACCCCTTGCTGATGTTATATCCATTACCAGTAGTTCTCAGATCATGGTTCACGAAGGCCTTTTTGATAGCTTCTGAATGAAACATTTTGGTGAACAGGCACTGTTGAGCACAGTAGACATTGCATCAGTTTAGCTAAATTAGTGCCACCACGTTGTGTAGACAGTCTGAAATTGGATATTGATTTAGCTTAATTTATTGTTTAACAATATCCTTTCATTATCAGACTGATTTAAGACTGCATAAGGGACTGGTACAAATTTAAGTGAATCACTTTAGAAGTTGATTGAATTAAATGAGTGCAATTTCCATAGTCTAGCCTTTGGATAGGATTGCTGGGAGGTAAGTGGGTCCAGGAGAGGTGCTCTGTATTTCTTACTAACTGGCCTGCACAATTAAAATGTTGGGAAAACCACTTGATTAGATTTTAGTCAAATAAGTCCCCTTAGTGGCACTTCATGCACTCCACAGTCTCAAAGGACATAAGAAGTGTGGCTTTGCAGCACTTATTTGCAGTCATATCACGGATGGAATGAAACTTTCTAGTTCTTACCTGACTGCCTGCAGGGGGTGGATTACTGCATGGGCCAATGGAGCCTGAGCCCAGGGACCCACTACCATGTGGGGTCCGCTCTGCCTTGCCAGCAGTATGGCACCAAGAAGGGGAGCAGGTTGGGCCAACCTGGCCAGGCTCTGAGCTCCCGCCCCGCCCTTAGGCCAACCGATCTGCCCCCAAGGGTGGGGTGAGTCAGCCCACAGGCCAAGCTCTGCCATTCTCACCCCGTCCCTGGGCTGGCCACTCCACCCCCACGGGGGGGGAGGCAGGCCAGTGTGGCCTGGTCAGTCAGCCCCACAGGGCAGGGTGAGGAAGGGGAAGCAGGGCTGACTGCTGTGCGTGTAGTATGGGCTCCGGTGCAGCCCAAGCTGTACCATGTGTGAGAGTTGGTCCTGCCTCCCCTTGGGACTGACCAGCCAGGCTGCAGCTGGCCTCTGGTCCCAGCCGGCCCCCCCCGCAGTGCTGGCCTCCAGTGGGGGGAGGGGGGGACACTGGCTGGGAGGCCCAGGAGCCCTGCAGCACCTGATCTGCCACTGACTGCCTGTCCTGTAATTCTGGCAAAAGTATTTTCTCTCTTCAGCCCTTAGACTGTCCAAGTGAAAACACTGACTGCTCTGTCTGAAAGTTTCAGGATGACAGATAGCATTTTGCTAGGAATAGTTTGGAAGGCTGCTGGCATTTTATGTGACTGCCTTTAACAGGAGTGTTTGAGTACACCAAGAGACCTTTGAGGGTGAGAGCATTCTGCACTGGCACAAAGGCCAGCAAGTTCATTATTTTAGTCTGGCTAGCTCAGTCGGTAATGCAGGAGCCTTGTAAACTGAGTGTGTAGAGTTCAAGTCCCTGGTCAGGCATGTGTCTCTGGTGGTTTCTTGCTCCATGTGCTGATAAATGTGTTTTACTTGAGTTCTGCAGTGCTCTAAAGGGTGCAGCTCTGTGCCCTTTTGTTGTGTTTACAAAGAACTTGTAACCTTCTGAGTGCCCACAGGTAGCAGTAGTTGAACTGGCTTTTGAGAAAATGAACTAATAGTGTGGTACTGGATAAACCAAACTGTTACAGTGCGGACTTTTAGTGCTATACAACAGGTTCTGCTCTTGCTAGCTCCTGAAGAGATGTATGTGGGTATGAAAGTGTGTGTATTATAACAGTTAACCTCTACAGAAATGAGCAATCATCTCAATGATGTCTCATTCAATTGTTTTTATTCCTAGTTCTGGCAGGGACTGGGGGCACTTAGAAGGAAGGCTACACAGCCCTTGGAGGAGCGGAGAGGAAGATAACTTGCTGGTGTTCATGCCTTTCTTTCATTCAGAACACAATTGAGGCTGGGAGTGCTGAGTCATGATGTGGGGCTTGGTTTACTGGGATTACAAATAGAGAGTTCAGAGGAGTGAGGAAGGAAAAGGCCCCTGGTTGTCTACTGTCTTTTCTGAAAAACGTTGGAAACAGCACATTTTATTAAATAGTTAAAATGACAATTTACGCCATTTATCTCACTCTCCTCCAGAAGCATCGCAGCAACATTTTATAAAACTATATCTAGGAAGGACTTTATCCATAACTGAACTGTGACACCTCTAATGTTAAAGGCATATGTTTCTCCTCCTTTTGAGTCCTTTAGCCTGTGACTTTGCTTTGAACAAAGACTGTCTGATGATTTACTTTTTTTTTAAATGAATCCTGTTAATTTTTAATTGCCGTCATCCTTAGATAAGAAGCCAACTGACCCAAGAACGTAGTTTAAAACTGGATGCCTTCCAGCGGGTCAAGGAACTGCAGTGCCAGGTTTATGACTTGGAAGCTGTAACATCCCAGAGAAACTCATTTGCAGGTAAAGGAATGTGTTTTTTTTTAAATTATGTTCTAATGATGTGGGACATCCAAACAAGGCCAGTAGATTTTCCAACCTAACTGTGTGGCTTGGTTACTGTACCACTACCCATATTACTCAAATGGAGCATGCCTCCATATTCACCACCCACAGCTATAAATATAGATTGTTTCTCTCTTCCTTCACACTTTATCTTTCTCTCTCTTTTCTTCTCTCGTGTCAAGAAGGTCTCAGGGGTGATTTTCATGTTTTGGATTTTGTTCTGTTTTTTTTTTTTTTTTAAACCCTTACCATTATCAGGAATATCAAAATTGCTGGTTTTGCTGGAGGTGTCTTTGGAGGGCAGGAATTTGGAGCTTTCTGAGCTCTTCATTGAAGGGACAAGAATTCCGATGCTTTAACAGATTTTTCACTTCCCGGCTGTTTGCTAGGTGTTCAGGTTTTATAATACCTGTTTAATTAGAAGTGCTTTATATAGATTGATGAAAAATCCCCAGTCTGGGGTGCAGTTGCTCAAGTTTTACTTCCTTTCTTCTTGTGGTCACAAAATCCTTCTTCTTCAATCAGCCAAGTTGGCCATAAAAATGGTGGCATATCAAGGGGCCATGTGGGTACCGATAGCAGTGACACTGATTTGAAGGTATAAATTATCTTCAAATCTGAAATGGTTGTGGGTGAGCACAAAGTGATGAAGTTCAGCCACAAGGTGTGCTGTGGCATCATCTGGGATGGTTGTTCTAACAACTTGTAATCCATCTTTATGTGGGATGTTAGTGTAAAGAGCTTCTATGTCCATAGTGGCCAGGATGGTGTTTTCTGGAAGCTCACCAATGGAGCAGATTTTTCTCAGGAAGTCCATAGTGTCTTGAAGATAGCTAGGAGCATTGATAGCACAGAATCTGAGGAGGGAGTCCACAGACCCAGATAAACCTGGTGTAAGAGTGCCAACGCTGGAGATGATGCGGTGTGCAGGGTTTCCTTTATTATGGATTTTAGGTAGTAGGTAGAATATATCAGGTCGGGGTGCTGGTGGTATATCTGTATTTATTTGTTCCTGTGCTGCCTCAGTGTCTGCACTTGTATGCTGAGACAGTAAGAGCTGGAAGTAACCAATCCCAAGGCAGAAACTGTTACACATGCAGCTAAAATCTAGTGTCCCCAGTTCCTGCAGCTGCCTCAGTAGATGGGTCCAGTGCACCAGTGGGGGGAGGGAAAAGGTCCCCACCTCCCTCCCAGGCTGGGCATGGCCCATGCAGAGTTATAGACTCCCCTGTAGTTTAGGACAGGAAGGCAAGACAGTTTGCTGTGCTGTGAAGTGAGTTCTCTACAATGGTCTGAGTTACTTGAAAACTCCTTGTTTGTTTGGAAGACTTTCTTGGACATTGAAAGGGGTGGAGCAAGGCAGCTGAGATCAAAGAGCTGACCAGAGCAACATTTACAATGGCAGGCTGGGATAATAGGGCAGCTATTTTTAGCAATATAACCCAAGGACAGTGTCTACCCACGAGATTTTTTCGCAAAAACTTTGCCGCAAAAGCTCTATGCCTCTCATCTCAGTGGTTTTATTTTGTTAACAAAACAGGGCAGTTTTGTTGAGAAAAGGCTCATTATAGTGTACGTGCTAGGATTGCTTTGCTGACAAAAGTTACCTTTTCTCTGCAAAACTTTCTAGTGTGTACAAGGCCTAACTAATTTCCCGTTATGTTGATGCGTCCATGCTTCAGCCAGTCATTATCTTGACTCTTACCAGCATTAAAGACTACCACAGCACAGGGTGACCCTGACACAATCCCAGTTCAGATTTTCCACTAGAAACCTATATCCCAGGGGTCAGCAACCTTTACCAACCCCCATGCCAGCCCTGCCCACCTCACCCGGTTTGCAGCCGGTGCAGGCACTTGCTCCTGCAGCAGCAGGTGATCTCCAGGGGTTGGTGCTGAGCCGCCTGGCACCCCTCCAGGGCCGTCCCTGCAGGGGAGCGAGAGCGGTGATCATCCTCTGCTGTCCTGCCAAGCAGGGCAGCATGGGGTCCACACCACAGCCAGCCCACATGCTGGGGACCGAGTGAGCTGGCCAAAAGTGGCACCCCGCTCAGCTCTCTTGGTCTCCACGGCCCTTCCCCCCACCATGCACGCTGGTTTCGGCTGTGTCAGAGCAGTGGGAAAGGGGTGGGAGGCAGTGCAGGGTCCATGTGGCTACCCCCCCACCCCAGCTGTGCTGTCTCCCTCCCCCTCCCCACTGCTCCAGCACAGCCGAAAGCAGTGCGTGGTGGTGAAGGGGAGTGTAGACAGGGAGAGCTGAGCTGGGTACTGCTTTTGGCCAGCCTGCCCAGTCCCCGGCATGGGACGGCCAGCAAAGGGGCCTGCCCCTCCCCTGGGCTGGCTGGACCTGCCCCCTGCTGCTGGGGTGGGGGGTAAATGGGGGCCACACACTCCCTCAGGGATGGCTGTGCCCCCAGCAGCAGTAGGGTGCCTCTGGGGGTCGGGTTGGGGCCAGTACCTGCCCCTGGCAGCAGCTGCTCTGGGCTGGCCAACCTGCCCCACTCCCCTCCAGCCCTGCCCGGCAGGGGGCAGGGCCAGAAGCTGTGCACCTCAGCTTCCTAGTTCTTGCTGCCAGCCCTCCCCAGAGGGGAAATGTGGCCAACGGGGACCTGGGGGAGTGGGACCAGCGGGGGGGGGGGGGTGGCTCAGTGGCACAGCACGCCACTCAGGCTCAGCACCTGTGCTATTTTTAGTACGGGTGCTGGGGGTTGCTGACCCATGCTGTATCCTGTACTGTCCAACCCCCTCCTAGACATTGCAAATGTATTGTTAGCTATTCCTTTTCAGAGAATAATATGCACACAACTTTCTACCCCAAGCAGTGTTACCCAGACCCTGCAACTTGAACACACTAGATTAGATGAAACAAGTTTATTAAATACAAAGAGAGATTTTGAGTACAAGTAATGAGGCATAAAAATCAGAAATGATTATAAGAAAAATAAAGACAAAAAGTTTATCTCTGGTGCGTAACTTAACAAACTATATTAGATTTAAAGCAAAGATTATTTTTGGTGTTTGTTGTTTATCATCATATGCTTTAGCATATTTTTGACCAGACTTTTCAGTCAGGACACTTTTTCCCCATGCCCCACCTGAGCCCAATGGCTGGTTCCTTCATCTCTTCAGGAGCAGTGAATGTGACAGACAGGCAGATAGGGGGGTTCCTTGTGGTGTTTGTCTTTTTCTTTTTTATGATTTCAGTCCCTCTCATGAAAACAGGCTCTTTGTCTCAGCTGGAAATATGTGGAAGGTGTTCATATCTGGGGGGTTTTGCCCCTGTCTAAACTTCCTTTGTTTTCCCCTTCCTGCTTGATGACTATATTTACTGCTAAAATGCAAATTAAGGCAAGCCCACCTTCCTTTGTTTGGGACAGACTTGTTTGCCAACTTCTTTTTTGGCAGGAGTGTGGGGTTTAGAACATGTGTTCATAGCATCATACAAGGAAATCTTGTAACTGCACGTAAAATTTTGCCATCAGGGCCAGATCAATGCATGAGCTATAGAAGCTGAAGGCCTGGGCCCTGGTCTAAAAGGGAGCCACAGGCTCCAGTCGCTATGGTCCCTGCATTAATCTGGCCTCCGAGTGGCTGCCTGCCACAGCACTTGGTTGTGGGGGCCACTGGGAGGGTCCCTATCGCCCCTGTGTATGCTGGCCCATCTCTGGGAGGGGGGAGGGCTGGCAGGTGTTCCCTCCACTCCAGCAGCACAGCTCGCTGGCACATGGTGTGACCTTTCAGGGCCCACGAGCCCCACCTCGACCCCAACCTGTCCACCTTGAGGGTGGACTGGCCAGATGGTAGCGGTGGGAGGAGGGCCATCTGGCTCCAGCCACCCACCCTCAGCAATGACCCACCTGCAGGCTGCAATAGTGCGTTGCCAAGGGCCCCGGGAAGGGCATGGCGTTGGGCAGCCTGGGACCCCAAGGCTGCTTAATATGGCCCTGGTTACCAGATATCTTACCAAGACAATAATGGCCGCCAAATAAAGAGTTCTCAAATAATATCTTACAAGGCATACTTTGCATAAAAATCATTACAATAATGTGTAGAGTGGGAACATGGGTACATTCCGTTCCCTCACATGAATCTGAAGTTTCTTTTGCAAGGGATCTTTAAGTATTGCTATCAAGGGGAAAAAACAAATGCCCACTAAGGCAAGAATCAAAGCCACAGAGAAGTAACGCCCATGGTTATAGTTGTCAAAAATTAATAACTCATTTCGTCAGGTTAAAGCAAGACACACGTTTAGTGTTCTGCAACTGCAGGAGAGCCAATTAATCAATAGGTACACCAAGCTGGTCTCCTAATGATCAAGTGAACTCTCATCACAGGCCAAATTCCAGCAGCATTTATAGGATAGTATAGGCACTTAGCTCACAATATATCTCTTCATTAATTGGCTACCTTAATTGGCGATATTATTTGGCTACAAAAAGATTTATGGAACAGCTGGGTCAACATAACAGCAAATCAGCTCATTTCCCAAAACATTCTTTCTTTTAAGTCTACATTGTTACAGATTTATGACCTTCAGTTATCAGTTTCAACCACAGTCAATTTAGTTTCCCAGATGTCTGCTTTCTTGTCCCATCTTTCCTTTCAGCACATAAAAAACTTCCTTGCCTATATTCTCTTGACCAGTGTTTAAGGTCTAGCAGGCCTAAAGCTGCCTTTACAAAAGTTTTGCTTACATACATAAAGTTTGTCCTCCACATAGTGTACAGCCAATGTACACACATTACACTTATGTGCCTGTAGTCTCTAAAATTAAAATAATTCAACTTGAAAGAAAAGCACGACCAAAATTTGCTTAGCAACTACATGGCACACTTACAGTGTATAACAAAAATGTGTAATGTGTAACAAAAGAATGAAAGCACGATCAGAACAGAGTGCTAAGGATGGCAGGAGATAGCTTCGACTTGTCAGCAACAGGATTTGTCAGAAGTAGGGAGCAGTGCCAGGAGTGTTCACACTTAGCAGAGGGAACGCTGTCAAGAGACCCCTTCAAATACTGTGCGTGGGTGTGTGAGAGAGAAGAAATACAATTAAATGTCAACAGGATCTCTTACAATTTGAACTAATACTTCAATCAGCATGTTAAACCTCTCTTCATTCATTTTACTCGTGTTCAGATTGTGAGCAAAATCTATCCACTTGGCATAAAGCCTACAGGAGAGTATCTGATTACATAAGTTGGCTGGTATTGGCCAAGGATGGAGAGTGACCAAGATGATCTTGGTGTATGTGCAGTCCCCTGCACACAGACACGGGGTGACCTCTGGAGCCCTTGGTGGACAATAAAGTGATCGTCCCCCAGTGGAAATCGTAAGGAAATGCAAGAGGACTTGATTACCTCTTGTACACTCTCAAGGAAATCCTGCTTGAGGTGTAGTGGGTGAAGCTGGCACAGGAAGTGCACCTTGCACATGAGTATGGCACTGGCATTTCTCCAGTACTTACCTGTGGGGGTGATGTTCTTTTCGGTTGCACTTCAAACTCTGACAAGCAGCATGCCACTGGGTAATCAAAGTCCTGAACGCTGGTACTGTGAATGGCAGACTCCCACTTCTCACATTGTATTCTGTAGCAATTTCAATGGGGAAAGGGAAACACTACATGCTGGGCAGTTTCAGGTTGATTTGCATCTTACTGTGGGTTTTCCCTTCCTAGTGGATTATTTCAGTGCATTGAATCAGAGATCTATTTTCATTTCCACTGAAAAGTTAAGAGGAACTGAAGGATGGTGAAGAATTCTCTGGGCACTGACTTACAGAAGAAGCAAGGTCTAGCATGTCAGAGATAATAGAGAATTGTGATCTGGCAGCAATTCAGCTCTGCAAATTCACTGCAGTATAAAATATCCCTGATACTTCCATGAATTGCTCACCCTTACATCTGCACAGATTTCTAGGGAATGCCATTAGAACAGCTGAGGATAGTGACAACACAATATAAAGCCTTTCTTCTAGGTAGTGACAAAAAACTGCCCAGGTCAGTAGTTAATGGGAGCTTCTATATGATGGCCTTCTCATTGTCCTTTGTGAAAAGAGGTGTTTGAGGCATCAGTCCGTACTGGACATGTGTTCACATCACCAAAGAGACTACAGTTAGCTTGGCATCACAGTAATCTTTTTAACTGTGAGTACAAAAGCAGAATGGGCCAGTGTGGAGGCTTATAGCACCTTATGGTGCTCCCTCTATATCAGTTCTGAAACATATTGGTAGGGTAATATGGAGAAGCTTGTGCTGTTGTGGTAGGTATGTAAAAGCTCTCTGTTTCCAGCAGTATCAGTCAAGCTGCTTTCAGAAACAGTGAAATTTGCATGCAGTATTAAAAAGACTATTAAACTGCCTTTCCAGTGTTTGTTAGCGTAGGTGAAAAGCACAGCCAGTGTAAAAAAAAAAAACAAAACAAAACAAAAACAAAAACTAGATGGCACATAAGGCTGAGTGAGTAAACTCTGAACTGAACAGCAGTAGCTCTAGCTAGGCAAAGAAAAGAAAGGAAAAATCAAATTGGCCATTTTGAAGTATCTGTCCTGCAACACATGCCCCTTATTCAACATGCTGTATTGCTGGAGGAACTTGGCTGGAGAGCTTGGAAAACATTATTTAAAATGAAGCCTGCTCAATAAATGGCCACCCTGTTCTCCATCTTTTTCTTGATGATGGTGGTGAAGTGTATTATGCATGTTGTCATTTATTTCTTCAAAAGGCATGAAGAAGTCGTCCACTACTTTGATGACTTGGAGTGCTAGCAGCACACGACGTCCTTTGTCAGGTAATAAACTGGTCCAGAATGACTGTCAATTCCCATCCATTAGCAGTAACAGGACAAACAGGCTGACAGAATGCAAAGCCTTATATTTATTAATTTGAGTAAAATTAAAATGAAAATAAAATTAACAGGCAGCAGGTTTAAACAAAAGGAAGTATTTCTTCACACAGTGCAGTCAGCCTATGGCACTCTTTGCCAGACGATTTTGTGAAGGCCAAGATTATAGCAGAGTTCAGAAACCAGCCCGATCCATTCAAGGAGATAGTTTCATCAATGGACGTTAGCCAGGATGGGTAGGCAGGGATGCAAAAACCATGCCCTGAAGTGTCCTTAGCCTCTATTTGCCAGAGGCTGGAAATGGGCAATGGGGGATTGGTCACTTGACGATTACCTGTTCTGTTCCTTCCCTCTGAATCATCTGGTACTGACCACAGGTAGGTGGGATGCTTGGCTAGATGGGCCATTGATCTGACCCAGTATGTCAGGTCTTGCATTCATCAGTTGTAATATCAAGACCTAAAGTAACTGCATATGATACCTCCATTCTAGTGCTTATAGTCAGTTGGGGTGACAATTGAACAGTTGCTGTATTTCTATTTAGGCTGTAATTACAACCATGTTCTTATAGCTAGGTCATGACACCTTCTTTTGAGCTAGTTACAAGAAACAGTTGACTTGCCCACATAGATGCTTTAGTCACAGCACAACTATCTGTTCACCAGCCTGCCATGTCAGGGCTTTCTGGGAATATCTGAGCCACTGTCTATCCTCTGTTGCCTCAGCACAGGATAGAGAATGGACACACACAGACTGGTACCAGTAACACTCAGGACAATATATTCTGGGATGTCTTGCAGCACAGAGATATGGGAAGGAACAACCATCTACTGGCACCAACACAAGGCCATTATCTGCATGCAAAATAAGTGCTATGATCAGGTTAGAGAAACACTGGTTAGAAACTCAGCATCTGCATCAGAGGGGATTTTTTAGTGGCCAAAAGGACACTTATTCAAGAAGGGAGGTTTTTCCAGCTGCATAAAGACTTAATGCAGGGGGCGGGGGACTTTGCACTTGAAATAAAACAACTTTCATTTTTGATTCTGTTGAAATCTAAGGGATAATGCCAGTAGAGCTTTGGAGAAAGCAGCTGCATATAACTGATTGGATTAAAGCCTGGATCAGCAAAGATCTGGTGTTCTGATCTGTCCACTGATGGTTGAACACATCTCCAGGTCCCATACTAACAGGGTTTGGGCTTTGATAAAGTCATCATGCAGAAATATTATGGCTATTTTTAATTCTGTATCATCTACCAGCAACTGTACAGGCACAACAGTGTAGCTGTACAGAGCTATAAGCAACTTGCTTTTCTAGTGCTGTTAACATTTGTACTTTTATGTTCTATTCACATATCAGAACCCCTGGTTTGTGTATTTTTGCTAAAGTCAAATTCTGCTGTTAACTCCACCTGATTTATTATATAGGTTCCACATCATGGGGCCAGAGCCCTGGGCTCTCAGCATCCACTCTACCAAGAGATTACAAGCAGAAGGGTAGCAGTCTAACATCAAGAAAAACTGAAAGGCCAAAGACTGTGAGTAATAGTGGTTTGGCAGTGAGTAGTAAAAATAGCAGAGACAATTGTGAAAAATGAATTGTGTGGTGAGTCAGGCTTTTAGATCTGGACATTTATAGTCAAACTCCCCTTAAAAATCCAGAGTAGGCAGTGGAATGGGGGAGTGAAATAATTGAAGGCTTCAGATTTCCTTGGCACTTACAGACTAGCAATTTATTGCATGAGCTTTTGTGGGAGAAAAATCCCATTTCATCAGATGTTTTGAAGATGGGGGCCCATTCTGTAAGTTCCCCCTCTTCAAAGTGTCTGATGAAGGGGGATTTTCTCCCACAAAATCACAGCCTAATACATTTATTTTTTGGCGTATGTCCACACACAAGCCCTTATTTCAAAACAAGCTGTTTCGAAATAATGCCAGATTTCAAAACACCTTTTTTCGAAATAAGAAAAAAAGGAATCGAAATAGCATGTCCACACAGTGGACATGCTATTTCGAGATAGGAGAAGGGAGGGGCAGGGAGGCTTGTGCCAGGCTGGGGTGCCCCACCCCTGGGATTCTCCTGCCCCTCCTGCAGCAGGTAGGGCCAGAACAGCCCTGGCATTCCCCGGCACCCCCCCCCCCGCTCCTGCCAACAGGAGCGGGGGGCAGGGGTCTACAGGGAAACCCGGGCCCGAGGTGACCCCGGCCCGCCCGCGGCAGGGGAAGGCCCCCTGCCCACAGCAGAAGCGGCGGGGGGACAGGGGAAGCTCCCCCTCCCCAGCAGGAGCAGGGGGCGGGTGCCGGGGAACCCTGGGGGGAGGGCACCCCGGGCTTGTGGGCAGCCCCAGCAGCAGGGTGAGACACCCCTGGAACAGCCACCCCGCAGGGGCTGCAGTCCCCCTCACCTGGCTGCAGGGCCGGCAGCTCCCCCGCAGCCTGGGAGGGGGGCAGAGCCCTAGGGGTGCCCCAGCTGGCTTCCCCTTGCCAGGGGTAGTGGGGGCAAAGGGGGCTGAGGTACCCATCCCCTCCTGCTCCCAGCAAGGGGAAGCAGGGGGGAAGCCAGCTGGGGCACCCTTGGACCTCCTGCACTCCACTCAGCACCTTGGCCAGGGTACTGATCCCTGGCCAGGGTGCTGAGGGGGAGGAGACCTTCCACCCCAGGGTGCTATGCACCCTGGGAGGAAGGTCCTTGTTATTTCGAAAAAACCCTTGTTTCAAAATAACACGTCCAAATGACGTTATTTCGAAACAACTGGTTTCAAAAGCAAAGTGGTTTAAGTTGTTTTGAAAGGAGGGCTCTTCTTTCGAAACGAGGAGCTCCCTCCTTTCGAAACAAGAAAACGTTGTGTGGATATAGGGACTTATTTTGAAACAACCAATGTTGTTTTGAAATAAAAGCCCTGTGTGGACATACCCTTAGTCTTTAAGTGCCACAAGACTTGCTTGTTTTGCTGAACTAGACTAGCATGGGTCCCCTTTGGAAGGTGAAGGCTTCAGTTATTTTACCGGATTCAACAGTTCTCAGACACTGGTGGCTGACTTCTAGGGACTTGTTAGGCTTCTATTGGCCAGGGGGCCAGGATGGCCTTTCTAGGCTAGAAAAAGCTGTCAAGCTCAATCACTTCTAGAGGTGGTAGCATCTTGTAATGAATCCTGTCCCTTTTTCTGGTCAGGAATCACCCGTCTTACCCTGCCTGCTTTCTGCAACCTACTTCCCTTTGTTTCAGAGTGGGAGGCAGCAGAAGCGAGGTATGGGCCTACAGCAGATGCTGTGATGGGGCACTGACTAGGGTAAATCTTTTCATGCTCAGTGTAATTAACTGCATCTACTCTTCCCTCGAGTTAACCCATGTTCATTATAGCCCATTCACTAACCTTTGCAGGTACCCAGCAAATGGAGGAACAAAGTGGCAGATACTCTTCTACCAGACCTGGCTGAACACTCCCAGCCCCTCATCCTCATGCAGCTGCATGAGCCCAGGCTAGCCCAAAAGTGAGCCTGATTAAATTCAAAGGCTAGGGGCAGACCTGTGCACACTAACTCATCTGATTAGGGTGAAGTGGGTAATGATATTTTATGCAGAGTCAAGCTGCAGGGCCAGATTAATGCAGACTCTGTTGCCCACCCTAGAATTTTTTTTGTTGAAACTAAGCAAAGCTTGGTTCAAGCTAACTGCTTAGTTTGAACTAACTGCATTTTTAGTTCAAACTGAAAAACCACAGTTAGTTTGAAACAACTTTGAACCACTTAGTTCAGACTAAGCAAGTCCAAATTAAACCGTTAGATGTAGACAGACTAACGGGGGGGGGAGAAAGGCATAACATTTTGCAAGCTGGAATCCATGTCTGCCAAAGTAAGTTTCCATCCACAAAAGCTTATGCTGTCCCAAAATTGTGTTAGGACACCTCATTAACAACAGAGCTGCTCAACAATTTCATATGGGGCGGGGGGGGGGGGGGGAATCTGAACTGTATCAAAACAAGACATTCTAAATTTTTGGTGCAAAGTAATTATAGAAAAGAAGTTCTGGAAAATCAAAACAGTTATGAAAAATTCCAGGGAGCAGGTGATCCTGGACAGGAACATCTGGTTTCCATCAAGAATTTCTATAGACCTAACATTTCTATGAAAAGTTTCACTTTCAGTGAATCAGCATTTCTAACAAGCTCCGATTATTGTTCTGTTGGTCACTCCTCACAGAAATGAGCATTCTGGGAACCCCCAAGCATCAGCGTGCTGGTGAGGAGAGCTCTGAGCTGTCTAGGAGCCTTAAAAACACCCTCTCCTAGTCCCAGGTGTGTCATTTACAAGAGCTAGGGTATGTGGTGGAATTGACCCCATAGCCTCACAGAAGATAAAGGGTGGAAGGTACCACAGGAAGCATATAATCCAACTAGTAGAGTTTTAAGGCTCCAGGACTGCATGGTTTATTCACAGTCAGATGCTGTCATAACTCATCCAACTAATATTTTAATGTGGCAGTGAACAGCGGTGTTCCCCTCCCCCCATACAGGGATTGTGTCTGCCCTTTTAGGGAGGTACAGCCTCTGGAACTAAAGACTGATCATACCAGCAGCGGCTCACAATCTGCATGTATTTAGATTAATGCTCATTTGTTTCCACCTTGTGCCTTCAAGCATAAAGTAGATGTTCCTAGCTTTATAGCTGTGGTGTGTTATGTATATTCTTGCCTGCTTTTTATGTTCCCTTCCCCTGTTATTTTCTCACCTGTGGCCTGAGAACAGCTGAGGAGCAATGCTTCACCAAGCTGGGCTGTCAGTCTCACCTTGAAGCAAAGCTGTTAGGAGAGCTAATGTCAAGGCTGCACTCTACTACAGGTTCACAGCTAACATTATTGCATGTCACAAGGCAAAGCCCAGCCATGGGTATTTTTCAAAGATAGTAGATGATAAAGTGGGCTGCCTTCTCTCTGCGTTAACCTTTCAGTAAAGTAACACACCTGAGTCGAGATGATCTAATGGTTCCTATTAGGGTGACCCCCTGGTTCTTGTTATATGAAAGGGTGAGTAACCCTTCCACTTCACTTTCTCCACAACATTTGTGATTTTTAGGGACTGTCACATCCTCTCTTCTGTAAGATGAGCAGTCCTGGTCTTACTAATCTTTCCCCATAGGGACCCTGCTTCATACCTATTAATATTTTGTTGCCCTTCTCTGCATCTCTTCCAATTATAATCTTTCTTTGAGGTGACCAGAACTGCACCCAGGAGTGGTTTGTTATGACAGTCTTGTTTGTCCCTTTCCTAACATTGCCACACTAGTCAAAAAACTATCCAATACCCTGAGTTAAGTATCTAGATAAGTTTTGTAACAAAGCAGCTATGCTGCCTTGTGCAAGCCTGTACTCATTGTTTGATCTATAAGCAACATTAAATTTATCAAATTATATCAATAGTGGAGAATCACATGCAACCAAATGATAGGATGGACTATGCTTCAGTACTATAATTTCATCAGCTATCTGACAAACTGCAATTTTCTCCCATGAAAGCTCATGAAGTAAATTTGTTAGTTTAAGTGGCACAGGCCTCCTTGTACATTAATGGCATTGACAGCTAAGTCTTATTTAACAGTAGCACTATTTAAGTGTAAGAACAGACCTTAGCAATCAAGGAAATATTCACTCACCCACTACAGAAAGCTACTACTTTGTTACGTTATTCCAGCACACTGGAAGGTGCTTACCATATATACTCTGGTATAAGCCAACCCAGGCATAAGCCAACCCCCCAGTTCTGAGCCCAAAAGAAGCAAAAATTGGTGGCCTGGGTATAAGCTGAGGTCTCCTTTTGGCTTTGGCCCTTAACTCCCCACCCACTGCTGCTGGCTTCCTCTGGCGTTTGACAGCTTCCCTACCCCAAAATCTTCGCTGCTGCTTTTTCCTTGCCCCCCCTGCTGTCTATTCCTCACTCCTGCCCTCCTGCTCTGCCCTTTCCTTGCTGCTACCCCTCTGCTCACTTGTTTCCTGTTGTTTCCCCCCTGCTCTGCCCTTTCCTCACTGCTGCCCCCTCCTCACTGCTTCCCCCTGCTCACTTGTTTCCTGCTGTTACTTCCCTGTTCCCCAACACCCTTTCCCCATCACCCCTGCTGCTGCTCTTCCCAGCCTCCCAGGCACCCCCCCAAATCCCCAGGCCCTGTCACCACTTCCCTGGGCTCTCCTGCTGCTTTCTCTAGACTCCCTGA
>ML681979.1:56537508-56580201 GCA_007922195.1 Podocnemis expansa
CCCCCCTTTTAGATCACCAGGCCCTACTGCCCCTTCTCTGGTCTCTGTGAATCCTCCCCCTCAATTTCCAGGCAGACCCCACCCCCCCAGGGCCCCCTTACTTGGCTGCTCCAGATGCCAGGGTCCCTTCCTTACTCCAGCCCCAGCCTGGGCTGACAGCCCAAGATGGCCACCTGGCAACACTGGGGCTCTGGCCTGCTGCATGGTCAGGGAAACTGCTGGGCTGTCTACCATATTCTCCTGAGTACAAGCCAAGTTCCTGTTTTGAAGCCAAATTTTCAGGCACAAATCTCAGCTTATACGTGATGATATACAGTAGTTCTACATTACTGAAGTCATCAGCGTTACTTGTAACTCATAACCTTTACGTTGTACTATGAGAAAGAGCTGTAATGTCCCTACCATGGCACTGACCACGTAAGTTTATTTGGAAATTTTATTTTCTATCCATTGTTGAAGTGATAACAGATCACCAACACTGAGGCTGTGATGTGAAGGCTCAAATCAGTTACAGTGCAGGTATTTTTCAATTCCCTCCATAAGCAATGGGTGAGGGCCATTAAGCACTTCCACCTTTGATGGTTACTAGTTATGTGCAGAAGGTGTCTGTGTAAGTTCACTGTTTACTGGCTCATCCCTAGGCATTTAAAAGTTCAAGCTTCCTCATTTTAAAAAAGTTGTTGCTTTTAAAAAAAACAAAAACAAAAAAACCTAAAAAACAAAACAAAAAACCACACCAAGACACTACCTCTGCATGTAGTTGGGTATTTTTCTATGGCAGTGGACTCCTGAGTTCCACAGGGGTACAACACCTGAAGAGTTTAGGATGTAAGCTCACAACACTTCAGGACTTAGACTACCCCCTGAAAAGCCCCTATGCTCTAGGTAGCTATTTCCTATTCTCCAGACCAGTTTGTAGAAGGTCTTCAGTATTCAGTTAAGACTTGCACTGTAGAACTTTGGTACCATCTTTGGCTATGTTTACATCTGCAAGTTAGTTCAAATTAATGAAAGCCTAGTGTAGACAGGTGCTAAGTTAGTTCAAACTAAGAAAGCTTAGTTCAGATTAGTAAAACCTGTTTAGTTCAAACTAGGCCCTGAAGTTCAATCATTAGTTCAAACTATGAACTATGTAGACTAGGACTAACCTTTAGTTTGCACTTAAGTTCAAACTAAGGGCAGGTAGCTTGAATTAGTCCAATTTGTTGAACTAATCTCAAGCTTTAGTTCAAATTAACAAATTTGAACTAACTTTTCCTAGTGTAGACAGTTTGAGAGGAATGAAGCAGCCCCATTAAATGTGAGCGGCTCAGGTACTGTAACGTGAAGGGGCCATGATGAGTGTTAAGACCTATTTCTCTGCAGAAGTATTTTCACTAGGATTCACCCAGAAAGCTGAAGAGTGTCCAATACTTGTTTAAAAGCCCTAGGCATGAGGCATTTAACAACTCTGCTCCTCCTATGTACAGGGTCTGAACAGCAGACTGAGCAGTGCCCTATTTCACAAGTTACTAACTAAATGGAGATAAGGGCAAAACTAGGGGAAGGTGGCTACACAAGCTGGACACTCATTTTAAAATGACCTGTAATGAAGAGCTAGCTCTGTGGAAGGAGAATGGGGCTCTGGAGCACTGAATAACCAACTTGTGCATTTCAGTTTTCCACTGATTTTGCCTGTTGTCACCATAATCCGTTCAGTTAACACTTGAGTCAACCCTCATTTCTCCACAGCACTCGTTTGAAATGTCCATAGGCAGTGGCTCATCTGAACATGCAAAAATTAAGTATTTTGCCTGGTTGCTTAAACAGACAATATTTACAAGATAATACAAGCAGAAAAATCCATTCACTGAATGTGATTTTATTTGTCAGTTTGGAGTTTGATTAGGTTTGTTTTGCATTTCTTTCACTGAAGACAGAATACAAACAATATAGCAATGTCTGCAAGGAACATTCATAAGATACCAGGTTTGACAAATATATTTAAACAATTTGGCTTCAGGAACAAGTCAGCTAATAAACAGCTTGAAAAAAAGGTCACTACAATTCAGAGCCAAAAATCTGCTTTAAAAGGGGCAGCCTGATGACAATAAAACTACTGCATGGAGACAATCTACCTTCCATTTCAAAACAAGGCTAAGAGGAGCTTAAAGTCCTGTTAATGTAGATCATGTTAGTAGCCAGCAAAGACTAACTGGCACTGTGGTTCTGAAAGGAAGCTGTCCCAATTTTAAAAAAATGAAACAAAAACCATAGTGAGGCAACCCAAGCATGCCTGGCAACTCAATGCAAGATTTCATCAGCAACTTGGGGAATGTAGTCTGCCTAGCAAGGCAAGGACATAAGTCACTACAAGAGTTCCACCTTCCTACAACAGGACTAAACCTGCAGTTCTGCAATAAATGTGAACAAACCAAGAGCTTCCTGAAGAGTGGCATCAAGGGCACCAAGATCCTGGGTTTCCTAAGTCTCAGAAAACAACTGCTAATGCCACAGGATTTAACTAGTGGCTAAGGCATATCACCACCTCCCCTTCAAACAAATTTGAGGCTAGAGATTTTAAAACAATTAAGGCACTTGGAAACATGTTTTTGCTTAAAGAGCACTTTTTTTGGGGGGGGGGGGGGACCCAAAGGAAGAACCACATGAGATGAAACACTTTAGTAAAATTTTAGTCATTTAAAAAAAAAAAAATCAATCAAGTGTAACCATTTCATTGTTTCTCTTAAGTGGTCTGTAGCCGACTGCTGCAAGACACTATGTTAGAGACAACTGTCAGGGAATTAGGCACAATACTAACTAAAACTGTTTTTGGAACACTACCAGGAATAATCTACTTTGTATCAAGAGGGAGGCTTATCTGTCACATTATAGAAGTACATCAACCATATTCTGTTGCCCAAATTAAGTTGTGAAACCATTAGAGGTGGGAGTTACAGACTAAATGATTTTACAATACAAGGCGAAGGCTACACCAACCAATCCAGACAGCTGTTGCTTGCTGGCAGATGAGTGGTCTGTTTAAACCTGAGCAGATTGCCTGCCTTTTGTCAGGAGTGCATTAGCCTGAAATCCTCTGAATGTACTGCACTGTCTGGTAACCATTTTATGCAGCACATTTAATTTTTGATGCAGCATAATAGAAACAATGCTTTTGAAGGTAGACAATAAGGAAGCAGAACTCACAGCAATTAAAATGCTTTTTAAGTGTACTCAATTTTACGTTTAAAACCCTTACACTGCCCTGACTTATTACTAATCATGCTAACTATTAATGTTTTAAACAGCTAAATTAAGTTAAAGTTTAAGTCATGCAAGGCAGCTATTGCAGAGGTCTACAGATGTTCCTCAAAATGAGGTTAAGGAACACCAATCCACTCAATTTCAATAGTTAACTTCAAGTGCTATGCCTGCCTAAATCCACCTGCCACTTCCATGTTTTATGTTGTTTCACTTCCCCCTATTGCTGCATCACAGGCACACACAAGGAGGAGAAAGTGTTTACAGACAGTGGAGAACAGTGACACTTGCTATACAGAAAACAGTTTCTCAGGCATAATAATTGTGAACTTCTGACAATAATAGCTAGCTTTTTTTCCTCTCCAGACAAAGGTGACTTAAGCTGCTGCCCTTCAGAAGCCAGAAACATGAATTATGCTATAGCATTCCTGTGCTTGCCTTGTTACAGGCTAGAAATAATTTGATAAAATCTTATTTGTTCTCTTTTAAGATTAGTCCAACATCCCAGTCTCTCATTCACAAAAGGAGCCAACTTCTTAAAAGGTCAGAAAATAAAACTGTAGCCCTATTTTTGCTGTGAATTTGAGATTGGAAAGGTGTACTGTTTTACTCTACCAGACTAGTACTGGGATCAGCCTTTAACTTTATACAAATAATGACACAAACAGCTGAATAATCTTATCCTTTAAGGCACTGGCCTTTACTTCCCCTTACATGGAGGGGAAATAGTCTCACAACCTTTCCAGTTGTTAGAAGGGTGCAATTTAACTTTTTTACGTCTAAAATGCAATTCCCTGCTTGGCATCTTTAGTTTCCATGTAGAAAAATATGGGTTTGGCATTACTTTCATTCAAGAGATCTTTTTGAAGACAGCATCTACTTCTACTAACTTTGTTCACCTTTCCAGCAGTATACTACAAGAGTCACAAGTGAGCATACAGGCTATTTTATTTCCAGAAGTCACTCACTAGTAACTCCTATCTTGATAATATTAGAGGGATCCTGCACTTAAAGCTGACTAAATCAGCCTCCACAATCATTATCATGAGACTGTTTGCTCAAAACAGCATTACCACTGAATACAAGCATCATTGTAGGGCTACATTTGGCATGTAATTTTTAAGTTGTCCCACATTTGCAGCCACTAAAGAAAAATAAGACAGGCACAAGGACTCATGCACCATATTGACAGAGTACTCCTGTTAAAGCAGAGATGATTTACACCACCTCTTGCCACATACAGTGTCGCAAAAAATATTCTTTCAAAAAGTCTTTGTTTAGAGATTTAAGGATATTCTGAACTGTGGTGTTCCATATGGGACAGAGAACATATTTTGGTTCAGTGAGCTACAGGTGTTGGGCTACTAGTCCATTGTAAAATGGCAGGTTTAGAGAGTATGATAGTTTCGATCTTTGGACTTGCAAAATTTATACAGGAAGAAGAATACAGCCTGCACACCCAGCACCAGGACAATCCCACCAATGAAACTGGCAGCATCAAATGTAGACTTGTGAGGAACTGGTTTGGGAGGACTCTTAGTAGCATCCGTCGTACCTGAAACGGATAATAGTTTATTGTATATATGACAGCCACTCATTAAATACTAGTACAAAACTTGGCATTTTCTTTTAAGAGTCTGTTCAGTAAGAGGTCTGAGATTAAATGCTTATTTAAAAAAGGCGCAAAATGTGAGAAAGTGATGAACCTTAAGCATAACCTTTGCCAGAATGGTATTTCACATGCTGCCTTAGTACTTGCAGGTTTGATGATTTATCCAAACTACTGTTTACAATAGTGGTTTTCAACCTGTGGTCTGTGAGCCACAGTTTAGGATTTCTGAAGTGTGCACCTCCCATCTGAAATTCAGGAGTCCACAAATGAAGAGTTTAAAACCACTGGTTTAGAGAGAGACCTTTCAGTGAAACAGATTTAGAGTACACTGAAGTAACTTTTGAACTTCTTGCAAGAACTGGTTTCATCACCACTCTATAGAAAAATCCCATGGAAACTAAATTGGTACTGCCTCAAATTTTAAGACTGATTCCCACACAAGGCCAAAAAATAAATTTTCCTAATAAGAGGAGACTTATTACTTGCCTTATTCTATTGTTCCGCTCATATTTAGTAAATTACTTAAAGCATTCAATAAAACGTGCCTGTATAGTCTCCCATTTGTTATATGTTTTATTTACCGAAAGGATTTAGATCTCATCTTCATTACAATTCACACAACCCTCCAAAATTGTAGCCATCGGCATTAGATGGTTTTTAAAAAAAACACCACTTCCCTTTAGTACATTTTATAGGCTGGTACAAATGTGTAAGTTCTACTTAAGATCTAGCCTCAGACTGGCTCCTATTGTTGCTGCCTAACATGAGTTAGTGCAGTATTTATCAAACACCCATTCAGGGACCCCTGCTGTTCCTTGAGATCTCCCCAACACAGTTCAGGAAGGCAGCAAGCTGGTCCCTGGTATCCAAAAGGCTGAAAAATACCGTGTGAAGAGTATTTTACTTTATCCCAAGGTTGCGTCATGAGTGGAAGTTTAATATTTTAATGCCATCACTGCACTTCACAAGTTTCTTTTGTGCAATTATGCTTAAGATGACTGGAATGAAGCCAGTCAAACTCCTTAAATGTTGCCAATTTGCTTCCTTTGAAATTTCACTGAACTGCATTTGTTACTGTTAAGGCAACCCCTCAGTAGGTACTCCCCCTTGATAAAACCTGTTGTGATATGCAAGATCATGATCTTTGGCATATCTGCTCTCACTAGTCTTCACTACTGTCTGGCATCTGATAAACACTTGTTTCCAAAACAGGAATTTTTTATACTCAAACTGGCAATAAGAGAGAAGTTACCTGGTGTACTGCTCGTTGTGAGAACCGTAGTACTTGACGCAACAGATGTAGCAGAAGTTGATGTTGCCTTGCTGACATTAGCTGTTTTAGAGAAAGACATCTAAGTCCCCACTGTACAGGACTTTGTAAACTCTATTTTAGAAATTGCTTGTTTTTACAGGTTCCTATTCATTCAAGCAAAAACAGCCACTTTTAAAATTCCAGATTATGTACATGCAGAATACAGGTATTTATTCTGTGCAGTTAAATTTCTGATGGATCTCTGAGTTGCTCTATATGCATATTTAGAGTATAGGTCTTAGTGCAGCATAGTTACCTGAATACTTAAGGCTCTCAAGCCATTTAATGAACAAAATCATTTAAATCAGCAGTTTTGTTTTATACAGAGCGTTAACCTAACAGCACTATCTGAAATATCAGAAATATTTATAAAAACTCCCTCAGCTACAAAGCTGTTCACTTAATTATATAATGTCCATAAAACCAGTGATCTAACTTGCTGATCTCATGATTAAGCAGTTACATCGACCACCCTTCCTGATTCTTGTCCTACCCCTTGCTCCCTCCTCCCCAATGACGTAGTTGAAGAACAAGTTGACACCCCTTCAAATTGTCATCTCCATCAATCACTGGCATTTCATAGCGCTTTGAGGAATGAGAATTCATGCAGTGTACCATACTGCAATGCATCCACTTCACCTACTCTTAACTGAAATGTTCAATTTTATGAACTATTTGTTTGTACAAATGTTTGGCTAAAGTTTGCTTAATGTTTCCACACTTAACCCAATTATTTTGTTACAGCAAATATTTACATTACCTGGGGTAGCAGTAGTAGAATGAGTTGTGGGAGCAGGAACAGTTGTGGTAGCATTAGAAGAGGAAGCTGTGAAATTGTGTCACAAATAAAGTTAACTGTTACAAGACTGACGGCCGTATCAAACACTCATTTAAAGATACTAAAAATGGACCCTTACGAAGGCAGTTATGAAGCAACGAAGAGACGAGAAAAGTTCACTGCACTGTAATAACACTAAATTGGGGAAATAGGGCGCTTGAAGCAAACAAAACAGACACATGCAGTGGCCAATTCGAAATCAGAAACAGAGGCCACATCCAGACTCTCAGCACAGGCATCACGGAACATTTCAACTAGCCACTGCAGCACCTAGAGAGGTGCTGTAGCTAATGAATGGATTCACACCCATGTTTTGGGTTTGGAGACTCGGCAGGATATGTCCAAGAGATTTAAGCATCCAGGTCTCCTTCGTCCCTTAGGAATTCTCTCCAATTCTCAAGCTCAATTTGGAGTTAGATGCCACAAGAGGTGTACATTTGCTCTGGCTTGTTGGGTGATTAAAATGAATACTGAAACCTAGGACCACTGACAATGTCTAAAAGGTTGCTTTTAAAGTTCCTGAAAATACCAGAAAGTAAGATGTGAGAATGTAGATATTAGAACTTTTTAAAAAGCCATTAGTTAATGAAAGTGGTTTGCTCCACCAAGTAACATTCACTGTATTTAGTGCTTAGAGAATGTGTATATTTTCCCTGGAAAAATTATGATGCAGGTTCTCAAAGAATCCATCCTAAAACACTTAGAGAAAATAAAGTGCTCAGGAAGAGTCAGCATGGATTCACCAAGAGTAAATTATGCCTGACCAATCTCATTTCCTTTTATGATCAAATGACTGGTTTTGTGGATGCAGGAAGAACCGTTGACGTGATACACCTTGATTTTAGCAAGGCTTTTGATACTGTTTCCCCACAGCATTCTCACTGGCAAATTAAGGAAGTATGGGTTGGATAGGTGGACTATAAGGTGGATAGAAAACTGGCTAGATCAGTGGTTTCAGCATGTAGGAATCAATGGCTCCTTGTCTAGCTGGCAACCAGTCACGAGTGGTGTGCCCCAGGGGTTGGTCCTGGGGCTGGTTCCGTTCTACATTTTCATCAATGATCTGGATGATGGAATAGACTGCACTCTCAGTAAGTTTGCAGATGACACCAAGCTGGGGGGAACAGTAGACATGTTGGAGGGAAAGGACAGGATTCAGGGAGACCCAGGTAAATTGGAACAGTGGGCCAATAGAAATCTTATGAGGTTCAGTAAGAACAAGTGTAAAATCCTGCACTTGGGACGGAAAAACCCCATGCACTGCTACAGGCTGGGGAACATTCAGCTAAGTAGCGGCACTGTAGAAAAGGACCTGGGGGTCATGGTGGATGGGAAGCTGGATATGAGTCAGCAGTGTGCTCTTGTGGCCAAAAAGGCCAACGGCATACTGGGCTGCATCAAAAGAAGGGTTACCAGCAGATCAAGGGATGTGATCATTCCCCTCTATTCTGCACTGGTGAGGCCACATCTAGAATATTGTGTTCAGTTTTGGGCTCCCCACTACAAAAAGGACAGGGACATGCTAGAGAGAGTTCAGCAGAGGGCAACCAAAATGATTAAAGTGCTGGAGCACAAGCCCTATGAGGAAAGGCTGAAAGCATTAGGCGTATTTAGTCCGCAGAAGAGAAGACTGAGGGGGGATTTGATAGCAACCTTCAACTACTTGAAGGGATGCTCCAAGGAGGAGGGAGCTCGACTATTCTCGGTAGTAATGGAGGACAGAATGAGGAGCAATGGTCTCAAGTTACAGTTAGGGAGGTCGAGGCTGGATATTAGGAAAAAAAACTTTTTTACTAGGTGAGTGGTGAAGCATTGGAATGAGCTGCCTACGGAGGTGGTGGAAAATCCTTCTTTGGAGGTGTTTAAGGCCCAGCTGGACAAAACCATGACTGGGATGGTTTAGTGGGAGTGGTCCTGCCTCTGGCAGGGGGTTGGACTAGATGACCTCATGAGGTCCCTTCCAACCCTATGATTCTATGATATGCAGCAAATTCATTAGGATCTCTTTCTCAAGGGGGCCCACCAAATTCCCAGGATACAATACAGCAGTTCTTGGATCCACAGAAGTCAAGAAATATGTGGCATGAAGAGTCTCACTGCAAACCTAATAAGAACAAATTGGTATTCTACTACTCATTCTAAGACATCTGACAATCCTCTAACATGGTAAAGTGTTTTTCTACTCGAAAGGTTTAGTTTAAAAAAAAGCCCTAAACAAAAGGGATATTCTGGAGTTCCATATTTGACTCCAGAGCAAGTATAGTCAGTTTAAAAAATAGTTTTTTAATTACCAGTCCGAGATAACCTCCAGTCAGAAGGAAACAGAATGTTCTTCCTGATTCATACATTAAAGATCATATAGCCAAAACTTAACTATCCTGAGTATAAGAGAGATAAACTCAGGTCTCATAGCACTGCAGAGCCAGTATCATTAGAGAGAGTGAAACTAGAAATTTTAACCCATCTAGTCAGATGACTGAATACTCATGTAGAGAAGCTTTGAATTATAAATTGATTTTCTGCCAGCTTTCGGAGAGAAAAATTTGAAAATGCACACTTGTCATAAGTGTAATTGACTGCACAGTCTAGCGACTATTTAGAACTTGTAGGTCCACTTGCCCCAAGCATGGCATGTGTAAATTATTTATTTAAAACTGGGAGCCTAAAATATACAATTAATTACAAAAACATGTTAAGCATGCAATTTTGCACACACCTAATTCTGGAAATCCAGCCCCTGTATGTCAAGATAATTTTGACTCTCCACATGTTCTATGAAATGGAAGGCTGAAATGATGTTCTACAGTCTGTGCAACACTCCGGATGGAAGTCAGACCTTTTAACCAATTCTGAAACATCTTGTGGTTTAAAAAAAAAAACCCGGGGGGGGGGGGCTCATCTCAAAGGAAGTTTTTCAGATGCAATTGCAACAATACCACAAAGGAACTGAGCAGAAGTCAGTCCAACTTCAACAAGTTAGGAAAAACTAAGATGGTAGCCAACGAATTCATTTAAAAAAAAAAAATCAAATAAGTTCCTTAATAAAAAGGCAACACGTATGGCCCCAAGTGTACAATCTGTATTGTGTTACAAGTTTAAATCTAGGCTTAACTGGACAATTCTCAATGTTCTCATATGACACAGAGCTGCTTATACAAGACGTGTTAAGTAGGGGCTGGTAATTACTGCTTGCAAAATTGTAAAGAATAGGAAGACAGCCTCAAACAGATAACCTGAACAAATTTACAATCTAGTCAACCTAAGCAAATACTTACAAGAACAATGTGGAACGCTAGTACAATCCTTCCATTCTGTTGCGTTTACACAGGTATCATTTGAGTCTGCCAGAAAGGAGAGAGGAAAAAAGGGATCAAGGAAAGGCACATAAAATTATTTTATACTGACAGTTTTTGAAGTGAGCATCCTTATTTTAAGGGGATTCTCTGCAGATGTCAGTCTCTTGGTTACCAGAATTAAGACTGTTTCACTGGACTATCCTTAACACATTTGCGTTAGTGGTGGAGTTTGTTCAAAACACTCACTTTGTTAAAGCAAGAGTGAACACAAATATTCACCCACAGCACTGTAAGCAATCCATACAACACCTCTTGCAATTCTCATTAGATACCCGCTTATATGCCATTTTGAAAAAAGCTGGTATATAAATAGTCTCAGACAGATGATAAAACATTAAAGCACTATTTAGTCCAGGTGTTCCCAATCTTTTCTGTGCTGTGGCACACCCATAGACCTTTAACTATTTTGAAGCACATCACCATATAGTCTCCAAATGAACTCACGTGTATTCATGAGTCAATCCAGACTGCTGAGTAGTTTTTTTCAAAAAATTCCAAGGCACACCAGCTCAGGCCTGATGGCACATGCATGTGCTTTGATGCATTGGTTGAGAGACATTGATTTAATCTACTGTTAAACTTCATGTGCTATGTTTGAAAAACTAGTATAGAAATACTGCAGAGTCAATTCTGTGGTACTGCTTTGTGACTCCCCTTAAGAATAAGTAAAAGTTGTGTGCATATATTTAGAACAAAATTTAGCTTCCAATTTGAGAGAAATTTGTTTATGCTTCCATCCATCAAACTGACAATCCATGTTTACATAGCAAGTGTTAATGTAGCCTGTCAAGTTTCAAGACATTTAGCACACATTCCTTCATGATCCTCTGAAACTTGTCATCCAAAACACTGCAAATTTTAATCATTCGGGAAAGAGACCACACAGAGTATTTAGTTGACAGAACCTTTTGAGAGGAACCCCTTAAGACTCACTTTCCATTATCTGTGGGGAGAGATCCTCCTCAAGACCTTACAAAGTAGTCTAAATAACCACATGTCTTCCCACTACTTCTATCCTTGTTTCAGCTTTTTACTCTTATTGTTTCATCTATTTCTGTGCCTCATGTTAGATTCTAATCTTAACCTGCAGAGAGAATCTCCATGATATCTGTAGAGTGCCCAGCACAAGGGGAACCCTAATTCTGAGAGGTCTCAGCATAATTGAGAAGTAACTAATAGGCTCATGTAACAGTGTGTTTGCTGCTCAGTATTCCCTTGGAGTAGAACCCTAAAGATCTGTGGGGATCTGCAGACCCCTTGTGCCAGAGGCAGATTCTATTTTATCTAACCAGGGTGCAAATAATTGCTGCAGCTGCTGCTGCTATGATCCTAGTCAGCAACACACAAGGGAACAAAGGAAGTGTTCCAGCCAATCCTAGCTCTGGTTGCTGTCTGCCAGCCAATCACTCTCTCAGACTGACAGTCAGCATGCTGGCTTTTGGTTGGCTATTTTCCCACTAGCCCCACCTATTTTTGCCTTTTCTTGTTTGCATTTTTTGCCCCATGCTGTCAAAGAGCTTGCTGGCCAAGAAAATCTGATTGATAGCATGGCATGAAAACCACAAACAAGAAAAAGTGGGCAGGGCCCACATGGGGAATAAGCCAATCAAAGGCCAGCATCCTGACAGAGAACACACACCCAGGTGTGGAGACGTATGGAAATCTGGCATACAGATTGCAGATCAGATCAATACTGGACACTGAGCAAATATGGATTGGATTTGCATTTTTACATTTGCACAAGGATCTACATTGGGGCACCTAAGCTCAGGACTGGATTTAATAGTTTTGTGGGATAACCTCAAAAAGGACTACAATGCTGGAATGCTTGTCCACTTTAACACAAAGTCCTTCCACAATCTTATCAGCAAGGCCAAGTAATTAGCTCACTGTTTTGAGAAGTCTGTTGCATAATTAGTAGCAAGGATCTTCCATGGTGCTTGAGGTAGTTTATTTAGTGGACATTTAACATTTCTGCATTTTTCTGGTATTTGAGGCATAATATTCAGCTGCCTCTGAATAAGAATTTAAGATTAGCTTCAGTCAGGTCGAAGTGCTGGTAATTTGTATCCACTGAATTTTTGTTTTTTAAAAGATGCACTACCTTTCACTACAGTGTCTACCAAAACACATACTTAGGGTAAATATTTTTGAATTCAGACACACATTTAGATATTATAGATTTGAAGAACTTTACCTTTACACTCAAACCACATGCACGTTGTATTTGAGATGGTGCTATTGACACACTCACTGCAGGTTTTATGGTTTTCACAGGTGGCTGAAAAAAGAATACATTTTATTATGGGCCAGCTGCACTATTAGAAAAGCAACTCTTCCAAAAATAATGGAATCATTTTTCTACCATTTTGGAAATCACAGGTCCCAATTTTACCTAGGACCTATGAACTGAGGACTCCTGTCACACACTCAATAGTGCTTTTACATATGAACAGAGTCAGCTCCCCAGGAAGAAAGCATCTTTATTTTCAGGTAAGAAAGCCGTAACAGAGAAGTGATGGGCCAAAATTCACACAAATCCATGCACAGAACCAAGATAATTTGATACCTAGTCTTGTGGCTAACCCACAGAATGGTCTTTTTTTCCTCCTCTCAAGCACTGTTAGTGACACCAACTACACTTGCATTAGGCACAAGTAGATTCAACTGCACTTTACCCAACCAGGGGCTCTCAGCCCGTTGCCCAACATGCGAGATATGACATTGAGGGCCATAACCATGGTGGGGCAGGAAGGGGTACTTGCTTGAGGTGAAGCCCTTGGGGACAAAGGTTGCAAAAATGGGACAGAGCAAAATAGGGCTCAGCAGGAGGCCAAGTGCTCAGCATCTCCCTCCACATAGCAGGACTGTGAGTTCAGTGACTCCAGCTGCAGCAAGCTTTCAGCACTAGGACCTCTGTGGCAGGTGGGCAGGGCAGGGCAGGGCAAGCTCCCTGAAGCTGAGGTGGGAGAGCAGCAGGCACAGGGAGGCGGATACAGGTGGTGCATAAGGGACAGACTCTAGGTGGTGGAGGATGGACTAGTGGCTGGGGCTGTCCCTGGACAGGTGGTAGGTGAGGTCCAGGGGGTAGTCCTTGAGGCCTGGGCAGCTGGATGCTAGAGAAGGGACGTCCCTGGAGTGGCCATTCTGCCCTGGATGGGACAGCCTGTCTGTCTGTCTCTGCAGGGCAGGCATGCATGCCAGACCACTGTTGGTCAGGGGCTCGCCATCTTTGCAGGCAGGCTCTGCAGTTGCACCCTAGGCACTCATCCCAGGCACACTGCCAGCAGCAGCATAGAAGGTAGCAATCCACCATGCCATTTACAGCAAATTGAAATAGACAATGTTTGACCGACTTTGCTAATTTAAAATGCACTTGGAAGACATTTGCTAGAACTGAAATGAGATTTATTAAATCAATTTGAATTGCATCATGGGCATAAAAACTCTTATTTGTATATGTACAGGCAGTATGTATGTTGTGTGGATGTGGCCCACATCCCACAGAAAGCTGTGTAGGCAACTGACAAGGGTAAACAAACCAAGAACAACCGCTTCTGAGCGACAATATTGTTGCTATTCCAATGCCACTCCCTAGCTACGGCATTTATAGCCTATGCATGGGTCTCTGAACACATAAAAGTCATGGGAATCTAAATAGAGAATAGGAACTTTACAAGAGTGAAGGGAACTAAGCCTATGTCTACCCACTAAAGAGAAGTCCACAGCTGGCCTGTGGAGCTCAGGCTGCAGGGCTGTTTCACTACTGTGTAGATGTTTGGGCTGCAGGCACTAAGTCCAGAGAGTCACAGATCAGACTCCAGGCCCAACCTGGAAATCTTCACGTCAGGGAAACAGTCTCATAGCTTGAGCCTTGCAAGACTGTCGGCTGGCATGAGCCACCTGCAGGTTTTTCTTTGCTGTGCATACCTACCCCAAGTCTGCCTTTACTACAAAGAGAAGAAACCACCAAAATAGTAAGTTAAGACTTGCAGGAGAAAACGGCAAAATGGAATCCGTTATTGCCGGCCTAGTTGTTAACAAAAAGACAGCTTTACAATCATACCAAAAAAAGTGTGAAACAGACCAAACAAAGTAATTTTCCTATTTTACCACACTGGCAACTAGTTTTGATGGGACTGATACTGATCCTCTACCCAGTTATCAAGTCTCACACCTGCCTTTCAAGAGACTGTCCCAGCAGGACTGAAAGTCTCTTAAGCATTCATTATGCAGCATGTAACCTAGCTGACAAAATGTAGGTGTTAGAATGTGACTTATCTATGCTCTAGAACTCAATCCTGGCTCGTGGAGTGGAGGAGCAATACATAATCCTACAAAGAATAGTTCAAGTATTAATACGGATAACTGACGGTAAGCTGACATCTCTAGATGGGAAAGGGTTGGACCCTTCCCTGAGAATTCAAATATCAAGGCTACCACATTGCAAAACTTAGACATCCAGAATGCAAAGACTGATTGTTTTTCTGCTGAGCATATATCCTCACGGAAAAGAGGTCTGTTACTGTAGCTTGAGATAGCTAGAGGGAAGATAACGCTGTAACTAAAAACCAGGAACAGGCTGCCATAGGCCAGGACTCCTGCTCATAGTTTTCTCCAACAGATGTCATGTGGTGGTTCTGCTTTCGTACACAGAAAATGAGTTAGTCTGTCTAACTCAACCATGTCTATCTTTCAGAATACTAAGATTTAAGATACTTAACTAATTCTGAATATGACATGCAGTTTTTCTTGAAGAAAAAAGGGCTTCACCTAGGAGTCAATACATTTTAATATAATTCAGACTCCAAAATCAGGAGGTCCAGTTGTAATCAAAGTATCCTTAGACTTGAACCAGACAGGCAGTGTCCTGTCAGATGGATGGGTATGTGTCACTCATTTCTATTGAGATCTCTGAAGTGATTTCCATGTGAAAAAGTCTGCCTATAGACACTTACGACTGACCTCTGAAGATGAATCTGAGCAGACAGTTACTGGCTCAGGTAAGTCCTCAGCCAGACTTCAAATGTCCTGGACCCTGTCCTGGAGTAGGAAAAGCTTGGAGCTGAGCTTGGTCTTGCAGCTCTCAGACAGCTGCAGGCATCATTCTTGAAACAACAGCTCTTGTCAATACAACTCTCACATTAAAAGTAAAGGTAAGTGGATGCCAAAGTATTCACTTAGCTTGTGATCCTTCACACTTCATAGTGAAAAGACTGCCATACTCTGCCATCTGCACTAAACTTTGACAACACAGATCTGATAATCCACATCTTGAGGTGGCAAGTGCAAAACCCTTCAGCTACAAGACAACTACTGCAAGGGGCCTTGAACTCAGCTCTTTATTCTGAAAAAGGCTGCCTCAGATTTATGGAAGAAGTGCAGGTACAAGTATTTTATTCAGACACTGTTGTCTATTTCTCCACTTCCTAGGAAAAGGGGAAGGTGTAAGGGACCCTTTACCACCTCATCAACAAGATAGATGCGAGTGCACATCAATCGTAGTCACACAGGAAAGCTGGTCCAGCTACCCATCAATGAATGTGTTAATTCTTGGAGAGGCCCCAATCCAAAAATACTGGCTCCTAATTTGAAGTTTCTTCTCTTCTAGGGAGATGTAGATGTCTGGTAACAATACCCAGAAAGGAATCAGAATAGCTCTCATTTCCAGATTCTCTCCCTTCCTGCCACACAAGCAACTTGGGGTGGCACTTCAATAGGGATAGCAGGACAGAAGCTGCCACCACAACAAAGCAGTTCCCACCAGCTGTGTTGAGGTTTCATGGCACAGACTGCATAGTCTTTAGCATGGGGACCATATTGCTATTCTTTCCTTACAGTGTCTATCACAATAGGGTCCCAGTCCATGACTAGGATTCCTATCCTTGTTGCCAAGGTCATCTTTGAACTTGATGGCCACACATCACTGACTGGTTTGCCCTCTGTGAACATAGGGGATGATCAGACCAATTTGGGCTTTGAATGGTCTGTCATGCACTGAACAAAAGATGCTTCTGTGGGTTAATTAACTGCAGACATGCTGCTCTCGTGAGATTTATGCTGTTGCCCTTCTGCTCTACTTCAGTAGCTCTACTCTACTCAGACTGTGGCTCCAGCGTAGAGGAGACTTCACCAGGTGAAATAATCCTGAGTGAGATCTTCCCAAAACTGAGTCAATGTTGAAACACTTCAAGAACTTGAGTCTTCATATTTCTTCCACCCTTCCTGAGAGGGCTTTAACTCACTGTAAAAGATCTTTGGCAGTCACTCATCTGACATTCTGGTGGCACTGCTCACCCATCTCTTGTGATTTCTTCAACATTACATACATTCTTGGACAGCTTGTATGAGAACCTCAGTATCTGAAACCTTGTCTTGCCATTTTATCCTCAGTTTCCTCAGACACACCCATGTGAAAGAGATTCAGCTTCATAACATAGGTCTGTACATGACTAGGTTTTACACTTATTTTGTCGACTGTGATGTATGATGGCTTTGTAGACCTTCCGTTTTGTTTGTTCACTAATGCCTCTGTGCTCCTACGTATTTGTTTGCGTAGTCAGATTAAGGCCACACTTGGTTTGGCAGTTCTGGTGGCTTTGTCATCGCTGTGACCTGTGCTTGTTAGTGTATTACTAAGGTAGGTGAACTTCTTTACTGCCTGGAGGATTTGGGCATTCACTGTGCTGGTGGGGCTATGTAAGGTTTCCCCATGACAGGCTGATATAACATTTTTGTCTTCTGTATATTGACTGGGGCACCAAAATTGTTACAAGTTGAAGAAAAATAGTCCATACTCAATAGCATGTCAGACTCAGATCAGATATTCAGCAAAGAGTCATCAGAAAAGAGAAGATCACAGTCACTTCTCAAATCTCCATCTTTGGCTGTAGTTTACTCAGATTAAAAAGCCAGCTATTGGTCTGGTACCTGATGCCAGCCAGTCCTGGTGTCACAGGCATGAAAGGCCATCTGTAAGCATAGCAGAAATTCTGCTGAACAGCACTGGGGACCACCCAGCCCTGTTTGACCCTGCTGGTGACAGCTGTTCGGATGACTCAGTCAGCCATAATCCAAGTGAACATGCATTCAGATAAATTTCTCAGGCAACTGAATTTCAGCAGGGCTCTGAAACACCACAGTAATAGGAACAATAAAATTATGTCTGCCTGACCACTGGAGTACCACTAATCATCCCAAAAATGGAAGATGCCACCCCAGGTTTGACAAAGGTATTCTAAAAGGGTTCTAATTCACAGCTGCATCATGTCAAAAGGTGCAATAAGCTTTTCAGTGCCTCTTGCTTTGAATGCTACTGCTGAGAAAACTTCTCATCCAAAGAGGAACTGAAGTGAAGCGCAGTACTCTGTACTTTACCATCAAAAACTGCACATTCATAAGGTGCAGCTGACTCTAATCTGCTTTAAGGACAACTGGAATAGATACTGCCACAGTGGTTTCAGTCTTTCTCCTGTTTTCCCATTAGTGACAAGTGGAAACTGTTCCTCTATTAAGAGCACTCACTTGCAGTTTCGCATGGATCTAGTGCAGGGGTCTCAACAACGTGGCCCCTAAAGCTATTTCCTGGGGCCCGCACATGACATGATTGTTACCGATATTTGCAATATCATTGTATGGGATTTTCTCCCATGAAAGCTCATGCGAAAAATAAGCCTGTTAATCTTTAAATACAACAAGACTCCTTGCTTTTTTGTGATCTAGTCAGTGTATTAAGTGTATGAGCAGCAATAGTGAGACTCGGTTTCTAATGCCACTGAGATGATGTGAGGCAAGTCACTTCCTCCACTGGCAAAAAAAATACAAGAGTTAACAAACATCAGATTTATGACCTGACTGGTCAACCACACACCTCATTTGAAACTGGAAACAACATGCAATCAGGCAGCAGCAGAGAGAAAGAAAAAAACAAAATACAGCACAATATAGTTTTAAAGCTAAACTACTAATATAAAGGAAAAATTAAACGAGCTCTAACAAAATAAGAAAGCTGACTTTTTTCTCACTTCGTTTAAATTTAAGTCGGTTAAAACATTTTTCTTTGGCATAGTAAACTTTAAAAGCAATATTAAGTCGGCGTTGAGAAGGTTTTGAGACAACCCCAGCATATCCAGCATTACCTCCAATTCAGGGATGGGCACAACCTGCGTCCCCAGGTGCCTGCAACTCGCGGGGTCCCGCTGCCCTTCCCTGTCTCCACCCTTCCCACAAGGTCACGCCTGAGTGTTGAAACACACCCCCAAGCAACAATCAAACCCGCAGGTAAGTGAGGTATTTCCTGCTCCCCAGCATGGCAGGCCCCGCCGCCAGGGGACACACGGGGGCGGATGCGAGGCCTCCGAGGAGGGTTTAGGCCCCGGATGACTCAAGCCCGGGGTCACCGGCTGGCGCCTCAGCTTCTCCCGCCGTTTCCTCCCCGCCGTCTTTGCACTTTTCCACCCCAGCCATAAACTCCGCCGGGAAGGCGGAGCCGAGGGCGCCCAGCCCCGGATTGTCCCCGCTCGGCGCCAGGCCGGTCACTGCCGGGAGCGGCGACTGCCCCGCAAGCCGCGCTCCCGGGAAGCCCCCCGGCGGACCCGCTCCGCTCCGCTCAGCCCGGCCCTCACCGTTGCCCGCCGTCGACCCCCAGAGCAGCGCCAGGCAGGCCGCGGCGAGCAGGAACCCCGGCGTCCGGCCCATGGCGCGCGGCCACCTCCCGCCTCAGCGCCCCGAGCCGCGCCAACGACGCTCCTGCCCGGCCACGTCACGTGTGAGAGAGGCGCGCGGCGGGGCTGAACCTATGACAGGGGAGAACGGTACCGCCTCACGCGCCGCTCCGCCCCGCGCGCGGGCTCCGCCTCCGGGCGCCGCTCGCCCCTCCCCTGCCGGGTACAATGGAACAGTCCGTAGTCCGCGCGCCTGGGCGGGGGCGGAACTGGGGCGAGAGTGACAGGTCTGAGGCGGCTCCAGCCAGCGCCGGGCGGCTGACGGGGGCGTTCCGGCGGCGGCGTGGCGGGAGGGCGAGTCCACGCTGCAGGGTGGGGTGGCAGTGCGCCGCCGACGAGCCCAAACGGGCGGGGGGGACAATAGCTCGGATTAAGGCCACGTCACATCAGCCTGTTGACGTCAGTGGGTGAGAGCGGCGGGGTGTACAGCGGCCTGGCGTGATGACGCGTCTCGCCCCGCCAGCTGCTGCGCACGTGGCCGGGGTGCGGGTGGTTAAAGGGTTTGTTCTTCACCCCTCCGCCTTAGCCTGGTGTCCCGGCATCGCGCCTGCCTCGCCGGGCTGCACTGGCAGGCGGGTGGATGGCCCGAGTCACAGACCAGTCTTGAACTTGCGTTGCTTAGTTGGCGGTGGGGTGCAGCTGGTTGCACAGGAACCTCTGTAAGCTGCCCTGGTGTCTTTGCGGCAAAGATGTCAAGGGCAATAAAGTTGCAAAGAGGTAGCACTGTTTGTTTAGTTCAGCAAAACGAGGAGTCTAATAAAGATGACATTAAAGTAAGTCTTGCTGGGGCAGTTTTGGGGAGGGCTGGCTGAGAGCTTCAGGGGAATTGTTTCAGAAGAAGGATGCCAGGTATGGGCCACTCCCTCACTAATCAGGTTGCTGGTGTGAATGTTAAGTGTAGGGCAGAGGTGCCCCCCCCCCACGGTCATAACTAGACTTTTTGGCACCCAAGGCAAGCAGCCCCAAAGCACCTCCACCCCACCCCGACCCAGGGCCCAGTTCAGCCCAGGACCTGATCCAATACTGCGCTGCTGCCAAATGGTGCGGAGCCAAAATCCATCCCCAGCCACTGCCGATTGTCAGCACAGCGCCTGATCTGTCCCCTGCTGCCACTGGGGGGCCTCCCCACTGGTGCCCCTCCCCAACTCCAGGGCCTCCTACCCACCCCACCAGTGGGCCCATCCAGGGGTGGCAGCAAAGGGATGGAGCATGCCCCATATTGTCCAGCCCCCTTCATACATGTGCAGGCCCAGTGCGGGTAGGCATTTGCAACCACTTGTCAGTACCATAGGCATCAGTTTTTCCTCCTTAGAAATCTTTATAAAGTTATATGACATTTACCTCTAGGTTAATTATTGTCAAACTAGCAAACACTGCATAACACAAGGAATACTGTGATTAACAATGTGATGCTAAAATATGATATAAAATTGAACACAATGATATATAATTGAACACAATGCATAAGCAGAAACAATTGAGACAAACAAAAACACAAAACTATTTATTGCTTGCAGTAAAACACAGATATGCAAACTCTCAAACTTTAGAGAAACAGAGTCCTTCGGCACTTTTAAAGATTTATTTATTTCATGAGCTTTTGGGGGGAGAAAAATCTCATTTGATCATAGACTCAGAGACTCTAAGGTCAGAAGGGACCAATATGATCATCTAGCTGACCTCCTGCACAGTGCTGGCCACAAAACCTCACCAACCCACTCCTACAATGAACCTCAAACCCATAACTGAGCTATTAAAGTCCTCAAATCATGATTTAAAGACTTTAAAATAGAGAATCAACCAGCAAGTGAGCCATGCCCAATGCTACAGAGGAAGGCAAAAAAAACCCAGAGCCCAAGCCAATCTGCCCTGGGGGAAAATTCCTTCCCAACCCCAAATATGGTGATCAGTTAAACCCTGAGCATGAGGGCAAGTCCACAACAGCCACCCAAGAAGAACTTCTCTGTAATAACTCAGAACCCACTCGATCTAATGCCCCTTCCTCACCAGTAGTAAAAGACAGACAATGGCCAAGCTACACTGTCCATCATATCATTCCCTTTATAAACTTATCAAGCTGGTTTTGAAGGCACCTAAGGTTTTTGCCCTCACCACTTCCCTTGGTAGACTATTCCAGAACTTTACTCCTCTGATGGTTAGGAATCTGCATCTAATTTCAAGCCAAAATTTTCTGAAGGACAATTTGTATCCATTTGTTCTTGTGTCCACATTGGCACTGTATTCAAATAATTCCTCTCCCTCCCTTGTATTTATCCCTCTAATGTATTTATAAAGAGCAATCATATCTCCTCTCAGCCTTCTTTTGAGAAGACTAAACAAGCCAGGCTCTTTAAGTCGTCTCTCATAGGAAAGATTTGCCATTCCACGAATCATCCTTGTAGCCCTTCTTTGCACCTGTTCCAGTTTGACTTCATCTTTCTTAAACACGAGTGACCAGAACTGTACACAATAATCCAAGTGAGGTCGCACCAGCACCTTGTATAACGGTACTAACACCCCCTATCTCTACTGGAAATACCCCTTCTGATGCACACCAGGACCACTTTAGCTTTTTTCGCTGCCACATCGCATTGGCTACTCACTGTCATTCTGTGATCAACCAGTACGCTCAGGTCCTTCTCTTCCCCCATCACTTCCAGCTGATGCATTCCCAACTTATAAGAAAAATTCCTGTTATTTGTCCCTAAATCCATGACCTTGCACTTCCCATTGTTGAATTTCATCCTCTTTCTGATGCTCCACTTCACAAGGTCATCCAAATCATTCTGTATGCTATCCCGATCCTCCTCCATATTGGCAATACCTCCCAGCTTGGTATCGTCTGCAAACTTAATTAGCACATTCCCACTTTTTGTTACAAGGTCAGTAACAAAAAGGTTGAATAAGATGGGTCCCGGGACCGATCCTTGGGGAACTCTACTAGTAACCTCCTTCCAGCTAGACAGTTCACTTTTCACTATGACCCTCTGTAGTCTCCCTTGTAACCAGTTCTTCATCCACCTTTTTATTTTCATACTAATGCCCATCTTCCCCAATTTAACTAATAATTCCCTGTGTGGAACTGTATCAAATGCCTTGCTGAAATCTAAGTAAATTAGGTCCACTGCATTCCCTTTATCCAAAAAATCTGTTATCTTTTTAAAAAAGGAGATCAGGTTGGTTAGGCATGATCTACCTTTTGTAAAGCCGTGTTGTATTTTATCACAGTTACCATTTTCCTCAATATCCTTAAGTACTTTCTCCTTCAAAATTTTCTCCAAGACCTTGCATACTGCTGAGGTCAAATAACAGGTCTGTAGTTATCTGGATCACTTTTACTCCATTTCTTGAAAATAGGGACTACATTAGCAATTCTCCAGTCATAAGGTACAACCCCTGTGTTCACCGATACTTTAAAAATCTTTGCTAAAGGGCTGGCAATTTCATGTACAAGTTCCTTCAATATTCTTGGATGAAGATTATCTGGACCCCCTGATTTAGTTCCATTAAGCAGCTAAAGCTTGGCTACCACCTCAGATATGGTAATTTCCACTTCTACATTCTCATTCCCATTAGCTGTCCTACCTCTGTCTCCAATCTCACCATCACCCTCATTAAAGACAGAAGCAAAGTACTTATTTAGACATTCAGCAACACCTAGATTATCCTTGATCTCTACCCCATCCTCAGTGTATAGCGGTCCAACCTCCTCCTCCTGTGTTTTCTTTCTATTTATATGGCTGAAGAACCTTTTACTATTGGTTTTGATTCCCTCTGCAATGTTTAACTCTGCTTGGCTTCATTTTCAGCGTGTCTGACAAAGTGGGATTTTCTCCCATAATCATAGAATCATAGGGTTGGAAGGGACTTCATGAGGTCATCTAGTCCAACCCCCTGCCAAAAAAGCAGGACCATTCCCATTAAATTATCCCACCCAGAGTTTTGTCTAGCCGGGCCTTAAACATCTCCAAAGACGGAGATTCCACCACCTCCCTAGGTAGCCCATTCCAATGCTTTACCACTCGCCTAATAAGAATATTTTTCCTAATATCCAGCCTCGACATCCCCAGCTGAAACTTGAAACCATTGCTCCTTGTTCTGTCCTGTTTTACTACTGAGAACAGCCGAGCTCCGTCCTCCTTGGAGCATCCCTTCAGGTAGCTGAAGGTTGCTATCAAATGCCCTCTCAGTCTTCTCTTCTGCAGCCTAAATAAGCCTAGTTCCTTCAGTCTTTCTTCATAGGTCTTCTGCTCCAGCCCCTTGATCATTTTTGTTGCCCTGCGCTGAACTCTTTCTAATTTGTCCACGTCCTTTTTGCAGTGGGGAGCCCAAAACTGGACACAGTGTTCCAGATGTGGCCTCACCAGTGCCGAACAGAGAGGAATGATTACATCCTTTGATCTGCTGGCAACACTTCTGATGCAGCCCAGTATGCCATTGGCCTTTTTGGCAACAAGAGCACACTGCTGACTCATACTCAGCTTCCCATCCACCATGACCCCCACGTCCTTTTCTAACAGTGCTGCTACTTAGCTGATCGTTCCCTAGCCTGTAGCAGTGCATGGGGTTTTTGTCCCAGGTGCAGGACTTTGCACTTGTCCTTGTTGAACCTCATGAAATTTCTGTTGGCCCACTGCTCCAATTTGTCAAGGTTTTCCTCAATCCTGTCCCTCCCCTCCAGTGTGTCTACCGTCCCCTCCAGCTTGGTGTCATCCGCAAACTTAGTGAGTGTGCAATCTATCCCATCATACAGGTTATTAATGAAAATGTTGAACAGAACTGGCCCCAGGACCAACCCCTGGGGCACACCACTTCTTACTGGTTGCCAACTAGACATGGAGCCATTGATTCCTACATGCTGAAACGTTTGATCTAGCCAGTTTTCTATCCACCTTACAGTCCACACATCCAACCCATACTTCCTTAGCTTGCCAATGAGCACACTGTTGGAAACCGTATCAAAAGCCTTGCTAAAGTCAAGGTATATCACATCAACAGCTTTTCCCGCATCCACAAATCCAGTCATCTCCTCACAGAAGGTGATGAGGTTGGTCAGGCATGATTCACCCTTGGTGAATCCATGCTGATTGTTCCTGATCACTCTATTTTCCTCCAAGTGTTTCAGGATGGATTCTTTGAGAACCTGTTCCACGATTTTTCTAGGGATTGAGGTGAGGCTGACAGGTCTGTAATTCCCTAGATCCTCCTTTTTGCCTTTCTTAAAGATAGGCACTATATTTGCTTGTTTCCAGTCCTCCGGCACCTCCCCCGTTTGCCATGAGTTTTCAAAGATGATGGCCAGTGGTACTGCTATATCATCGGCCAACTCCCTCAGCACCCTGAGATGCAGGTCGTCCAGCCCCATGGACTTGTGCACTTTCAGCTTCTTTAGGTAGTCCTTAACCCCACCTTCCATCACCAAGGGCCTCTCTTCTTCTCTCCAATCTGCCATACCCAGTGTAGTGGGCTGGGAGCTGGCCCTTTCTGTGAAAACTGAAGTAAAAAAAGCATTGAGCACGTCAGCTTTTTCCTCATCCTCCATCATGAGGACACCTGCCCCATTCAGTAAGGGACCTATGCCATCCTTGATCCTCTTCTTGTTATTGACATACTTGTGGAACCCCTTCCTGTTATTCTTCATATCCCTTGCTAGCTGCAACTCCAATTGGCCTTTGGCCTTTCTGATTTTATGCCTGCAGTCCCAAGCAATATCTTTATATGCTTCCTTAGTCATCTGTCCAAGCTTCCACTTCCTGTAAGCTTCCTTTTTATGTTTTAGCTCAGTGCAGAGTTCTCTGTTAAGCCATACTGGGTGCCTTCCACATTTGCTGTTCTTTCTACTCATCGGAATGGTATCTGCCTGTGCCCTTAAGCAGGGTTTCTTTAAAATGCAGCTAGCTCTCTTGGACACCTTTCCCCTTCAGATCAGCCTCCCAAGGGATCCTGCCCATCAGTTCCCTGAGGGAGCCAAAATCTGCTTTTCTGAAGTCCAGGGTCTGCGTTTTGCTTCTTTCCTTTTTTCCGTTAATCAGCATCTTGAACTCTATCATTTTATGGTCACTGCTGTCCAGATTGCCATTCACTTCTATGTCCCCAGTCAATTCTTCTCTGTTTGTGAGCAGCAGGTCAAGAGGTGCAAGGCCCCTAGTTGGTTTCTCCAGCATTTGTACTGGGAAGTTGTCCTCAACACTCTCCAAAAACTTCCTGGATTGCCTCTGCACTGCTGTATTGACCTCCCAGCAGATGTCAGGGTAACTCAAGTCCCCTATAAGAACCAGGGCCTGTGATCTGGAAACTTCTGCCAGTTGTCCGTAGAATGCCTCATCCACCTCCTCCTTCTGATCTAGAGGTCTGTAGCAGACACCCAGCATGACATCCCCCTTGTTGCCCTCTCCTCTAAACTTAACCCACAGACTTTCAACTGGCTCATTTCCCCTTTCATAATGGAGCTCTGAGCAGTCATAGAGCTCTTTTACATATAGTGCTCCTCCCCCCCCTCTTCTTCCCTGCCTGTCCTTGTACCCATCCATGGCAGAGCTCCAGTCATGCAAGCTATCCCACCATGTTATTCCAATTATATCACAGTTCCTTGTGTGCGCCAGTACTACCAATTCTTCCTGCTTGTTTCCCAAGCTCCTAGTATTCGTGTAGAGGCACCTAAGATACCAGGCTGATTGCCCTACTTTTCCATGTCAATTTTCAATTTTATTGCATCTACCTCCTTGCATTTTCTCCTGACATTGTCCTCCCGCACTTGCCTCAGGTATTAAAGCTTCATTAGAACATCTAACACAATCATTTGATTCCCCCCCTCCCCAGGATCCAACCACCCCTCTTTTAGCCCTGGTGTTACAGTCCCAGCACCCCCCATCCCTTCCCCCAGGTCTCCCACATTGTCATTTACCTGTGGGCTTTGGTCACCTTCCCCCTTCAAACCTAGTTTAAAGACCTCCTCACTAGGTCACCCAGTTGATGGCCGAATATGCTCTTCCCTTTCCTCAACAGATGGAGTCCATTTCTGCCTAGTAGGCCTTCTTCCTGGAACAGCCCTCCATGGTCATGGAAGCCAAAGCCCTCCTGATGACACCATCTTCGCAGCCAGGCATTCACCACCAGAATGCATCTGTCTCTGCTCAGGCCCCAACCCTTGACCAGAAGGATCGAAGAGACCACCACCTGTGCTCCAAACTCATTCACCCATGCTCCCAGAGCCCTGTTGTCACCTTTGATCTGCTGAGGATCACCTCTCACAGTATCATTGGTTCCCACATGGATGAGTAGCATGCGGTAGTAGTCAGAGGGGCGGATGATTCTCGACAATCCCTTCGTAAAACCTCAGATGCAGACATCTGGCAGGCAGCATACCTCCCGAAAGGCCTTGTCAGGGTGACAGATCGGTGCCTCCATCCCCCTCAGAAGTGACTCCCCAACCACCACAACCCTATGTTACCTCCTAGCTGTGGTGGCTGTGATCCTCCCAGCCTCGGGGATATATGGCGTTTCCTCTTCCACCTCATCCATCGTCTCTAGCACTGCGTAACGGTTCTTCACAACAGTGGAGGGTGGGATGTGAGCAGGGGTGGAGCACTGTCTGCTGCCAGAGATAACAACCTGCCAGTGTCCTCCCTCTGCCATAGGCATCCCATCCATCTCCAGTGGTGCGGCAGTAGTCTTTGGCACCTGGATAGTATCCTCCTCCTTGCACATCTCCTTGTGGATGCTATCAAGGAACTTCTCCAGGGCATGGATACTCCTTAGCCTCGACACCTCCTCCTGTAACTCTCCCACCTGCCTCCTGAGAGATTCCACCAGAAGACACCTATCACATTGATTCTTCTCCCCAGCCTGATCATCAGAGACAGGGAAATGCAGGCCACAGCCCTGCAAGTCCACACCAGGATCTGGGTAGAGATATCTATGGTCAGGATGTCTGTCTGGCTACAGGCACAGGTGGAGGAGACAGAAGTGGCGCTGGCACAAGCAGTGCGGCTCCTCTTCACCATCGTGGCTTCACCAAACTCCTTCCTAAACTTCCTCTCAAACTCCCCTGTTTTCAGTCCCCCTGGTTGCTCAGCCACTGGCTTTAAAGCCTTCTATGCCTAGGTCAACCCTTGCCCCTTGTTAAACACACAGGGGAAGGGTGATCACAAGGCTGATTGAAGCTGGTGATCAAAGGTGAGAAGGGAACAATGATCCAAACAGCCCCCAGACAATCACAGTCCCAATTCCAACAGAAATCACCTGTAGGGAAAGACACACACAGTTAGCAATTCCTTCACCCAAGTTTTCCTCTCTCCCTTGATTCTTCAGCTGGGGAGAGGGAGGAGCAGAGGACACACCCTCTGCCTGACCAGCTCCTGCTTCCACCACCACCACCACTGTTCCTGCTACCTCTTCCTCCCCTGCTCCTGCTTCTGCTGCTGCTGCTGTGGCTGGCTGGTCTCTCTCCCTCCCACCCCCCTGCTCTGTGGGGAAGGAGGGGAGAGCTGAAGAAGGAAAACTTTCACCACCACCATCTGGAGACGACCACCTCTCCTGCCAGTCCCTGCTGCTGCTCCTGGAACCTGCTGCCTTTCCAAAAGAAGGTATAACCACCATTGAGGGGAGGCCTTCAAAACTGAGATTTTTGTTGCTTGCAGCTGGGGGTGGGCTACTAATACCACCACTATCACCCCCAGCTGCTGTTTCCCTGGCCTCCCCTCTCACCACCAAGAAGGCAGCAGGCTCCCAATTTTCCACCTTCAATACCTTTGGGCTTTTTGCAGCAGCAGGGACCACAGAACCACTCCTTTCCCAGCAGTAGCAGCTCCCCTTCTTATAGTTTAGTTCCCCCTCCCCTTTTTCTTTTCTCCTCCCCTCACCCCCAGTGGCTGGAGGGCCACCCCTCCTTTCCCTTGTCCTCCAGCTAGGTCAGTGCTCCCTATCCCTCACAGACCCCTCCCTAAGCCTTAGAATTTGATTTAATTTTACTGCCCCACCCCAGCCCTGAGAGTTTGTTCCCCTTTTTTTTGCATTCCCTGCCCCACCCATCAGCCCCACCCTTGCACCATCCACCCCCAACGAGAGTTGGCCAGGCCATAGGTCCCTGATCCCTTTTTATCCCCCATGCACTGCACCCCCCCGATACACCTGTGATCCCGGCCCCACCCAGTGCAGCCGGAGGAGCCCCCCCCCCTTTCTCTCCCCTACCCCAGCCTACCCACCCCCAGGTACCCCCTCCTGTTCCCTCCATTTTGGGAACATGGAGACTTCCCCAGCTCCCTCTGAACCTCTCCCACAGCCTGTTCCCCCCTCCCTCCCTGCGGCTGCCCCTTTGACCACTGCTGCCATTCCTACCACCTCTGGTGCCCCTACTAGGGCACCTGTGGCAGCGGGCACGGGAGGGGCCTCTACTACTGCTGCCCCAACCTCCTCGGCCGGAAAAAAGAGCAAGGCAAAGAAGGCGAGCAAGGGTCCTGCTGCTCCCGCAGCCCGTCCACCGGCTGCGGCCCCTTCTTCCCCTGCTGTTCCCTCCACCAGCTCTGGGGGTCCTTCTGCCCCCAGAAGGTACGCCCAGGCGGCTGCCACCCCTCCACCCACCACCGCAACATCAGCCCGCACCGCCTCCTCTAATTCGAGCTCAGGGGGCCGGGGCCCCTTCCCCTCCTTGACCAGGAGGCACGGTGTCCGCTGCCTCCTGGTGGCTGCCTTGCCCGACGTAGAAACTTACGTGCGGGCGATGGCGAGGGTGGTGGGGCCCTCAGCCATTGTGGCGGCCTCCAAGATGTTCAGGAAGATGGTATTTTTCCTGGCATCGGAGGCCGCCGCACAGGAGGCGGTGGTCAGGGGCTTGGCGGTGGGGTTGTCCACGTGCCAATGGAACCCTTGGAGGACCTGGGCGTACGGGTGGTCCTTACTTCCGTTCCTCCCTTCCTCCCCAATGCCGCCCTGCTTCCCCTTCTCTCCACCCTGGGGAAGCCAATATCTATCATCAGCCCTCTCCCACTGGGCTGTAAGGACCCTGCCCTCCGTCACGTTTTGTCCTTCCGCCGGCAGGTGCAAATCCAACTGCCGCCGGCAGGGGCGCGTGGTGGGGTGGCACTGGAGGGGTCCTTTCTGGTGCCCCATCAAGGGGCCCATTATAAATTTTTTTACTCTTTGGGGGAGGCCCGGTGCTTCCTCTGTAGGGCCACGGGGCACGTCCGGAGGGACTGCCCCTTGGCCCAGCATGAGGAGGGAGCAACTGGGCCCCCCAGAGCTGATACGGGCGCTGGCCACACCACTGCCGGCGACCCCGCCCACCCAGCCACTCAAGCGGCCTCGCCTCCATCGAGGAACACAGCTGCCGCTGCCTCTCGGGACGTGGGGTTCACAGCCCCACCATGCCCAGAGGAGCGGCCGGGCCCCCTCGCCGCCCACACTGAACCATCTGGGACGGGGCCCAGAGAGGAGAGGGCAGCAGCCGAGGTGGTGACCCCAGATATGGGAGAGGGCGCACCCCAGGGGGAGGGTTCCCATCCCCTTGTTGTCCCTCCCCTGGTTCCTTTTCCCCAAGAGCCTTCGCCCTTGCCGCCTGTTCCCGCCCCTGCTGGCCGGCCCTCAGACTCCATCTTAGAGGGCCGGGGTCTCCCCCAGAGGGTCTGCAGCAAGCGCAAGAAGGCTCTGTCCCTCCCCAGTACCTTAGATGGGGAGGAGGCCCCTTGGAAGTCTTTGCGGGGGGCTGATGCTACCGCATCTGTCAATACCATCAATGATGCTGAGTCGCTTGCTGCGCCCTCTGGTGAGGTCCAGCAGGAGACTCCGGCTGAGGAGATGGGCGCAGCAGAGGAGGGGAGCAGCGCTGCCCCCGTACAGGAGGCCCCTGTTGATCCCTCTCCTGGGGAGGCCATGGATGGAGCCACCCCTGTCCCTCCAGAACCATCAGCAGCTGAGGCGGGGGGAGAAATGGGCTCCATCTTTGCGGAGATCGAGGCCCTGGGTCTGACCTTGGTAGCCCCAAGGGAGGACGACCCTCTACCAGCGGGCCTTGATCTGGGTGGCAATGACATCTCGTCACCCCCTCCCTTGCCCCAGACCCAACCCGAATGCGAACCCCCGTCTGCTGTCCCTGCTTCTATCCCGGGGACACCCCCGGGTTGCTTCACCTGCCCGGCTGCTATAGATCTTCCTGTGGCGGCCGCCAAGCCCCTCGAGGCAATGGCCAGCCCTGAGCAGCCAGGTCCCGGGGTGTTGTCCCTGGGGGGACAGCTGCCCCTTCCCTCACTCGTCTATTCCCCCGTGTCTGATGCTGAGGATGTGGTGAACCAAACATACTCAACTCCCACACCCAGCGTCAGCACGGATCCCGTTCCTCACTCCTTGTTGGAAAATCCCGTGCCCGGTCAAGGGGAGCCGCACCCTGGTGGTTTGACTACTGGGGCCCCTGTTCCCACAACCACTCCTCCCTTTCTTTCCGTCACTTCTTTTCCTGGCCTCAATCCCATCCCTCCTTTTACTCTCCCCCCCTTACCTACCCTAGCCCCAATCCCATCCCCTATTACTGCCACCCCCAGGATGGTGGCTTTCCCCCTTCCATCAACCACTTCCCGGGAGGTGGTATTTGTGGCCCCCTCCATCTCTGGGGCTGCTGTCTTCCCTCCACTGCCACCCTTCCTGGTGCCGGGGGTTCAGCCGGGAGATATGGTGCCCAGACCATCGGCACTGAGACGGGGCTCTGCGCCCTGTCTTATGCTCCCAGCTGACCATAAGGCCAACACTGGGACCCGACCGGAGGATGGCCGGGAGCCTCTAACCCCGGACCCCCAGGCGCTGCAGGAAGAGCTGTGCACGTTCCTGGAGAACACTCGTGGGGCCAGGAGCCGGGTGCAGCTCACCCTGCAGCGCTGGGGCAATTTCCAGCTCGTCCTCCGGACCGTGCGGGCCATACTGAAGGAGGGCAAAGGGACCGGGAAACGGGATGCTGCGGCCTACTAAAGGGCCCGCAGCTTCCGTGACTCCCTCATGACATTTCGGGTCAGTCACGGATTGCTGCGTGGCCCGATGGAGGCTGCTGGCATTCCCATCACCTTTGAGGATCCTCCCCAGCCCTCCTCATGGCACCTGTCACCTTTGCCACATTAAATGCTAGAGGCTGTAGCTGGGGTCTCCGCAGGACCCAGGTGCTCTCCTTCCTTCGGGAGGGGGGGTACTCTGTGGTTTTCCTGCAGGAGACCCACATGGATCCAGCCGCCGAGGCCAGTTGGCGGCTGGAGTGGGGGAACAGGGTGTACCTAAGCCATCTGTCCACCCGCTCCGGCAGTGTGGCCACCCTGTTCTCCCCCGGCCTACAGCCTGAGCTGCTGGGGGTTGCCGAGGTTGTGCTGGGCCGCCTGCTGCACCTCCGGGTCCGTATGGAGGGGCTGGCGTTGAATTTGGTCAACATCTATGCCCCGACATCGGGCCCAGAGCGGCTGCAATTCTTTCAGCAGGCGGCTGCCTTCCTCGGCACCTTGGATCCTCAAGAGTGCCTGGTCCTCGGTGGGGACTTTAACGCCACCCTTGAGGAACGGGACCGCACGGGGACCGAGCCATGCCAGGCCGCCGCAGACGTCCTCCAGGAGGTGATTGACCATCGCTCCCTGGTGGACGTCTGGTGCGACCACCACCCAGACGATGAGGTGACCTTCACCTATGTCCGGGTGGGGGACCATCGGTCGTGCCACTCCCCGTTGGACTGTATTTATCTGTCTTGACACCATCTGTCACAGGCCCACTCCTCCAGCGTTCGGCCGGCCCCCTTCTCGGATCACCACCTGGTGACTGTGACGGCCTCTCTCTCGGCAGAGAGGCCGCGGCCGGCCTATTGGCATTTTAATAATAGCCTGCTGGAGAATGTGGGCTTCGTAGCGTCCTTCTGGGAGTTTTGGCTGGCCTGGAGGTGGCAGAGGGCTGCCTTTCCCTCGGTGCGGCGCTGCTGGGATGTGGGGAAGGTGCGTGCCCGGCTCTTCTGCCGTGACTACACTCGGGGGGCCAGCCGGCGGAGGGATGCGGGGATAGAGCAGCTGGAGCGGGAGGTTTTGGAGCTTGAGAGGTGCCTGGCCACCAGCCCCGGGGATCCATCCCTCTGCGAGGCACACCGGGAGAAGCGGGAGGAGCTGCAGACCCTCGAGGACCTCCGGGCCCGGGGTGCCTTTGTTCGCTCTCACATCCAGCTCCTTCGGGAGATGGATCGCGGCTCCCGCTTCTTCTATGCCCTGGAGAAACGGAGGGGGGCTAAAAAGCACGTCACCTGCCTTTTGGCGGAGGACGGCACCCCCCTCACGGATCCAGAGGAGATGCGTGGAAGGGCCAGGGCCTTCTACACCAGTCTTTTCTCCCCGGATCCGACCGACCCTAATGCCTGCAGGATGCTCTGGAGTGAACTTTCCACGGTCAGCGAGGGAACCCGAGACCGGCTGGAGTCGCCTCTCACTCTGGCTGAGTTCTCGGAGGCCCTACATCTCATGCCCACCAACAAATCTCCGGGCATGGACGGGCTGACCGTGGAGTTCTACCGCGTCTTCTGGGACGTCCTCGGCCCAGACCTCGCCATCGTCTGGGCCGAGTCCGAGGAGAGCGGAGAGCTCCCCCTTTCTTACCAGCGGACGGTGCTGGCCCTGCTGCCCAAGAAGGGGGACCTCCGCAATCTCCGGAATTGGCATCCCGTCTCGCTCCTCAGCACAGACTATAAAATAGTAGCCAAGGCCATCTCGCTGCGCCTGGGGTCCGTGCTGCAGGACGTGATCCATCCCAACCAGACCTACACCGTCCCGGGCCGTTCCATCTTCGACAATCTCTACCTGGTCCGGGATCTCCTAGAGCTTGGGTGTAGGGATGGTCTGTCGTTCACCCTCCTGGCCCTGGACCAGGAGAAAGCGTTCGACAGGGTGGATCACGGGTATCTCCTGGGCACCCTGCGGGCGTTTGGCTTCGGGCCCTGGTTTGTGGGGTTTCTCCAGGTGCTGTATGCCTCTGCGGAGCGTCTGGTCAAGCTCAACTGGACCCTGACTGAGCCGGTCAGCTTCAGGCGGGGAGTGCGTCAAGGCTGTCCGCTGTCGGGCCAGCTGTATGCTCTGGCCATCGAGCCCTTCCTTTGTCTTCTCCATTGGAGGTTGACGGGGTTGGTGCTCCCTGAGTCAGGGCTGCAGCTGGTCTTGTCAGCGTACACTGATGACGTACTCCTCATGGTCCAGGACCCGGGCGACCTGGTGCGGTTGGAGGTGTGCCAGGCTATCTACTCGGCAGCCTCCTCTGCCCGGGTCAACTGGGTCAAGACCTCTGGCCTGATGGTAGGGGCCAGGTGGCCGGTCAGCTCCCTTCCACGCACGCGTCAAGCCATCCGGTGGGGCACAGGTCCACTGCTCTATCTAGGCGTTTACCTCTCTGCCACCCAATCCTCCCTGGAGGACAACTGGTGCGAATTAGAGGGCAGGGTTGCTGACCGGCTCCGGAGCTGGACAGGACTGCTGCGGTGCCTCTCCCTTCAGGGACGGGCACTGGTCATCAACCAGCTCGTCCTGTCCATGCTCTGGCACCAGCTCAACACCCTGACCCCACCCCTGGGTTTTCTGGCCAGCCTCCAGGAGACAATCCTGAGGTGGTTCTGGCCAGGACTGCACTGGGTCTCTGCAGGGGTTCTGAGCCTTCCCCTGGAGGAAGGGGGGCAGGGCCTGTGCTGCCTCCGCAGCCAGGTCCACACCTTCCACCTCCAGGCCCTGCAGAGACTCCTTTATGATGCAGGTAGTCCGGCATGGAGCCATTTGGCATGCATCTTCCTCCGCCGCTACCAAGGCCTCTGACATGACCTGCAGCTCTTTTATCTCGACCTGAGGCGTGTTCCGTGAGACATCTCCAAGCTGCCAGCCTTCTACCATGACCTCCTCTGGACCTGGAGGCTCATTGGGGCCTCCAGGTCAGTTATACCCACCAAGGGGGGGGACCTCCTCGCAGAGCCCCTGCTACACAATCGCCATCTCCATGTGCAGGTGGTGGAGGCCCCCTCCGTGAGGCGGAGGTTGGTCACAGCAGGTATCACCCGGGTCGGAGACCTCCTGGATTATGCTCAGGGGGACTGGGTGGATCTCCATGAGCTGGCTTGGCTCATGGGGCTCTCCACCCTTCGCACCCCCCGGCGCCTACTCCAGGAGGTGAGGGCAGCCTTGCCTCCCACTGCTCGGGTTTACCTCGAATGGGTCCTGCGAGAGGGTACTCCCCGCCCCCCCTCCCAGTCCTGGCCCGCTGGAACTTTTGCTCGGGCCTCGGCCCCATCAGCCCCCCCGGCCATCCCCACCCCATGCCCCGAGCCGGCTGCTAGATTTGCAGCCGGTCTCTTTCCGAACCGCGCCTCGTAAATATCTGTACACGCTCGTGCTGCATACCATCCACTTCCTGGCCATTGCGTCCCACCCGGATACAAAGTGGCGGGACCTCATTCCACCTACAGAGGGTGAGGATCTCCAGTGGGCCATTCTGTATGCCACACTCACTCCAAGGCCCGCCGGGCACATCAGTTGGTGGCTTCTACATGGAGCCGTGAGCACGGGCGTGTACTTGGCGCGGTTCACCCTTTGTCCCGACACCTGCTTGTTTTGCGGTGAGAGGGAGACCCTGGCACATGTCTATCTAGACTGTGCCAGGCTGCAGCCCCTCTTCCGGCTCCTCCAGAACCTCCTCTTGAGGTTCTGGCTGCACTTCGCCCCACAGCTGTATTTTTACGCACTCCCCATCCGTGGCCCCACAAAGTCGCGGGACCTCCTCGCCAACCTCCTCTTGGCTTACGCAAACCTAGCCACTTATAAAACTTGGGAGAGGAGTTTGGCTGACCGAGGGGCCTGCGACTGTGGGGCTTATTTCCGGTCCCTTGTCCGTGCACGTATCCGGGCAGAGTTCCTCTGGGCGGTGTCCACTGGCTCCCTTGACACCTTCCAGGAGCAGTGGGCGCTATCCGGGGTTCTCTGCTTGGTATCCCCTTCTGAAACGCTAGTTTTGTACCTGTAACCCTCACACCCGTCCCTGTTTTCCTTTTCGTTGTCCCAAGTAATTAGTTGAGGACCTGCTCTGTGCCGCTCCCCTTAGGCTGGGGGGACGGCCTTAGAAGTGGGTAGGCTTACGTCCACCCACCACCCAGGTATCTTCAATAGGTTCTTCAGCTAGGGGATTGCCTTCGCCTCCTTCTCAGGTCTTCACCAGCTCCTTCCCTCTCAAACTCCAGTCTTCAGTCTTCCTGTTTGCAAGCTCCCCCTGGTCACTCAGCCGCTGGCATCTGCCTCAGGTCTGTGCTCAGGAATGATGCAGCTGGGAAAGGGCCCCTCACCTGACCCTGCTCTGGCTGCCAGCAGCACAGGAGGCTATTTAGTTTAGTCATTTTCGCTCTTTCCACAAAAGCTCATGCAATAAATAAATCTGTTAGTCTTTAAAAGTGTCATAGGACTCTGTTTGTTTCTCTGCAACAGACTAACACAGCTACCCCTTTTGATCTCAAATGGTTCAGTCACCCACTGCTCTGTCTGCTCTTAATTTATGTCCTGGTGCTGTAAAAGTCATCAGGAAATGGATTAAGACTAACAATTTTTTTCACATACCACTACCATACAGCACTTTCATAATCTTCAATCAGCATTAATCTGAGCTGGATTTGAACTAGCCACAAGTGAAAGTTTCAGTAACTCATTACCCCTCTCCGCAGCCAGTCAGTTCCCCTAAAATATGACAGCTACAGTCAGGTGTATGTTAAGCAGTCTTATCAAGAAAGCTTTTAAAGCATCCTGCCTCACCATTGCAGGAGACTAGCTGCACACTCATCTACCAAAGCACTTCTCTATTCTTATGTGAAGCATAACACAGCAGAGAAAAGATCTGGCATAAAACCACCAAGTTTTGTTAACATCAGCCTCCAACCTGCATGCAGATACACAAAGGTCTTGGTGTCTAAGGCCACTGGGTAGTGGCTCAGAAGGAAGGATTCTACAAAGTGGGATTTTCTCCCATGAAAGCTAATGCAAAAAATAAATTCGTTAGTCTTTAAGTGCCACAAGACTCCTTGTTTGTTTGTTTTACTGATCTAGACTAACATGGCTACCCCTTTGGATTATAGCGGGCTGTGAGCATTAGGTGCCAGGGCCTGTTGGTAGCAAGAACAGAAGGATCTGCCCTGCTAGGTATCAATGGCAGGATGTGTCTCCATTGCTCAAATTTATAGGCCAGCCACAGAGGATGATCAGTCACTTCAAGAAATTGATGCCTTTTGAAAGACTTTATAAGTGACTATGACTATAGCCAGCCATGCTATCCCTCCTTGTTTCCCACAGGTGCCAGCTGCCACGACTCCATCCACCACTCACTTCTCCAACCACCAGCAACTCATCATGCATCTCCTACACATATCCCCAATGCACTTGCCCTCTTTGCCCTCCCCCCCCCGCCCTCTCAATAGCATCTACCCCCAGCCTTGTCTCCTTTCCCACAGCATCATGTTCCAGGAGGGCTTATATTGCACAGTATTTATTTTTATGAACAGGTAATTTTTTAAAACAATTTTTGTAAATTATGCTTATGAAAGTTCTGCTGGAAAGCTGAGTTATTTCAAACACTCCAGAGACCCACCATAGGAGTCTAGCACTTGCTTCTCACCTTTCCAGCCCATCCATGGTACAGCCAGCAACCCGCAGCCCAGCCTCTTCCAGAAAGCTTCACACAACCAAAGCAGCTCCAGCCCCCCCATCCCCCCCAACTCAAAAACCCACTACTAACCTCTTCTCCCAGCTATTACAGGGGGCCTGGAGTTACTTCTTCCCCCCCTGCGGTTGCCTCACCTCACCCAAAACCACCCTGAACAGCAGAGGTGGTGCTGGGGCGGGTAGGAACCCGGGGCATGGGCCCAGCCCCCACCCCCAGTGGGCAGGCCCCACCCCCAGCCAAAAAGCCCCACCCCCTGGCCAAAGATAGGGCTGGGGGGTGCAGCACTGTAGCGGGCAGCTAGGCCGTGATGCAGCCCGGCTTGAAGCGGCCACTGGAGACCGGGCCCGTGCCCGCGGCCACAGGCGGCCAGGCCCCCGATCCCTGTCCCTGGCTGGAGATTGGGGGCCTGGCCACCCGCTGCCACGGGCATGGGCCCGGCCTCCAACAGCCACTTCTGGTCCGGCCCTGCTGCGGCCTAGCTGCCCGTGGCAGTGCACCCTCCCCCTGGCCCTATCCCTGGCCAGGGGCGGGGCCTGCCAGGCGGCCAGCCAGGCATCGGGCCCCGGATCCCTGGCCCAATTGGGCTGGAGATCTGGGCCACTGGCGTTGGGACCTGGGGCACTTGCCCTGGTGTGCCCAACGCCAGCGACACCCCTGCTGAACGGTGGGTTACTCACCAGTAACCGTCCTTTTTCAAGATGGGCTGCTTGGATCCATTCAGTAATAGGTGTCTCCGTGCCGGAGCGCCGGATTGGCTGGAAAAACTTCTGTCCTAGCCTGGCAGGAGAGGGTAGGTGACCTCCACCCCTCACGCCACTCTGTGGCTATATATACAGCCGCCTCCCAACCCCTCCTCAGTTCCTTAGAGTCGCCAACTCCAGATGCGGGGATGGAGGGCAGGGACCTGAATGGATCCAAGCAGCCCATCTCAAAGAAGGATGGTCACTGGTGAGTAACCCACTGTTCTTCTCTGAGCACTGCTCAGATGCATTCAGTAATAGGTGACTACTAGCCATGCTGATGGATGGCGGGTGGAGTTGGGTCTTCCGCCTTCAGCACAGCACTACGCCCCCAACTGGGAAGAAGCCCAGCAAACCAGAATCTATCAGAGTCAAGAGACAAATAGGCTCTTGGCATGGCATAGAAAGATCGACAGCTAAGGGCCAACCCAAGACAGGGGCAGGGCTGAACCCACCGAGGCATAAGAGAGTTGGCAGGATGGGCCAAGGTCATCACAATGAATATGAAGAACGCAATGTGAAACCATAGAGGGTTGCGTTGGATGTTCCATCTAAGTGGCAGAACACAAAGGTATGAAGGCCAGAAGAAAGGTGTCTGCCCATAGGACTGTTCCATTTTGGCTCATCAAGAACACTGGAAGCCAACAGGAGCAAGTTTAACCAATGATTGTGACCTGCATAGGAAGTAGTGGAGGGCATGAGCAGTATCCCATGGATTGAGCACCTTGAGGTCCGAGCAGGGATCCAAAGAGTCACAGTTTCGCCCAGATGCTTGCTGGCTACACAGGTAGCCGCAAGAGGGATGACCCTTATCCCCTGGACTGGACACGGCCAGTGCCAGCGGGGTCTGATTGATAGACCCCTGCAAATCTGTGGGTATCCACTGCAGATCCACGGGTATCCGCATCCATGGGTGCAGGTGCAGATAACCGCAGACTCATTGCTGTGGATCAACTCATGGATGCAGCTTCTAGTGTTAACCTTATCACAGTGTGATCCATTGCTAAAGCTGCTGCACAGAGGAACCAGGAAGCGCTCTGGCCAATCCTAGATTGTGATCTGCCAGCCAATCAGAGTCTCAAGGTGGGATTTGGAGACTCACTGCTGGCCTTTGATTGGCTCATTCCCCTGCCCGCTTCTTCCTTTTCTTGCTTCAAGTTGGCAAGCCATTGCTGTCAATCAGAGATTTCATAGGTGAGCAAAGAAATCTGATTGATAGCACAGCATGTGAACCACAAACAAGAAAGGAAAAAGTGGGTGGGACCCATATGGGGAATGAACCAATCAAAGTCTGAATAGTTGTATGTGAGCCCAAGCTCAGTTGCAGCTGCGGTTACAGATGCAGTTAAATCCTGGCATGGGGATTTTGGAATGGATTAATGTTATCACTGAGCGGATGCAGATTGGATGTGGTTCCACATTTTTGTATCTGTGCAGGGCTCTACTGATTGACAAAGGTAGTAATAATCAACAATGGTCTGGCAAGACACTACAAGCCTGTACACTGAAGGCAAAGGCCTACAGTGAAACAGTGGAAGGCACAGGTATGCCAGCTACAGGATCTGAAGTTAGTGTGCAAAGCGCATTCTTCTAACTAAGAATGGTACCAAACCCTGGGTTTCTGGCTGGAGAGGTACTCCAGGACACTAGCACCCATAAGGTGATGCAATGGCCTGGACGGTGCTGATGGCTTAGTACCTATAATAACCTTGATAGCATGAGCACTCACGGAGAAAGAGAGGGAGCTCGCTTGGCCTGTAATCCTGTGGGATTCCAGCAACACGAGGGTTGTACACAAAGGGGCAGGGGAAGGTGGGGACAATGCCAACTACCCCTCACCCACTGAGCTGAGGTGGCCCAAGGGCTTGAAGGGGTCCTGTATTAGGAATACGGTCTTGCATGTCCAGGGCACCACTAAAAGGGGGTAGTGTCATGGCTACATAGCGAGGCGTGAGCACCAGGGGAAAAGACACATTGATCCAGAGTTACCACCAGAAATATGGTTGTCAGGGGCAGGAAACAATATCTCCTGACCACCTTGGAAGAGAAGCCACCCGCAGAGTATCAACCACAGTATCGCAGAGGTACCTTGAGGTTAGCGACCCCAAGATGGAGGGTTATCACCCGTTGGGAACAGGATGGCCATCCCTGGATGGGGGGTTAGGGGGAGCCAAGCCTCTGAATTTCTTAGTGTTCCAGAGACAGAAGCTCTAACCTGTTTTCCGTGTGTGTGCGTGCGTGCGTGTGCATTATATATATATCTATGTACATCTATATCTATCTATCTATATATATAGGCAGCGTATATCATCAGGTCCCTCAGGGAGGTGAGGGGAACAATGGCCCTGGTGGGGTTGCCACCAGCATCGCATGGTGGTGCACCCCCGGTTGAACTGTAGATCCCCAAGCAGGTCAGCGGATCAGCATGCGCCCAAGGGGCAGTGTCCTCTGCCAGGGTACGTGTGACCTGACAACAGGGAGGTTAGGGTGGGTAGTTATAAGCAACTCATTGAGGAGCTTTCATGCTCGGAGTGCAGCCTTCTGCCCGGGTATGCTGGGGGACTGATGCCGCAAAGGTGGACGCTCGGGTGGAAGGCCCAAAGTACAGTGTCCCACTGCTGTTCCCCTAGGGTGGGGCGTACGATAAGGACTCCTAGGATAGGAGTCCTGATATAACTGAGATTGCCCGCAAAGCGAGGGGCTGTAAGGAGCCTCAGCTTCTGTAAAGAAGGGGAGTATATGAAGGCAGGGATGGACTGCTCTGCCTTGGCCTTCCACAGAGGCTAGGAGCTGCCAAGACCGTGCGAACGCATCTCACGTGACGAGTAGGATGGAGGGTCCCGTTGAGCTGTCAGGGCCACACTAGGCTGGTTACTTGTTGTGAGCGAACAAAGGCATCCCCTGGCCCCCAGAGCCAGGAATCGAATGGGCCTACCTGATGGAGAGCATCAGGGTAACAGGGATGGGCTTGCTTCTGAGTAAACGCTGCAAATACACATCTTGGAGCCTCTGCAGCAAAACTGGGGCTACTACAAGATGTGCTCCTTGTCCCTGGCAAAGATTTGACGTGACAGCAGAGGATTGAGGGATACCAGAGGAAGGAGGGGTTGGGGAAGGGGGGTGGCTTGCCCATGAGGGCCTGAGGTAGCCGCTGCAGAGAAAGTGCAGGCAGGGAATTCATGCCTTGAGGAGGCCCATGCCACCCGAGGGCAGGGGAAAAGCCCCTGGTAAGGGTGCTGTGAGCACAGTAGCAAAAGAAGAGGGGTGAGTTGGGTGGGCCCCTTCCCTGCAGGAGGGAACAGAAGGGGGGGTCTCAGCCCTTGCAGCGGATAATAGTGGTGGAAGGAAGTTTCCTGTGATCCCATGATGATAGGGATAATGGGGAGTTATGGGAAGAAGGTAGGGCCCCAGATGCCTATGTGGGAGGGGTGGGCCTGAGGGGGAGTAGGCCCAAGTATTTGGCCTCTCCCCAGGGATCTTGAGCGGTGCCCACCACCAATAATGTTTCTGGGGGAAACAAAGCATCCCCTTCGAAGGGCAGGTTGAGAACTGCCTGCTGCACATTAGGGGGCGCCCTAGCCTCCCTAAGCCAGGCCACCCGGCGAATGGTTACTGCCGAGGCCATGGTGCGGGCAGCTGTGGCCACCGTGTCGCAAGCTGAAAGGAGGAGATCATGAGAAATTATGTTACCCTCCTCTAAAAAGGCATTATACTCCTCCCTGGCCTCGGGTGGAGCAAGTGTCGGAATTTCGCGACTGACGCCCACACATCCAGAAAATATCTGCTGATAATGGCTTAGTTGTTCGCCACTCATAAATGGAAGGCTGCTGAGGAGCATACCTTATGGCCTAAGAGGTCCAGTTCCCTGGAGGACGGAAGGGGGTTGCTGGAGGATTTCCCTGGGGCCCAGTGCCATCTGTACCACTTCCCTTGGGGGAACCGGTTGACCAGCGCGAGAAGGGAAAATCCAATGCGGGAAAAGGCGGGCCCGAAGAGGGCATCGGGAGGGGGACCCAAGGGCTGCACCTCCATTCCTAGATGAGCCGTCGCCTGGTGCAACAGATCAAAGTGCACCAACAGATTTCCCATATAGAACTCCGGTGCCAGGGAGAGGGCGGTACTGGGCACTAGCCGAGGTGGAAAGGGGGGGGTCTCCCGAGGGGACCATTCCTGTGGCCAGTAGCAAAATGGCAATGGAGATGACGTGCGGTGCTGGAGCCACTTAGAGCCTCTTGAAGGACTGTCCTCCGGACTGGAGGCAGGAGGAGGGGACCAAGACTCCTGGGGCAGTACTCGCGACGGCAGAGTGACGTGCTGTCGCAGAGATGGCTCTAGGCACTGCCCCCCAGTGGAGTGGGAGACGGAGGTGGCGAGGGTGAACGCCCCCCCGGTAGGCCCAGGCCTTGGATATGAAGGCTGGTTTGCCCCTTCTGGTTGGGAGCGGGGCAAAAGGTGTGGGGAGCAAGAGGAGGGCTCACACAGCCTCCACCGCTTCTGGGGTGGATGGCACAAGGAGTGACTCCGTGCAGCTCCGTGGTAAGTTCTCACCCCGGGGGGAGGAGGACTGCCTGGGCAGGCTTTGCAGTGCTAAGGGTGAATGTGGCCAGCGCCGAGGCAAGCTCGGTGCCGGTGAGGCTGGGCTGCCCGAAGGTGACCTCGGATGGTGCCGAGGTGCCGGGGCACTGGGTTGGTGCTGTAGCGGCGCTGGAGATGATAGCGAGTGGTGCCAGGGCGATCTGGGTACCGGTGGTACCAGGCAGCCCGAAGGTGACCTCAAGCGGTGCTGAGGCGCTGGGGCACCGGGTCGGTGCCATGGTGGTGCCGGAGATGATGGTGAGTGGTGCCGGAGCGATCCAGGCACCGGCGGTCGCCTGAAGTTGACCTCTAGTGGTGCCGACATGCCGGGGCACCAGGTTGGTGCCGGGGTCGGCACCAAGGTTGTGTGGCGGCGGCAGCTACCAGCAGTGCAGTGCCACGCTGGCTCCGGTGCCGAGCTGGGTCTTGGTGCTGGGTGGGGACCCTAAGCCTCGGGTGAAGAGTGCCAGGCCTCCTAGAGGCTAGGGCACGGCAGGGGCGTCGCTGGGGCGGGGAAAGACCCGGGGCACGGGCCCAGCCCCGCCCCCGGAGGGCAGGCTCCGCCCCAGCCCCGCCCCTGGAGGGCAGGCCCCGCCCCCAGCCAAAAGGCCACACCCCTGGCCC
>ML681979.1:56580601-56646040 GCA_007922195.1 Podocnemis expansa
CCCCGTCCCCGGCCGGGGATCCAGGGCCGCGGCCGCGGGCCCGGCTACACCGGGCCGGGCCAGGCTAGGCTGAGGATCCGCCGCTGGGGATCCAGGGCCTGGCTGCGGCCGTGGCAGCCCCGTCCCCGGCCGGGGATCTAGGGCTGCGGCCGCGGGCCCAGCCTCCAGCGGCCGCTTACGGCTGCACCGGGCCAGGCTAGGCTGAGCCGCGCCGCACGGCAGCGAGGGCTAGCTGGCGGCAGCAGTATGGCCACCCCCTGGCCCTATCCCAGGTCAGGGGGCGGGCCTGCCGGGCCACCAGAGAGGCCCCGGATCCCTGGCTGGAGACGTGGCCGCCGTGGCCGCAGACTGCCAGGGATCGGGGCCCGGAGACCCGGGGCACCGGCGTTGGGACCCGGGGCACGTGCCCCGTGTGCCCAGCGCTAGCGACGCCACTGGGGCACAGCACCGTTGTTCCCTCTCCTTGATTTCGCGGTTTGAAGGAGAGACAGATGGAACAGGCTGAGACCATGTGGTCTTTGCCCAGGCACCTGAGGCACGTCCCATAGGGGTCATCCCCGGGGAAGGCCTTGCTGCACTCAGCGCAGGGTTTAAACCCTGGCATGATCATAGGATGTTCCAATCTGACGGTGGAAGGCTCTTGTGGTAGAATTAAATCCATGAGGAGATGCTCCCGGTCGGGCAAAAGCTCATAGATGACAGGCAGGCTGCTTGTGATTTGCAAGGAGCGGACGTTCCAGATCCGACTCACAAGGTAGAAGAAACGAAACTGAGGAGGGGTCGGGAGGCGGCCCTATATATAGCCACAGGGTGGCATGAGGGGCGGAGGCCTCCTACCCTCTCCTGACAGGCTAGGACAGAAGTTTTTCCAGCGAATCCAGCGCTCTGGCACGGAGACACCTATTACTGAATGCATCCGAACAGCGCTCGAAGAAGAATGTCTATTGCACCACCTAGGCCCTCCTAGCCACCCCCTCCAGCCCAGCACAAAACTGTCCACCGCCTCCATTTCCCCTAAACCACCTGTTCCCCCTACCCCCTACTGCCCCAAAGCCACCCACTTCCCCACCCTGTGGCCCACACTACTGCAGCTGGGCAGCTGTTGTCCTATCTGGGTCTCTCACTCATTCACCCCCCAGTATTGCTCAGATTCTCACCCCAAACTGTGTCAGCCCCTTCCCCCTTGCCCTGGCCATGGTTTGTCCTCTGGGGTACCACACTGAGCCTGTGGCTCCCTAGCTTCCCTTTCCCTCCCCTGAGCCCTGGTGCCCTGTATTTACATCTGTGCTGGTGGGCAGGGGAGCAAACTGAGTCACAGCCATGCCATGTGCACAGGCTGTCTGCCTCGAGGGGGATTCAAATTGCCCTCCTCTCTTCTCCTGGAACAGAAAGAGGAGCTACTCTGTATCTCAGCAAGCCTGGGGGAGGGGAGTGCTGAGCTGTGAGCAGACTCTGACACTTATCTTAGCAATTTGCATACCCCCTGGGTGGCTTACACAATACCAGGAGATGACTTGAGAGTGGCCGAGAGGCCACTAAATTGTGGTGTCAGGGGAATACCTAACCTGTCAGGCTAGCATAAGCTCCTGTCTGCAGAGGAACAGAGCACAGTACTCTCCACTTCTTTGCTGCCAGGACCTCTCTGTGTAAGCATGGTTTTGGCACCCTGTAAAACCAATTTCCCAGGGCCTTGCCCCTTTTGCCCCACCCACAGTTACGGCCCTGCCCTCATCTGACATAGAATAGGCTGTGACCTAGTTCTAAAGTGACAGCCCAGTTAGTCTAGCTCAGTAAAGCCAATAAGGAATCATGTTGCACTTAAAGACTAACAAATTTATCGCATGAACACTGAAAGTGGGATTTTTCTCCCACAAAAGCTCATGCAATAAATTTGTTAGTCTTTAAGTGCCACAGGACCCCTTGTTTGTCCTATGTGACCTGTAACTGTTAAAGTACAAATGACCCTTGCACTGATTATTGGGAGACGCTCAAGGAGGATGCCACAGACAGTGCACAGAGTCCATGTCTAATCCCTAAATAGGGACGTGATAAGGAGAAGCGTTTCAAGAATATCCTATTCCAGCCTGTCATGGAGCCTGAAACACTAAAGCCAACTAGGTGTGTTCAAAGTGTTCCAGTCCCTGAATTATGCCGATGGACTAAGCATTGCAAAGTAGAAAGCATTTCTCCTGTTAACAGCAGTGCACTCACTGGCTGGCTATATGAAAAAACAGTGTTAACTTTACCCACAGCTTCAGTTGTAGATGATTTGATCCAGATTTCAGCCATAGGAAGCAGGAACAGAGAAAAGAGGCTGTAGTAGCCTCTTATCTCTCTTTGCAATGTTGCTTGTCCCAAACAGAGCCATAGAAAAGCCTCAGAGTCCTCTGTTCATGGGCATCTTCTGATATGTCCTGGTGACTCATAAGGTGTAGCACCGACTTTGCTCCCTAAGCTCACTGTATAGGTTACCACCCTCAATGAGTCATCAATGCTGACACTCATCTGTCTGGGAGGCATAACATGGTAGCATAGCACAAGTTTTTGGATTCAAATATTTCAAACCCATGATTTACAATTCAAATATGACACAAAAGTAACATACTTAGCAAATTATAACCTTTCCAGTAGTACCTGACAGAGCATATCTGGTAAAAATAACTGCAATTTTGTTATATTAGTATTTAATAACATTATATATATGGTCACCCCCAACCCACAGTGTCACAGCCATGGCTGAGTAAAAGGTCAGTGAAGAGTTCAGTGTTTTGGCCCTACTGTGGGCCAATAACCAGTGACCTGACATCAAAATTAGCTATGTTGGTTTACAAGATTTCTCATGATTGCAGTGGACATGAGGAAGCATTGGAACTCAGTTGTTCCTGTCTTATAATTATTGTATATTAAAGAGTACTAGGAAAAATGTGCTTGATTCAGCAATTTAATTCATTATTGATAAATTGTTGGAGGATAAACTGGCATTTGATTTCTGGCAGCAATGAACATAGACTTAACATGTATCCCAGTTGCTGAAACTTTCATCTTATGAGGCACAGTAAAAAAAAAATAAAGGCAAAAAGTAGATGTAATGAGTGGACAAAACAAGAAGCCCTAAAAAGTGTGCATGCTTCCACACATTAAGGGCAGGGAGAAAAATACAGTGAGTGGAAACAAAGCTAGATATTAGAGGCCACATGTTAGTATAACACATCTGGGACTGATGGGAATCCACCAAATGAATGATAAATGTGGTTTTTCCTCACATCAGTATCTCAGTGCCCTGTTGAAGAGCAGAGAGATTGTGGCAATCTTGGTAGTAGATGGATTTTAAATGAGACTAAGTTTATCACTGCATCCATTTCCTATTGCGCTGTTGTGTGTTTAAGGAGTGGTTAACAAAACATCTGCCTCTCTATTAAGCATTAGGGTATTTCCTCAAAAGAATACAAAATACATTACTGGAATATATGCAAAATACTTGTCAAAATGTGCACAAAGACTATGAAACTGCAGATCATCATTCTGGAGAAGGGCTTTTTAAAAAAAATATGTACACACTGAATGTACAGTGACAGTAATAGATTCTATTGTATGACTTAGTAGTAGGTAGCTTTTGAGGTAGCTCATGAATAAGATCTTCCAAAGGCTAGAAAGCTTGAGGTGGAAAAGGAATAGGATAGGATCTGCAAAATAAACCAGCCCTGAAGAGCAATGCTGTGTAAGCATGAGAGCACGTCTCTCTCACCACCAGAAACTGATTCAATAAAAGATATTACCTCACCTGACTTTTCTCTCCAAAATGTCAGCTAGAAGTTTCAGCGTAGTTGATTGAGTCCAGCAAGATCTCCTATGACCCATTCCACCCCCTCTTTTGTTCACTTGTGAAACCATTTTAGTCCCAATAGCAGGGCTTCCTCTGCCAGGGTGCCCTCCTGAGGCTAAACATGATGATACAGATAAGCCCTGCCCCAATTTTCCCTACAGTCCCCAGAGCCAACTGAGTTCTCCATATTCAACTTAATGGATCAAACTGAGTCACCTCCCTCACTTAGCATTATGAAAACAATGCTGCATCATACCAAATCAGTAATATCAATTCTGTTGTCACAATTGCCAGCTCTCTATTGATAATATTTATAATGCACACAGTGTTAAAAAGGCATTGTAGGGTTACATTCAAACTAGTCAACAACACTATAATCATGGCTCATATCAATAACAGATATATGGCCTATTCAGAGACAATTTAGTAAAATAAGTATTGAAAAATCTTCAGTGTATACAATGCATCTCATCAAAGCGAGCTTTGGAAAACTAACTAGAAACCTCTTAAAACAAGTCTGTCAGACTCTATTGTTGTTAGTTTACACCTTCATATTTTTCTCCAGGATTTTAGGAAGAATTGCAGTTCAAGGAAAGAGGCATTCAGCTGAGAATTTCAGAGGGTAGCCATGTTAGTCTGGTTCAACAAAACATACAAGGAGTCCTGTGGCATTTTGAAAGACAGGTAGTCAAGAGTGGCACAGGACTCCTTATTTGTTCAGCTGAGAATGTGAATGTTCCCCTCACGCAATCCAATTCAAATCCTATGTTAGGATATAATTTAATGCACCCATCTGCAAATTCTTAAAAGAGTGACACTCAAGAGGTAACCTAATAGTTATACTGTTCCCTAGTTCCTTTGTCCACATTCCTGAGCTCTACTCTTCAAGTCACCTTACAGTTAATTGTCCTTGTCTTTTTATTCATGTGCCCCTGTTCTAAGGCTTCCTCATCTCTGGCAGTTCTCCACGCTCCTTGAAAGTCTTCTCTCGTATCCCTCAATGCAGCATTTCTGCAGAGGGCGCCCCAAAGATTACTACCCCCCATCTTACTCCTTTCATCTGCAAGTGCCACCCCAGTTGAGACATTTCTCTTGGGAACCTCCCTTCAGAATCAATCCTTGTTTCCTTAACTGAGCTGGTTCCTCTTCCACCTAAAACCTTCTGCACAAGGCTTGTAGTCAGCAGGGCTCTCTAGCTCTGGCCATTCTCACTAACAGTTTTCATCAGGTATCTCTCCACCAGCTTTCAATTTCTGCTGCTCTGTCAGGACTCATGCAACTACTGCTCCACCTTCCTACTCTCTTTTCTCAGCTGTTTCTTGGATCTATTATAGAGGTCAAATGCCCTCTATCAAGAGTCATCAGGAGCCCACTAACTAGTTGTAGGTGAACTGAACACATTCCCTCATAAAGGTGCCTGTCACTGTCTAACCACACCACATGAGTACATCCAATTAAAGGAATTAATATAGTTTGTGTAAATGTACTAGAAAAGGAGAAAATTGCTTAATGGCATCGCTTGTTTCTGAAGAGAAACTAATAACATTTAGCAAATACTTTTCCAGTCATTTTCCTTTGAAGTAGAAAATCTATTAACTGGTCCATTTCTCGGTAATAACAGAGGACAGAACGAAGAGCAATGGTCTCAAGTTGTGGTTAGGGAGGTCGAGGCTGGATATTAGAAAAAACTTTTTTACTATGAGAGTGGTGAAGCCTTGGAATGGGGTACCCAGGGAGTTGGTGAAATCTCCATCTTTGGAGGTGTTTAAGGCCTGGCTGGACAAAACCATGACTGGGATGATTTAGTGGGAGTGGTCCTGACTCTGGCAGGGGGTTGGACTAGATGACCTAAGAGGTCCCTTCCAACCCTATGATTCTATGATTCTAGTTTAATTATTAGTTCATAGCATTGTTTCCTTTTATCTATGCCACTGAAATTATTTTTTTGTGAAAAAAATATTTAAATATCTGAACACATTTTAAATATTTGCAAAAATGTGAGGCATTTCTCTACATTCAGTATTTCTAATCCACCTCCTGGATCACTCTCTCAGACATGACATACATATTACAGAAGAAGAAATTTGCAGGAAATGTCACTTGCTTATGAAAATACAGTCCAATCTTTTCAGTTTTGGCCTAGTACTAAGCAATAAGGATAATTCTACAGTCAAGTAACAGTAGGAAATGTTATTGGCTCTGATAGCCAGAATCCAAATAGGAACACAAAACAATCATTAACTCTTCGAACTTTTCATTTCATTCTTAGATTTCAGAGTGCTTTATGCTGAAAGTTAATGTAAAACTTCAAAGATTCATTTGCCAACTGGAGACCTGTTAAGAGCAGGGGTTGGCAACCCCAGTGGCATGTGGCACCACGGCTGCTCCTGACTGGCCACATCCCCCAGTGGGGCCTGGGGTCACAAGAGCCCAGCTCCTATGCCCTGCTGGCTCTGCTCCCCAGCTGGGGAGTGGGGTCAGCAGGGAAAAGGTGCCACCGCACATGCGGCTCCTGGCCCCGCTTCCAGCCCCTGCAGCAGGGGTGAGGCTGGCATGGGGACCAGCAAAGGTTGCGGACTCCTGTGTTAGAGAGATTTGCATTGGTACAGATGCTCTCTCTTGGGATTCTCAGCCACTTTTTCATTTCCTATGCAACTTCTACACTCTTGCCATCCATTTGCCAACTTTTGGTGAAACCACGTGCTGTCACTGCTTCTGTACTATGCACAAGAGAAATCTTTCATCTCAGAAATAGCTACTAGGGCAGTTGGCAATGAGCTGTGTGTTCAGTCTCAATGAGTCATAAATAACGGTGCTTTTAGGTAAACATTGACTTCTTTATGTGAAACTTCCACACTTGCTAAAACCACATCTACTGATTACTGTTCACTTTTCAAAATCTCATGGATTTGTTGGAGAATAGGGTAAACTTCATAATTTCCTGTTTTAGGGTAATTAAACATTTTAATTTGTTCAGTCAGGTCCTAATATCTTAATAATTTGATACAATCAGTAAACAAAACGTCTAGGGCCAGGGTCTACTTTTATGTACAGTTTTTACTTTGATGTAGTTCCATTAACTTCTGTGGAATTACTGAGATCCAAAGGGATAGCCATGTGAGCCTAGTTCAGCAAAACAAACAAGTAGTCCTGTGGCACTTTTAAAGACTAACAGATTTATTTATGGCATGAGCTTTCTCTCACGAAAGCTCGTGGAATTTCTCTTAGTTTAAACTTCTGTGAGATCAAAACCTGTGATATTCAGAGAATGCCCATTTTCACCACCCTGGCATTGAGCTGTGCCTTACCCCATAAGCACAGGTTTTAATATTACTACAAATGGAACAAGGTATGACAGTCTTAGTGTGATGTAAGAATTGAATTGGGTCAAAGGTAAAAAACTGTGTCCATTCATCATAATTAATCAGTCGTGAATTCATTTATGAAGTTGTGCTAACTGCTGTACTGTCTCACTGGATTATTTATAGTGCAGCCTGCAGAAATATAATCTGTCACCAGACAGACACATTAACACAGTAAATTTGTATAGTTATATAATGGCATCAAGTTTCCCACATCCATTAGTATACTCACAGCAGAATTTGATTTAAACCATGAACAAGTTTAGAATGAAAACATATCAAGCCAAGAAGTTTAGATGAGTTAAAAAATTGTTAATTATTTTTAAAAAAGCTTTCAAAATCCATAAAAGGCTAATCAGAGAACATGTAAATGGTTATACACTACAGTTGGAAAGGAAATTAGTTTGCAATCATGGCACAAAAACACCACAGTTAATAATTTTACATTCTACTATAGGCCTTTCATTGTAGGTAGATACATCTTCCAGTTTCTGAAGAACATCTGTACCTTCAATCAGCTGCCTAAAGCAAGAGGAGAAATTATATATAAAAAGTCAGTAAAATTATGATTATTTGATCACTACCATATAGTTTTAGTAATCTATTTCACCATTTGAGCTCCCTGGTATTCCTTTTCTATTACAAATTATGTTAAATGTGCATGATCTAACAAAAATGTACTATCTTACATAAATATGGAAGAAACATAGATATAGTATCAGGAGAATACATCAACAACAATTCGAAGATCAGGAAACTCTTTAATTTAGCAGCAATACAACTGTTACCTACCTTCAGTGCATGTCAGTGGTCAGAGAAAGCCAGTTAGAAACTCAGTATTTCTGCTCTTGGGCTATAACAATATAACTGTAGTTTTTACAATAAAGCTGTCTCTTAAAATTAAAGTTTCCTGTCTTGTATGTTCTTTTCTTTATAGGATTGTTCCTCACTGCAGACTAACATTTCAGCTGTTTGCTCTGAAAATATCCCACTACTTAGCATTTTAGTAGATAAAAATGCTGAACTTGACACAGCTGTAGCTTAATTATTCAGAGATAAATGTTGCAGCATGGAGACGTCCTACAAGAATTTTGTAGCAGCAAATATCCATTACATCAAATATTTATACATTTCAAGAAGAAAAAGGTCAAGAGGAATATTGTTAGTAACTGTTCTGCATTTAATTAAAATGGTTTGGTGTGAGACACAGGAGCATCGCTGCTGCTGGGCCTGTGGGGCTTCAATCCTGCCCTTCTCCGGCCTTGCCCCAATGCAGTTGCTGGGGCTGGATCGGGACCAGGCTGCCTGCTGCTGGCCAGCAAGGGGAGCAGCAGGGGCCAGATCTGTGCTAGGGCTGCCTGTCATGCTGCTGCTGGCAGGTGGTGGCAATTGCTGGATCCAGGCCAGGGCTGCCTGCTGCTAGCTGGCAGGGGCAGGGACAGGGGTCAGATCCAGGCCGGGCTGCCAGTGGGAGGAGCTGAATCCAGCTCCTGGATCAGGCCCAGGGGCCAGACTGGCTTGAGAGGTGAAGCCACCCAGCAAGGGGTGGGGCCCAGGCCTTGACTCTAATCCTTTTCTTAATGGAGCAACAGCCCTGGTGAGAGAGAGACATTGTTTTTCAAGTTTTCTTCTTACTGTTAAATAAACTGAATCACGAAAATACAATTTACAATCTTTTTACTTCTAACTTGTCCTGAGCTGTAATAAGTCAGACTCAATCTTATAAGCTCCTATGATAAGCTGTACACACACTGGTTTGCCGGAGTATTTGTAGAGAACTTGCATGATATCATCTATGTTACAGGTGCAGGAAGGGAGAATACTGTATGCTAGAATGGATCACTGATGTGGAACTTGCGCTAATGAGGTGTCAGCGGCCATTTTAATGTAAAAGTTTCACTGCTACTGTGGAACACTGCTGTCCTATATTCTGTAAAAGGCCAAGGTATTAGGAATGACATGCCAGTTTACAGCATGGTAATTTCATACAGTGCTGAACTGCCCTCCTGACACCATGTGGCCACTCTTTGTCCTTGCAGGAAAAAGCTTCTAGTATATTTATAGATTAGACCCAGGGTGTCAAAACATGGAGCCTGTGGGCCAAATGTGACTTGCAAACCTCTTCCATCCAGCCCGTGACTGCACTTGGCAAGACCACACTCTCTCCATAAGAGAGAGAGAGTGGTCTTGCATGCCCAGAGATCTGCAATGCCATGAGACTGTCAGGTCTTGTGACATTATGGAGCACTGGGTATGCAAGATTGTGGTCTGTGAGACCACATGCTCTAACAGGAGGTGGGGGGAATGGAGGGGGAACGTGGTATCCCGGAATGCAGCTTCACATACATAGCACTCCATGATGCCACAAGAGTTCTGTAGTACTTCAATTTATGGTATGTGTAGCCCACCTGAAATACATTTAAGTCAAATCTGGCCCACAGCAAATAAGTTTGATGCCCAAGTCACACAATTTTATAAGAGCAGTGCTTGAAGTTTCCTGTGCTTTTACAATAGAGAGTTTCTGGCACTAAAACAAGAGGTTCCAGTGTACAGTGTAGACTTTGCCAAGTTCCAGATGGGCAGCTGTGTTAGTCTAGTTCAGCAAGAGAAGCAAGGAGTCCTGTAGCACTTAAAGACTAACACATTTATTTACTGGTTGACCTTTTTGGTTCTCATGATAAATAAATCCGTAAGTCTTTAAGTGCCACAGGATTCCTTGGTTCTAGTGTAGACTTTTAAGTCAGATGCCTCATCTAGTTGGAACTCATTTTTAGCTTGTTTTCTGTGTGTTATATTGGTATGCTTCTATTTTTACTTCTGAAAGGCTGTACTCTCCTGTGATGTATTAGAATCTAATAAATAGATGATAACCAGGCAGTTATGAGAGTCCCATGACCCCAACCCTCAGCTGCCCCTTCATGCAAGGTGCCATTAGCTGCGTAAAGGGGCCTTAAGAGCTCCATGGTGAAATCCTGTCTCCATTGAGCGTTTTGCCATTGTCAGTGAGGGAGGACAGGATTTCACTCCTCGTTCTGGTGGGGGGTGGGGAGAGATTCCCTTGGCACAAGTAGTCCTGGCGCAACCCCAGGCTGTCAAATCTTTGCAATCCTTGACTGCAGCATACTGCTCTGGGGGAGACTGCTGATTCTTAGGCCATGTAAGGTTTGAGAACTTGTTTTTTTGGCTAAGCTTAGGTCTTGTTCTTGGGCTAAGCAGTAGTAAAAAAACAACAAGGAGTTGTGTGGCACTTTAAGACTAACAGATTTATTTTTTGCATGAGCTTTCATGGGAGAATATCCCACTTCCTCAGAATCTGCCCCCACGAAAGCTCATGCAAAAAATAAAGCTGTTAGTCAAAGTGCCACACAACTCCTTGTTGTTTTTTTACTGGACTAGACTAACATCGCTATCCCTTCTGAAATTGACAAGATGCTAAGCAGTAGTAGCCATATGAGAGACAGGAGCCATGAGCTAAGCAGCATGTAGTCACATCTTCACATTCCTGAAACTACAACAAAACAATGTAATATCACGCTGTTAAGAAGATGATGTTATCCTAATGGTACCTACCACCACCAAATAAACAAACAAATCTTTAGATGCTTAAAGAAAACTTTTCTTGAGAACATTCTGTCTGGAAAGGCATGGCTTATCAACAGTTGTGGTGGTAAAATCTATTCTTCTTTTGTCCTTATGGTACCCAATTCTCTACAATTTAGAATCTAAATGGGTGTCAAACTCATTCAATGTGGGGGGCCACACTGGACAGCAAGACACCTGTCATGGGGCCACGTGTCCACATGGGCTTCCTAACTGTTTCCCCTGCCACATTCAGAGCAGCATGGGCTCCCCTTTCCCCTTCCCCTACCCTGCAGGTTCTCCCACACTTTCCCTTTTTCATACCCTGTGGACTCCCCTTTGCCACACTGGCTCCCTGACCCCCCTTCTCACATTGTGCAGGTCCTGGACCCCTTTTCCCCAGCTGGGCAGCCCCCAGACCCCTCTTCCCCTTCTCTTTCCACTTTCCCTACTGTTCTGGCAGCAGGCAGGCAGTCTGTCACAGCCACAGGCAAGCTGGGCTCCTGCCTCTCCCCCTCCCCACCCACTCACTATCAGTCATTCAGCATGCTAGTAATAGGCTGGCTCAGTCCAGCCTGGCCTTTGATTGTCTGATTCCCATGCGGGCCCCAGGCACTTTTTCCTTTTCTCAGTTGTGATTCATGGAATGTGCAGTCAATCAGATTAGCATACCAAATGGCTGACAGACAACAGCTGGGGTGTGGGACAGTGCAGAGGCTCTCTGGGAACTGACCCAGAAAGCTGAGACTGAGACTCTGATTCATTGGCAGATCACAGCAGAGCTGAGCTGGGATTGGCTGGAGGGGAGCACTTCCTTTGTTCCCCTGTGTTCTGACTCACTCATGTGATACAAGTCACAAGCAGATTTAATTGTGCTCTCCTGGGGGCAGCCTGTGTTTGTTATTTGCTGCTGCTGCGGAGAGCTCCCAGATACAGCCCAGGCAGCAGCTCCGTGGGCTGGATCAGTGCCCTTAGCAGGCCAGATCTGGCTTGCAGGCCATAAGCTTGACATCCCTGTATATTTTACACCCTCTGTCCCTGAGCTGTAAGTTCTGTGCTGTGCTTCTCCAAGATGCAGCTCAGAAGCTCACTTGTAGGCAGTGGAGTCTTATAACTAGGCTTATGTTTTAAACATTTTAAAATTACACACCTATAGGATACATACCCAAAAGCCACATATTTTTTATCCATATAGGGAGCTGGTTGTAGAGTGATATAGAATTGCGACCCGTTGCTGTGACGTCCCTTGTTGGCCATCCCAAGAATCCCTCTTTTGTTATGAGGAATGGAAAAGTTTTCATCTAGAAAAGATACAATAATAAATTATAAGTTTGTCTCCTTCCATTCTTACTCACTGTTGCAACTGCTACAGCCTCTCCTCTTCTAAAACGCTCTTCTCACCTCTTGCTCCCTTCTCCTTTTCCAATATTCTCATTACTTTCTTTCCTATTATATACATTAGCAGTCTTTCTGCAGGTCTCCCTTCAACCTGCCCGTAAGTTAGAGACTGCATATTAAAGGGATTAGGGCATCCTTTGATTCTGGATCACTGGATTCTGCTTCCTAAAAAGAGGCTTAGAAATAATGTTATCATCCTGAAAAACAAACCAACCAACCAAAAAAACTCTTCCATATCATTTTTTATCTGAGGATCTCAGAGCACTTAAACAACAGTCCTCTCAGGCTGCCTAGTATTATTCTCATTTTACGGATGAGGAAACAGGAACTGAGACATGAACAGTCTGATTCTCAGTGCTGTGGAGCACCCTGCAGTTCTGTGCCATAATGACTTGCTCTAAGCCAGATAGAAAGTCACCAGCAGAATGAAAAGTAGAACCCAGAACTGTTGACCAAGACTCTCATTTTAACAACTCAACAATGGACCCTCCATATTAACTTCCAGTGCTTATTCCTAGGGAGCATTATGTTCTGTCACATATCACTATGGATTTCACTGGATTTACTGTAGTTGTAGCCCTTGGCATTATACAGAGGTGAAGGTACACAGAAAAACCGGGATCCAGCACTACAGTATTCTTTGTGCTTCTTCTCAGTGTTACCTACAATGATCAGACAAAATACAAATATCCAGTGCAGTCATAGTCACCAGAGAGCTTACTTTCCTCATCACAATACACACTGCAAAATCAGGGCCAGCCCAAGGATTTTGGTGCCCTGGGCCATATGTGATTTTGGTGCACCGATACCCCGATGGCCACAAGCAGGGAGTGGTGCTGCTGCCAGGATCTGGCCATGGGCAAGGGTCTGGCCCTGGCTTGGAGAGTGGCACTGCTGCCTGGGTCTGGCCTGGGCAGGGAGCGGAGCCACTGCTGCTGCCCTGATCTAGCCCCCGCAGGGGACTGGAGCTGCGGCCAGGGGAACCACTGCTGACACCCCTACCGACACCCCTACCAGCCCCCAACCCCAATGCTTCTTACTGCCCTAGACCAACTCCCTCCACTTACCTTTTATGGAGTGGAGCCAACTGAAACACAGCTTCCTGCCTTGCTCTGTCCTAGGCTATATGCCTGAGCAGAGCAGGACAGGATAGGTTTGCTGGTCCCAGCCCAGCCCTTGGCACCCACTAATGGTTGGCACCCCACACAACCACCTAGGTCACCTCTATGGAAGGACCACCCCTGTACACAATATCACTGTGATATGGTGCACCCACCTACACCCTTACAGTGTGACCTGTGTATCAGTCATGTTCATCCATACAGTGTAACTGTGTATTCTCTGATATGAAGTATATCATGTACGGTGCTTATGTACAGATATGAAGCTCTGCCACATTATGTCCCCAAATGTGTGTCCCCTTTGGGATGAAGAGATGCAGACAAACACAGAGCTGTGTTTCCACACCCAGCGGTGGCATGCACACAGGAACAATGGACCGGCCTAAGCACCCGTGAGCACTTGGGCTCATGTGGATAGACTCATGCCCATTGCCAGATAGGGCCAATCACCTGACCTAGGGGTACTGAGGAAACCTGTCTCAAGCTCTCCCCTGCAATCTTGCTCTCAAGCAACATCAAGGACTGGCATCTAGCCACAGAAACGGGGAGCCAGGTTGCAAGATGCATCACAACTGGCCTGTGTAGTAAGCTGACATTATAAAAGCTGCATACAGACTTAAACAGCAATCTTATTTTAGATTAGAGGTTATCTCCTAGTTAATTGTGATTAACTCTTTGACTTATTAATAATCTGACTGATAGTCACTTAATCTTGCTGTAGTCAATAAATGTATTTTTTTTTATCTATACCAGTGCATGTGGATTCAGTGTGTGCAGAGATTTCACTTGGAGTGATAGAGCTGGTGCATATTAATTTTTTTTGATAACTCACGGACAAGTGTAAAAGAGCTTGCAGGGTGCCACGTTTAGCACTGGAGAATTGGGGTGACCCAGCTCCACACCAGTCCAGATCTCAGGAAAGGAACATCACTCAACCATATAAAACAGAAGCCACTTTATCAGAACATCTTATAGCAATTGGCATGTTTATTTACAAGACTTGCTAATTGCTGTTCACTGCATATGCAGAGTTAACAAGAGCATATAAAAAGCAAACTGAAGTCAAGGAAGTTACAGCAGGGATGAGAAGAGCTAACAGAATAGAAAGGTGGCAGGGACTTATGCAGAGACATGAAGACCAGGATAAGAACTGTAGGACTGTTGTGGAAGGTTAGGGGATTAGTTGAGGAGTAGGACATGACTGGTGTAGCAGCTAATTTGATACTTACAGCAGGATTCTGGAAGGACAGATTATCAGGGAGGAGATAAACAGTAGTTTAGCAAGTACAATTATGGCACTCAAAGAGAGAATGGAGTTTTAATTAAAGAAGTCTGAGTGGTCCCTGTGCTTTCTTGTGGTGCAAGAGTAGATTAAATGGATGCAAGATGTGAGATGTTTTGGGGTGGGGGAAGAAGAGGAGAGTTGTTGGTGAACAAAGTGAAGGGGAGAGGGGTCAGTGATAAAAAGAAAGAGGAAGTGCATAAGAGTCAATGATGGTGAATGGAAGGTCACACAAGGAATGTGATATATGCCTGGGGGTTCAGGGAGGAGAAGAACAAGGATTTTCAAAGAGTGAATTCAGGCACAGGAAGACCAGCAATGGAGCAGCTGCATGAGAAGACCACTTTGAAAGTGAATCTAAGGTCGAGCTGAAATGTTTTTAAGCCCGTTTGCTGATTAGCAGCTGATCTGACGCATTGTGCAAGCAAGAATCCAAGGAGAAATCTTCACAATCTCAAAAGGAATGATGTCAATAGCAATTTTATTATTCTCCCATTTTTGGTATTCTAATTCTATTTGAGGGCTGTTGTCAAACTAATTATGAAAAATGGCAATTAAATTCTAACTGAAGTACTTGTTCCTATGATGCTGTTGTGAATTGCAATAAAGACTTCAGCCATCTAATTCTGGATTTATTAGAAAATGATACTTCAATCCAAATCATTCTCTGTAATTACCTTAGTACTTTGATCTTATCAGAGTAGAAAAATCCCATTAATTTCACAGAATACTACAGTGAATGTATGTTTGTCAAATTTGGACATTCATAGAATCTTAGCATCTGAAAGTAACATCTGTCACTGTCCTCAGATACCAAAAATATTGACATACGTAAATAGTTTGGTGGGGAAGTAATAGGAAAGCAATATAATCGTCACATAAAAACTCTATATCTGAGTGAGGGATCTTTATTTAGAACTGAAAACAATTATTAACTTTTAGTTTTAAAAGAAAGTTCAATATGGACAATCCACTTGTTTGATGAATCAGTATTTGTGGTGTGTGAAGTAGAGTAATACAGTTCCTTATAGGGACACTTAAAAGGTTGACAGAACTCAAATTAAACCTGTCTAAATTCAATTATTTGCCTAATTCTAGAACATTCTAGAACCGCCTCCTCAAACTAAAGTTACAAGAGTCATAAAAGACAAGCTTCCCTCCAGGACAATAAATGATGGGTACTGGGTTTGTCTGGAGGAACAAACACAAAGCTGAGAGTTACTAAATCCTCATATGCTAATCTTGACTCTGCCACTGTCTTGCTCTGTAGCTTTGGGTTAGTTACTTCTCCTCAGTCTTAGTTTTCCCAGCTGTAAAATGGAGCACACACGGCTTATTTTACAGTGATGTTGTGAGGCTTAATTAACATTAGTAAAGCATATTGTACTTATAAAGCATTATAAAGCATTAAGGACTATATTGTGACACTTATGATATGGAGCTGCACAGTGTAGCGTGGAGCTGCACCAGTCCTGGAGGAGCAACAGCAGAGGTTGTGCCTGAGACAAGCATAATCTACCCTGGGGCTATCCAGCGCACACCCTATTTGTTTTAAGTTTACATAAATTGTTCATGCTAGTGTGAGAGCCCACAGTTCTCAGAAATGGAACACAGAAAGAGCAGCAGGTGCACAACTGGTAGTGTTTCTGTATAAGCTATTTTTGCAATGTGGGGGGAGGCATAGGAAACAGATGAAGATTTCTAGAATGTTGTTATATGTTTTGTTTTCCATTAATTTAGGTTTGTATAGACCTGATAGATTGTTCCAGTGATTGTTTCCCATAACTGTTTACTGTCTTGCTGAGAATCCTGTGTTCTAGGTGCATGTGACGTTGGAGGGAAGACAGATCACTCCCCAACTTTGTTTTGCATCATTTTTGGTAGTCAATGTGCAGTGCTGCCAGAAGGAAAGTAACAGGAATTCTGAGAAAAGTTTATAGGCTTTGTGGGAATCACATGTTTAATTTTCAGTTACTTGGAAGTTCCTTTTCTGCATGTCTGTGCTATTTTTCAGCAAGGCAGTAGTGTGGGAGTAGTTCAGATGATCCTCAGAAACAGTACAATTACTTGGATATTGTTTAAAGGAAGCTTCAGCCCTTTTGGTCAGGCCTACAGTCTCACGGGCTATGTCTACACTAGGAAAAGTTAGTTTGAATTTCTTAGTTCGAACTAGTAAGTTTTAGTTTAGTTTGAACTAACCTTGAACTTATTAGTTTGAATTAATGTGGACTACTTCAAACTAATGTTAGTTCAAATTAGTCCACTTTGTTAATTTTAACTAACTGCCATTAGTTCAAACTTATTAAGTTTGAACTAAGGGTTAATCCTTGTCTATATCATACTTAGTTCAAACAATCAAACTAAGGGCTTAGTTTGAACTGACTGGCAAGTTTTACTAGATTGAACTAAGCTTTCATTAGTTTGAATTAAAGAATTTCTTAATTCAAACTAATAAAAGCCTAATGTAGAGAGGTGCTAAGTTAGTTCGAATTAAGCCTCCTTAATTCAAACTAACTTGCAAACGTAGACATACCCAAGGTGTGAATCACTTCTTCCAACTGAATGCTTACCTGCCTTTGAAAATAAAGATTGCAGTTACACTTGGTGGACAAGGCAATATCTTTTACTGAACTGACTTCAAGAAGAGCTCTGCATAGCTTGATAGTTTCTCTCTCACTCCAACAGAATCTGGTCCAACAAAAAATATTGCCCCATCTACCTCATCTCTCAAATATCCTGGGACTGACATGGCTTCAGCTACACTGCATGCAATTATATGTACTTGCAATTCTGAAATAACAGGTGGCCAATGGCCAGTCTGCTGAAATGCGACACAATTTACAATACCGACAGTAAGAACTCTTTATTGAACGAGACACAGACCTGTTCCCAGCTGGCTTTAACTGTCAAACAGATAATCTATACAGTAATCTAAATAACACCTCCCCCGCCTTTAAATTGCTGCTTTGCCTGTACATTTGAGTTACTTTTTAAAAAATATTGTTCTGCCATGACAATTATTTTATTATTCTTTTTATGATTATGGGGGTCTTGCATCTTTTGTTTAATGTTATGACTGGTAGCTCCTGTTTGGTAATTCGAGACTTTTGTAGTTAAAGCTGAAAGGCTAAAGCAGTGGTTCTCAACCTTTTGTGAGTCACAACACATTTGGGGCCATACCACAACCCTACAGGACAAATTTGCCCAACCCCACCACCGCCAGGCCAAATCCAGCCATCTCCTCATCTTTGCAAGGCACACTTACTGCTATGTGGCAACACAGTAAGGTGTCCCAACACAGTGGTTGAGAATCGCTGGACTAAAGGTCTGACTCTGATGTAAACCAGAGGTAACTTCATATCATCAAAGGAGTAACAATGCTGCAAAAATGAGATCAAAATCTTGTCTTAAGGCTCTAAAGCTGCCTGATTCCAGTTTTATCAAAGTGAAAATCAAGTAACTTCCATTAATTTCAGCATATTTAAATGATTCCAGTAGAATGATGTGACATAGAGGCCCACTCATGCCAACTGGCAAAGGTTTCACTGTTCTATAACAGCAATTCCTAACAGGCTTGACAAACCTACCACATCTAGTGCACCTCTTTCATGGTATTCATCAATAAAGAAAATTGTGTGAGGCCTCAAATGAAAGCTGGGTCCCACTGGTTATGGACACAGTCATAAATGTTATGGACAGTCATACCAAAAATATGTTTTCAAAGTCTGTATTAAGGCAGAGTTGACAAAGAGTTTCTGCCAGACAAAGAATGTTCATTTACCTGTGTTGGTTGGTCCACAAATAAAGTAAGCATTGTAAAGAACACCAAAGGAAGTCATTTATATAAGTAGTAACAGGAAAAAGTGAAATTAATAGGAAAAATACAAAACAACAAGAGACAGGGGATGTACCACCACTGAGGACAGACCATGAACTTTGGGAACTGTAAGGGAAATTGTATGTAATCTCTTCTGTAGGACGGTGAGAAAGGTGCTGAAGTGTAGGCCTCGTTGGAGCCGTGGGTTGCTATGGTAGTGGGGTCGTTTCTCTGGCAAGTCATGTATTTAAGTGTCTTTAACAAGCGGCCTAGAGTTGATAGTTAAAGTGTGTTATCTCCCCTTTCTCATGCTTTTTCTCCTGACCATCTGGACAAGGAATGTAAGCTAGACTGTCCGTCTTTGTTCTAACTGAAAAGGGAGTATTACCTCCTATCTCCTGCTCACCCTCCTTGGCACCATAGCCTCACAAGAATGTAAGGTCAGCATCTCTAGGCAGAAATTAATGAGTTTGCATGTACTGCGGCTGCCCAGGATAATGCAAATGATGTCAACAGTAAACAGAGGTGGGGATAATTATATGCATTCTTTAATCATTAATATGTATTTAATAATGTTGATGTAACCATATAAGGGTCTCTAAAACATTGTCAATCATGTAAGCATTATCATAGCATTAGCATACTGTACTGGATAAAAGTGTTGTGATGCTGCCCCTCGGGGCTCTCTCTTGCAATCGAGTTGTTGGGGGGGGGCCTGCTCAGAGGGGCTAGCACTTCTTTGCTGCCCTCTGATGCAGTTCCTTTCGTTATTCAGCTGAATAATAAATCCTGAACCACACCTCGTTCTCTGCTAATTTGAGTCTCAGCTGGGAACGGGCCTTCATCACTGGGGAGGATCGGTGGTCTCTCTTTCCAGGTTGAGAGCCCTGATTAATTTGTCCCCCACAGAACATAAGCTGAAGGCAAAGAGACATCCAGCCCTTTATCCTGCGCTTTGGAAGTAGGCAGATACCACATTTACCTTCATGAAAATGGGATCCCAACTTGCCTTGCTTGGAAATGCTGAAAAAGGTTTTGAGCAAGGTAAGACTGTTTGAGACAGGAGGCTAGCCTATTAAGTTAAATTTAGTCTCCAGAAAACATGCACTGATTTTGGTTTACATGGAATCCTTGTATTTCCATTATTCTTAATCACTGCCTCTTGTATCATAGTCTCTGATACTAAATTTATGCTGTAGCATTGTAGAAAGAGCTGCTTCTGAATTGAATCATGCAAGCTGGTGTATATAGTGATCACTTGGGGACAGCAGACCTAACATTATTGTAAATGTTCAGTAAATAAAGGGCTGAAAAGAACACTACAGGGGAATACTTCAAAGGGTTTAGAGGCTGGAGTGCCTCTATGACTAAACTGTAAGGCAAAATGAGAGCTGGTGGAGCCAGGAGGAGATTGTTTGGGTGGCTAACAGCTTGGAGGTGTCAAGGAGCTGACCCCTAACCACAAGCAAGAACTCCTCTCGCTGGACACGGAAGGGTAAGAAGACAGCTCACAGCCCTAGTCACTCAAAATCATCACATATGACATATGTGATATCAATGGAAACATAGAACCTGTAGTTAAAACCTACCCATTATGTAGTGCTTCACATTTTCAAAGCCTTTTTACAGACATTAATGTTTGTAACATTCCTGTGAGGTAGATTTGTAAATATTATCTTTATTTTACAGTTGGAGAAAATGGACAACAGATTGGTGAAACTGAAAGCCACACAGTGAATTAGTGACAGATCTAGGATTACAAGTCAGAAAATCAATACGTTAAACCAGTTTGCCATGAAAACTATGTTCATAACAAATAAAGAATAATCCTGACTGACATGATAAAATCTGAAACCACTGTTGAAATGCAAGTCATAAAAATGAAGGAATAAAACCTAACTAAACCTGACAACACTTAAGTGAAAATCCAATTATTTTTCTGAAATTTGGTTTAAATATGGCAAGATTAAGGAAATTTAAATATACCTTCAAAAGTGGGTCCATAAATTGATTCACCACCATCTCCTTTTCCAGATGTTATGTCTGTATGTGATAAGACAAAAGGGACAAATGTTAATACAAATGTTCACCACTGGCATTAACTGGCACTGTCACCAACATCAGACAGTTTCAGCAGAGACTAAACACATAGGTCCTGATCCCACAACTGATAAAGTGCAGGTGGACTGTTGCACCTGCATGGAGCCTTGACTGAAGACAATGGTGTCTACAGAGATGCAGCGGTCTGCCTGCATGCTATCAACTGCCTGATTGCAATCTTATGGAAATATAGAATGAATTTATCTCTCACTTGAAGAGGTGTTATCTCCAGAAATAACTATTCCATATGTATAATAAAAATATACATGTAAATATCTTTTTGCTGCGATGTTAGTACAAATACCCATTTACCTGTTTCCCATGTTTAGTATCATACTTCAAGACTGTTGGGGGACTGAGATATTAGTCTTAAAGAACATACTCTCATATATAAAAATGAATCACAACAAATATGGCCTGAATCCACAAACAATTACCTCTGTTTAGAATAAGGGATGATGAAAATAAAAGAAAGATAATACAGTCAGGGCCAGCAAACCTAGACTTTGAGCCATTAAACAAAGCTGACAAGTACAGGAAATATATTAAAATATTACTGAAAGGAGTTTGAAAAACAAAACAGAAGTTTACATTAGTTTATTTAAATTCTTGTATAGGCCAGTCAGACAAAAAGAAATTCTCCTCAGAAGTAAAAATTTCTTTTAAAATACACACACCCTCCCACCCACCCACCCCAGGAGTATAGTGGTACCTGAAAGACTAACAAATTTTTTGGGGCATAAGCTTCCGAGGGCTACAACTCACTTCATCAGATGCATTCTGGGTTGCAGTCCACAAAAGCTTATGCACAAAAAAATTTGTTAGTCTTTAAGGTGCCACAGCACTCTCATTGTTTTTGCTGTACTCAAACTAACCCGGCTACCCCTTCGGAACTTGTCACCATGGAAGGCAATTATAAATTGTTCTTCTGGGCTGTGCATATACTCTACCAAGTGATTTACTCGGGGAAAGCAAAAAGTATGTCCTGGAAATCTGATCTTAAAATGCTATTAAGCAAACAACCTTTGTAGTAGGAAAAAGAAAAAAACAGAGAAAAGATGCAGGGAGGTGAAAGAAGAGAAGCAAAGAGGAAGAAATGAAGGAAATCCCATCAAACACACCCAAGTTTACTTTTAACCAGATGGTCTGTTTTCTTGCATTAACAATTTATTATGCTATCCTCCTAGATCCCCAATGACTCTTCACATGCACAGTCCTGATGTTCAATTATGCTTCATGTCATCAAAATCTTTGGATACCTATGACTGATTAAATGCTTCTGTAAGATAATAATGATACAACACACACAATAGGGCATTCAGATGGATTTTCTCAGTGTTAAATGTTTCCAGCTGTTTTCCTAATTTCTTGCCAAAGAGCCTGATGAAAAACTTTTGGCTCATTTAAAAAAAAAAACCAAAAACAAAGTAGTATGAATTGCCAATTTCTTATCCATGTTTTGCCTATAATTAGGGAACAAAATCACCAGTGAGAAGACAGTGCTTTTAGTTTTACACAGATGCACAACCCTCAATGCAAATTTTGTTCATCACAAACTAGTTATATCTCTAATTCCAGCTTTATTTTACACTAGATTTACTGAAAACATTTTAAAACCCACCTCCTCCTTGTATCCAGCCATTTTTTACTAATCGATGAAAAATGGACTCTTTGTAAGTAAGCTCCACACCACTGTGAGAGGTCCCTGCTTCTCCTGTACACAAAGAGCGAAAATTCTCACAGGTTTTGGGGCACATATCAGAATAGAGCTGCAAAACGGAGGGGGAAATGATGATGTGGAGTCTAGAATTAACTTCCAAAGGTCAGATGTTGCAGCCTTTTCTCTTGAGAGTAAGGTCTGCAGGAGAAAAGCTGATGTTCATTCTTTTCTTCTATAACTTACCTCAAATAACAAGGTGCCTGTGGGCTGCTCCTGAATAGCTATGTCCAAGTACACAAACACATGCTGTTTAAATCATAAATTTAAATCAGTGAAAAGAAAGAATCAAATATCTTTTTCTAAATGTTCATTATTCTGATACAAGACACAGTTTAGCTGCTCAGTGTAATGATCTAAAGTTTTTTTTTAAAATGAACATCTAAAACAGACCCAAAATTAGGTACCAAAAGGTAGGATTTCAGAAATAATAAAGTACTAGCTATATGATCTAGTATTTTGTTGAAACAAAAATATTCAGTGAGTTTAATGTCATTCTTGCACAAAACCCAGCATTTTACTGCACTGGGAGACATGAGACTGGGCCACTTTTATCACTGGAGTAAGCAGGCGCAAGTTCACTGAAACCCATGTAAGATCACAACCAACTGATCCATAGTATCACTGATTGCTGTACCAAATGGCTGATCATTGCTTAGATATGAGGAGGTAAAAAAATTAAATTCCAGTCTGCAAGAAGCTAATTTAATTCAGCATTTTTCATAGATAAAGGAGAAAAAAGTTTTTAAAAAACTGTACAACTGAATTAGGTTTCCCAATAACAGTCACAAAAATTAATCCATTAAATAAACACCACAGTCTTTGGAAAAGCATCCTAAAGTTCAGTTCCTTACCTGAAACTTATCTGGACATCCTGGGTGAAGCCACAGCCTTACTGATGTTGGTTCTTGCCACTGATTTTGATGGTACCAGGACTTCACCCATTGAGGGTGTGTCTACATAGCAGCTGGGAGCAAGCCTCACAGATCAGACAGACTCACTCACACTACTGGTGCCTCACTTAGCTCACTAAAAATATCAACAGGGATGTGGTGTCTCCAGTTGGAGTTTTGGCTGCCAAACCTAGGGAGTTGTGTGGGCTTGACAGCCTGTGCTCCAGCCTGAGCTGCAAGATAGACACTGATATTTTTAGCCCACCAGCTTAACCCCTGATATTGCAAGTCTATCTAACTCAGCCAGGAGGCTCTCTCCCAGCTACACTGTAGATATGAATCCAGAAAACTGGACTGGAAATCTTGAGAGAATAGGTTAACTCAGGGCTCAACAAAACCTAGGTACCTGGTTGCCATGGCAACTGAGATTTGTAGCCTGGCTCCTAGCTCCACTGCAGAAAAGCAGTGGAGGAGCACCTTCTGGTGACCAAAAATAAAACCGCTGGCACCTAGCTGGGATCCAAGTTTGTCAAGCCCTGGATTAACTCATGAGATTTGTAGCACTTTTGATTCCGGTCCTGGTGGAAATTTCACAAGAACATCCTTTGTGTGGCATTTCTGAGCAGAAACTGTAAAGGAAAACAATTTATTTCTGATCTGTCTATATTCCCATGTTGCTGCAAGGGGACACATCCTTCCTCTTCCTCCTGGCTTCTAGGATGAGCTGGCTTACCACAATTTCCTTCCCCCCTGGCTGCTGGAACAAACAAAAAATCTTCCAGCTCCCCGTCTTTTTTCTCTTTTCCTTGGGTATGGAAACATGCGGGTGGTGGAATTCCAGTGATTATTCTTCCTTGTTGCACTTCCCATGTGATGGTAGTAGGGAGGAGAGGAAGACTGAAGTACAGCTGTATCCTTTCATTCCTCATTGGATTTGCCTCTCTGCTCAGTAAGCATGAGGCAGGGCAGGGAACACTCTAGCCAGTGTATTTCACCAAAGGTCTTTTATCATAACAGCAGCACAAACTTCACTGGAAATCTGAGGTCAGACTCAAGAGGTCAAAAACTGGGTGGCACCAATATGTAGATTATTATAGAGGGATTTAAGACGTCATGTCTAGAGAGTATCAATCCCTCCTAACTCCTCCCCAAACCCATCAATCACAAACAAACAAGTCACATAAAATAATTATAGTCAGATTGTATGTAACTGGTAACAAACCCTTTGATTTCCTTTTAGAAACCAGTGTAACCTGCCTGGCTGTTTTGCATGTATTTGGTGCAAAAATCCTCAGTAATAGCTTGGTAAAGTGCCACAGGTTTAAAATCTTGATAGTTCCACTTTTCATAAGCCCAACTGAGCAGTTCTTTTTCACTTCCCAGGAGCTGGCCATCGATAAAACACATCACGCTGGAGGAATACTCCCATGTTTCGCCTCTCAATTCCTGAATTGAGAAGAAAAAATGAAAACCTGCAGGAATTAAACTTTGGATTTAGTAGAAGCAGCCAGGAGTACACACACAGACTCAAATTACACTGATTCTTTTGGTGAGATTCTCCAATCAATGCTTTAACACTCATGCAACTTGATCAGCAGTAATAAAAGCAACAGTGGGAACACCAGTAAAAAAGCAACTTGTGGCATTTTTAACGGAGCATGCCTAGACAAGAAGTTAAAACAAAAACAAAAAACAAAAACAAAAACAAAAATCCCCAAAACAAAACAAAAACCAAACCAAACCACTGGTAGCTGGTCTATACTGATACTCCCCCATTACCTGCTCCAGTGCCACAGCAATGAAGGGAGATGTACTCAGAAAACTCAGCACAGAGAGGGCCTAGTTTGGGTTAGTCCACGTTGCAAGTTAGCATGTGGCAAGCCAGGTTTTGCCTCTCTGATGCACCAGCTTGCCATGTACTAACTTGACACAGGGAAAATCCTACCATGCAATAGAAGTGCTGGTGGCAGTGACCACATGGCAAGATTGTGCACTGTAGATTCATGTCCTCACTTGCTGTGCATTAACACATCAGCTGAAACAAAGGGCTTGCCTGTGTGAACAGTGATGCCACACACCAACAGATGTAATCCAAAAATCATAAAACCAGAAATGAAGAGCCACTTCTGCTCCTTGATATGGTGTAATTGTATTTATTTTAATGGAACCAAGGCACCTGTACTAGACACATTACTAGCATATCCGAGACTTAACAAATTACACTGGAAGAGAGTTTGGTGCTATTGATTTGAAGAATGTTGTTGCCCTTATTTACAATTCTGGTAACAGTAACGATTGAGCCATTTTTGTCAGCCACTGGCGCAAACAACTTTATGGTAGACAAATGTAAGGACCCTACTAGGCAAGTCAGATTCTTCATTAATTTTTTTTTAAAGATTTAGAATAGCAAGATTATGAAAAAGAATAGAATCATAGAATCATAGGGTTGGAAGGGACCCCACAAGGTCATCTAGTCCAACCCCCTGCCAAAAAAAGCAGGACCACTCCCATTAGATCATCCCAGTCAGGGTTTTGTCCAGCTGGGACTTGAACACCTCCAGAGATGGAGATTCCACCACCTCCCTAGGCAACTTATTCCAATGCTTCACCACTCGCCTAGTAAGGAAGTTTTTCCCAATATCCAGCCTGGACCGCCCCAGCTGTAACTTGAAGCCATTGCTTCTCGTTCTGCCCTCTGTTACTACCGAGAACAGTCGAGCTCCCTCCTCCTTGGAGCAACCCTTCAAGTAGTTGAAGGTTGCTATCAAATCCCCCCTCAGTCTTCTCTTCTGCAGGCTAAATAAGCCTAGTTCCTTCAGTCTTTCTTCATAGGGCTTGTGCTCCAGCCCTTTGATCATTTTGGTTGCCCTCCTCTGGACTCTCTCTAATTTGTCCATGTCCTTTTTGTAGTGGGGAGCCCAAAACTGGACACAGTATTCCAGATGTGGCCTCACTAGTGCAGAATAGAGGGGAATGATCACATCCCTCGATCTGCTGGTAACACTTCTTCTGATGCAGCCCAGTATGCCATTGGCCTTTTGGGCAGCAAGAGCACACTGCTGACTCATATCCAGCTTCCCATCCACCATGACTCCCAGGTCCTTTTCTCCAGTGCTGCTATTTAGCTGATCACTCCCCAGCCTGTAGCAGTACATGGGGTTTTTTCGTCCCAAGTGCAGGATTTTACACTTATCCTTGTTGAACCTCATGAGATTCCTCTTGGCCCACTGCTCCAGTTTGTCTAGGTCTCCCTGAATCCTGTCTCTGCCCTCTAGGGTGTCTACCGTTCCCCCCAGTTTGGTATCATCTGCAAACTTACTAAGTGTGCAATCTATCCCATCATCCAGATCATTAATGAAAACATTGAACAGAACTGGCCCCAGGACCGACCCCTGGGGCACACCACTCGTTACTGCCTGCCAACTTGACATGGAGCCATTGATTCCTACACGCTGAAACCGTTGTTCTAGCCAGTTTTCTATCCACCTTACAGTCCACGCATCTAACCCATACTTCCTTAATTTGCCAATGAGAATGCTGTGGGAAACCGTATCAAAAGCCTTGCTAAAGTCAAGGTATATCACATCAACGGCTCTTCCCGCATCCACAAATCTTGTCATCTCATCATAGAAGGCGATGAGGTTGGTCAGGCATGATTTAGCCTTGGTAAATCCATGCTGACTATTCCTGATTACTCTATTTTCCTCCAAGTGTTTCAGGATGGATTCTTTGAGAAGCTGCTCCATGATTTTTCCAGGGATTGATACTTGCAGAAGATATGGTACTGGGCAGCATTAGGAAGCCAAATCCTCTATCTACAGCATTTGCAGAAGCAGATGAAGTCTTGCTTGGCTTGCCCTTCCAATGTGCCTGCATCCTAATCTGAAGAGCCCACTTCTCTGGTTAAACAGAATAAGCCACCTTGCATATCCATTCAGTTTTTGGCATCCCTGCCCAATCTGCCACTAAAGATCTAACAGTATTCAGGAGAGGTCTCTTTGTCATAAAATGTAGGGCTGGAGGGCAATGTTCCTTCTAAGCTGCTGATGCAGCTGAGCAAGTTTTGGTGTTCACTGCATGGCAATTTGTGTGGCTAGCCCCCACTCCCAGCTGGCCTGTCCCCCTATGCCCTTTCCCTGCCCACTGCCCAACTGTCCCCGATCCCCCTTCCCCAGGGCCTCCTTACCTGGCCGCCAGAGTGAAGCAGCCAGGTCATGGGCTGCTTCCCCCACCCTGAGCATGCTCAGTCAGAGGGGCTGCGACTGCTGGCCATTTGTGGCCGGCATTGTTCCCTGCATGGATGAGCAGCGGGGGCTGTGCACCTGCTCACCTACACAGTTTACAGGGAACATTGCTAGTAAGGAAGTTGAAAAGTCACCAAGTTCAGCCTCTGGTGCTGAGGCAGGGCCAAGTAAACTTGAAGCATCATTGACAGGTGTTTGTTCAATCTATTGTTACCAAAACCCTCCCATGAAAGAAATTCTGCAACCTGCCTTAGAAGGCTATTCCCGAATTTAGCTACTCTTATAAATGGAAGTATTTCCCTAATGTATAATCTGAATTCCCTTGTTTTAAATACATCACTTCTTATATTGCCTTCAGTAAATATAGAGGACAGTTGATCAGCATCCTCTTTATAACAACACATTTGAAGATTATCAGGTACTCCTTCATGCTTCTTTTTTCTAGAGTAAACATGCCCCATTTTTAGCCTTTCCTCATAGGTCAGGTTGTCTAAACCTTTTTTTCATTTTTGTTACTCTCCTCTAGACTCTCTCCAGTTTATTCACATCTTCCTTAAAGTGTGGCACCCAGAATTGGACACAGTTCTCCCGCTGAGGTCTCACTGGTGCCAAAATGAGTGGTTCAATTACCTCCTGTGTATTACATATGACACTTTTTAACATCCTGCAATATTAGCCTTTTTTACAACTGCATCATATCGTTGATCAGTATTCAATTTGTGATCCACTCTAACTATGAGATTCTTTTCAGCAGTATCATTACCTGGCCAGTTATTCCCTCTGTTGTAGTTATACATTCAGTTTTTCCTTCTTAAGTGTAGTACTTTGCACTTGCCTTTATTGAATAGAATGTATTGATTTCAGAACAGTTCTCTAATTTGTTAAGGACATTTTGGATTCAAATCTTGAACTCCCCAAAGTGGAGTAGGCCCTCCCAATTTGGTGTCATTTACAGAGTCTTATGTAGAACTGTAACAAAAGGCTTACTAAAATCAACATATATCCTGCATGCTGCTTCTCCCCATCTGGTAGGTTAGTGAGCTGGTCAAAAAGGGAAATTAGGCTGGTTTGGTATGATTTGTTCTTGACAAATCTATGCTAGTGCTCACTATTCCTTCCTTCCCTATTATTCTTAGATGATTACAAATTGATTAATAATTTATTCGTTTCTTTCTGGGTATCAGAGTTAATCTGGTCTACAATGCCCCTGCTTCTCTTTACACCCCTTTGAAAAGATTGATACTCTATTGCCTTTCTTCGGAGCTCAAAGACCTCTTAGTTATCCAAGATAATCGCTAATGTTCCAAAATAGCTCAGCTAGTTCCTTTAAGTACCCTGAGGTGAATTTCATCAGGTCCTGGTGACCTGCATAAATCTAATTTTTCTAAATAGTCTTTAACCTGTTCTTTCCTAATTTTAGCTTATGTTCCATCCCTCTTGTTATTAATATTAATTCTGTTTACTATCTCATCATCATTTACCTGTTTAGTGGAGATTGAAGCAAAATACATGTTAAACTCCTCTTACTGATGTCATGAGTTCCTAGCTCTCCTTCTCTATTAAATAGAGGACCTATGCTATTCTGTGCCACAGGACTCTTTTGTTATGCTAGTTTGAACTCTGCACTATTGCTAATATAGCCCCTCTTTGAGTTGGAATTTTTACAACTAATAAGAAGTATTAATCTGAAGACTTCTCATTGAAATTAAAACTTTAGAAGTAATGTTGGCAACGTTTAATGCCATAGTAATGTTAATTTGCTATATATGAAAGCATGGGGCAATGTTCAGCCTTAGAATGAGTGAGCAGCATTATAGTAAAGACTATCAAATTGTACCTGTTTTATCAGGACTGAATTCATCCTACCTCTTTACCAGCTAAGTTTGTTCTTGCTCTCGAGTGCGTTGCACTATCAGAATCCAACGAATCATGTGAAAAAAGAATGTTTAAGTATTTACGTAAGCACTTTTTTCTCTATATTAATGTAGCATGAAACTGAGTTAATTTCTGTAAGAAAGCTAATTTTGAAAGATAAGAAAGCCCCAATCAACATAATGAGATGACTGGATTTGTGGATGCGGGAAGAGCCGTTGATGTGATATACCTTGACTTTAGCAAGGCTTTTGATACGGTTTCCCACAGCATTCTCATTGGCAAATTAAGGAAGTATGGGTTAGATGCGTGGACTGTAAGGTGGATAGAAAACTGGCTAGAACAACGGTTTCAGCGTGTAGGAATCAATGGCTCCATGTCAAGTTGGCAGGCAGTAACGAGTGGTGTGCCCCAGGGGTCGGTCCTGGGGCCAGTTCTGTTCAATGTTTTCATTAATGATCTGGATGATGGGATAGATTGCACACTTAGTAAGTTTGCAGATGATACCAAACTGGGGGGAACGGTAGACACCCTAGAGGGCAGAGACAGGATTCAGGGAGACCTAGACAAACTGGAGCAGTGGGCCAAGAGGAATCTCATGAGGTTCAACAAGGATAAGTGTAAAATCCTGCACTTGGGACGAAAAAACCCCATGTACTGCTACAGGCTGGGGAGTGATCAGCTAAATAGCAGCACTGGAGAAAAGGACCTGGGAGTCATGGTGGATGGGAAGCTGGATATGAGTCAGCAGTGTGCTCTTGCTGCCCAAAAGGCCAATGGCATACTGGGCTGCATCAGAAGAAGTGTTACCAGCAGATCGAGGGATGTGATCATTCCCCTCTATTCTGCACTAGTGAGGCCACATCTGGAATACTGTGTCCAGTTTTGGGCTCCCCACTACAAAAAGGACATGGACAAATTAGAGAGAGTCCAGAGGAGGGCAACCAAAATGATCAAAGGGCTGGAGCACAAGCCCTATGAAGAAAGACTGAAGGAACTAGGCTTATTTAGCCTGCAGAAGAGAAGACTGAGGGGGGATTTGATAGCAACCTTCAACTACTTGAAGGGTTGCTCCAAGGAGGAGGGAGCTCGACTGTTCTCGGTGGTAACAGAGGGCAGAACGAGAACCAATGGTTTCAAGTTACAGCTGGGGCGGTCCAGGCTGGATATTAGGAAAAACTTCCTTACTAGGCGAGTGGTGAAGCAGTGGAATAAGCTGCCTAGGGAGGTGGTGGAATCTCCATCTCTGGAGGTGTTCAAGTCCCAGCTGGACAAAACACTGACTGGGATGATCTAATGGGAGTGGTCCTGCTTTTTTTGGCAGGGGGTTGGACTAGATGACCTTGTGGGGTCCCTTCCAACCCTATGATTCTATGATTCTATGATTCTATTAAAAAGATTTTTAAAATAAAGTTTCCACATAGCAAAGGTCAGACCATTGCCCTCCTCTTTCAGATTAGTCCTACCTTAGCTTTCTCCCAAACCAGGCAAAATACATGCTCATTTTATACAGCAACCAAATGGTATTGTGAGCAGAACTTGGAGAAGGTATACAATATCCTGTTTATTTACTGCATGGATTATAAGACAGCATTCACTTGAAAAACAGAACTAAATCTAGCTAATTCAAGTATAATTCACTTTGGAAAACACACACAAAAAAAGGAAGTCGCACCTTTTTTTTCTCCTGCAAATATTCATTCCATGCAAATTCCAATAGAGGAAGTACTACAGGCTCTGCAATCTCCGTTGGAAAATTCAGCCTTAGAGCCTAGATTTTCAAAATAAAAGAAATATTTACTTGCAGGAAGTTTAATTAAGAATTCTCTCATTACTTGTTGTATTCTCTTATTGAAACAGACCAAGGCTCTGTTTTAGTTTGCAAATTTCATGGCAGTTCTTTCATACCTGTAACACAGCTCCCAACAGTAACACACTTTTACATAACTACTTTTAAAATTAGGGTTTTTAGCACTTATAAAAGGTGCTGCCTTCCAAACATTAATTAGCTACACTCATACTACCTCAGTTAGGGAGTAGATAAGGAGATGGGGAAACTGCCATACAGATGTTACCAATCTCTGTGCACCCATAATTTGCAAGTGCTTAAAATCTTGCAAGAGCAGTCCCCAAGCCATAGATTCCTGAATTCTAGTCCTTAGGGAACATTCCAGTCAGGCCATTTGGGTTCAGCCCCTGGAAGGCAGAATTGTTTCCAGGAATATATTTTCTAGACCTTTATTAAGCCTGGTTACCAGCGTCACAATAATAATTTGTATTTCCATAGTACCTTCTATCTAAGAATCTCAAAATTTGTTTAAAAAATGAATAAATTAAAGGCCATGATCCTGTGGTGCTTTACACAGATCACGGGACAACAGCCAAGGTAGCTAGGCTTTGGAGGATCATCCCAGTACAGGTGGCATGTCATCTACTCAGCCCCTACTTCTTGATGTGAAAGCAGGAGTCCATAGCCAAAGAAAAGGGAACATGAACAATATATACCTTCTCCACCCAGGCGCTGTACCTGCCCCTTAACAGATGGTGTAATTTAGACTGCCCTAAATAAAGCCACAAGCTCAGCAGTCAGCCTGTTTAGGATTTGAATAGCATACCAGCCACATTTGCACATCTCACCCTGAGCTGCCCAATGTGATCCTTAGATATAACCAAGGACCCGGGTCTAATTCACCCAACGTGTCTGGCAAGGTAGGTATTTTATAACTGAGGAGACTGAAGTGCAGAGAAATCTTAAATAACTTGCTTACTGTTGCCAGACAATTCAGATAATGATTCATTATATTTAAAATCTTGAATGGCATCCCAATATGCAATAAATACTGTAGAAAAAATAACTGAAGGACCCCCAACCACCACACATTTGACAACAAAACACTGTTTGAGCAATACGCAGACACCAACGTGAAAGAAACATTATAGATGAGATTAAATTATAAACTCTGAAGGACCAAATGTAAAATTCTAAATCTCTATTTCCTAAAAATATCAAGAACCACAAACATTCTCCTAATTTGCTTTTAATGAGGAGTAATAATGCTGGCTGCTCTTTCTGCGATTTCCTGTCCTAGAGCCTAACGGAATCTAATACGGGAAGCAAGAGTGTCAAAAACTGTCTGCTTTCTTTGACTGTTGCAACAATGACCTGAGAGTTACCTCTGCTGTCGACTTTGCCACGTGGAACACAGGGTCTTTAAGAAGGCCCACCACTTCCAGCTGGTGCAACTGCAGGGGACCCATGGCATCCTCACCCCACTGCACACACAGTCTCTCTTGGCTTTTCTTCCTTTGCTGCTGCACTGTGGGCTGCCTACCCTCCCTTCAGGTCAGCTGGAGAAGGGAGTGTAAACAGAACTCTGCTCACCATAGCAACTCCAATGACAGCCCTAGTGCTCTCAAAGTTGTATTACAAGCCAAAAAGATAGATACTCTGCCTGCACATGCGTATACATATCCTGGTGCTGGTGGAGAGCGGGGTTTATTTGTGAGGAGGGCAAGGATATCTGCTTTTTCACTGGTGTTTTAACGACATGCTGCTAGATCTTTAATGGCATCCTACAGTGGTCTCCTTGAGACAGAAGCGCACAACACACAGTCAGCTAGAATAGTCACACAGAAAATGAAATAAAGACAGTAGTGAAACTAACAAAAATACCCCCCCAAATGAACAAAAAAGGAAAGGTAAAGACAAATAAATAGAAATAAAATGTTTAGTTTTTTTCTTCCCACAAGAGTGATGCTTCACACTAAAATCTCTCTCCACAATTAACATACACCTAGTTATGGAGCTAGGTGGTTATATCTGCGAACAGAGGACTGCAAACAGGGGAGTTTGTGAGGGAGTTTGAGGAGGAGTTTGGTGAGGCTAAAATGGTGAAGAGGAGCCGCACTGCTTGTGCCAGTGCCCCTGCTGTTTCCTTTGCCACTGTTTGTAGCCAGACAGACTGTCTGTCCATGGATATCTCCACCCAGATCCTGGTGTGGATTTGCAAGGACTGTGGCCTTCATTTTCCTGCCACTGATGATCAGGCTAGGGAGATGAGCCTATGTGATAGGTGCCTTCTGGTGGCATCTCTCCAGAAACAGGTAGGAGAGTTACAGGAGGAGGTGTCACGACTCCGGGATATATATGCCCTGGAAAAGTTCCTTGACAGTGTCCACGATGAGACCTGCAAGGAGGAGGTCCCTATCCCGGTGCCACGGGCTACTGCCACAGCTCTGGTAAAGGATGGGATGCCTATGGCAGAGGGAGGAAAGTGGCAGCTGGTCACCTCTGGCCATAGACAGTGCTCCACGCCTGCTCACATCCCACCATCCATTGTGGTGAGGAACCGTTATGAGGTGCTGGACACGGTGAAGGAGGTAGAGGAGAGGCCATCCACCCCAAAGGCTGGGGAGATCACAGCCACCTCACCTAAGAGGAAACGTAGGGTTGTGGTGATTGGGGACTCCCTCCTGAGAGGAACGGAGGCACCCATCTGTCGCCCTGACAAGGCCTCTAGGGAGGTATGCTGCTTGCCAGGTGCCCGTATCCGAGATGTTACGGAGGGACTGTCAAAAATCATCCGCCCCTCAGACTACTACTCCATGCTTCTTATCCATGTGGGTACCAATGATACTGCGAGAGGTGATCCTCAGCAGATCAAAGGTGACTTCAGGGCTCTGGGAGCGAGGGTGAAGGAGTTTGGAGCACAGGTGGTGTTCTCATCAATCCTTCCAGTCAAGGCTAGAGGCCTGAGGAGAGACAGATGCATCCTAGAGGTGAATGCCTGGCTGCGAAGATGGTGTGGTCAGGAGGGATTTGGCTTCCTTGACCATGGAGTCCTGTTTCAGGGCAGAGGACTGATAGGCAGAGATGGCCTTCACCTGTCCAGGAAGGGGAAGAGAGTATTTGGGCACAGACTGGCTGACCTAGTGAGGAGGGCTTTAAACTAGGTTCGAGGGGGGAGGGGGACCAAAGCCCACAGGTAAGTGGTAATGTGGGAGATCTGGGGGAAGGGATGGAACTTGGGAGGTGCTGGGATTCTAGTACGAGAAATAAAGGAGAAGGTAGTTGGAACATGGGGGGGGGGATCAAATAATTGTCTTAAATGTTCCACTGAAGCCCCAACACATGAGGAGAGTGAGGGAGGACTCCTCCAAGAAAAAATGCAAGGAGGTTCATGTAATAGAATTGAAAACCAAACTGACAAAGTAGGGCAATTGAGCGGGTACCTTAGGTGCCTATGCACTAATGCGAGGAGCCTGGGAAATAAACAGGAAGAATTGGAAGTACTAGCGCAGACAAGGAACTATGATATCATAGGAATAACGGAGACGTGGTAGGATAGTCTGCATGACTGGAGCTCTGCCATGGATGGATATAAACTGTTCAGGAAAGACAGGCAGGGAAGAAGAGGGGGAGGAATAGCACTATACGTAAAAGAGCTCTATGACTGCTCAGAGCTCCATTATGGAAGTGGAAGTGTGCCAGTAGAAAGTCTGTGGGTTACACTGAGAGGGGAAAGCAACAAGGGGGATGTTGTGTTGGGTGTCTGCTATAGACCACCAGACCAGAAGCAGGAGGTGGATGAGGTGTTCTATGGACAACTAGTGGAACCTTCTAGATCACAGGCCCTGGTGCTGATGCGGGACTTCAATTACCCTGACATCTGCTGGGAGGCCAATACAGCAGTGCATGGGCAATCCAGGAGATTTTTAGAGTGTTGGGGACAACTTTCTAGTACAAATGCTTGAGGAACCAACTAGGGGCCTTGCACCTCTTGACCTGCTGCTCACAAACAGGGAAGAATTGATCAGGGATGTAGAGGTAAATGGCAAGCTAGGAAGTAGTGACCATGACATGGTTGAGTTCGGGATGCTGATGGAAGGAAGGAAGGAAAGAAGCAAAACAAAAACCCCGGACTTCAAAAGAGCAGATTTTGGCTCCCTCAGGGAACTGATGGGCAGGATCCCTTGGGAAGCTAATCTGAAGGGAAAAGGAGTCCAAGAAAGTTGGTTATATTTTAAAGAAACCCTGCTAAGGGCACAGGAAGTTGCCATTCCAGTTAGAAGAAAGAACAAATATGTGAGGCAGCCAGAATGACTTAGCAGAGAACTCTGCTCTGAGCTTAAACATAAAAAGGAAGCTTACAGGAAGTGGAAGCTTGGTCAGATGACCAAGGAGACATATAAAGATATTGCTAGGGACTGCAGGGATAAAATCAGAAAGGCCAAAGGGCAAATGGAGCTGCGGCTAGCAAGGGATGTAAAGGGTAACAAGAAGGGGTTCTACAAGTATGTTAATAACAAGAAGAGGATCAGGGATGGTGTAGGTCCCTTGCTGAATGGGGCAGGCATCCTCGTGACAGAGGATGAAGAAAAAGCTGAAGTACTCAATGCTTTTTTTGCTTCAGTTTTCACAGGTAGGGTCAGCTCCCAGCCCACTACCATGGGTGTGGCAGATGGGAGAGAAGAAGAGAGGCCCTTGGTGACAGAAGGTCAGGTTAGGGACTGCTTAAAGAAGCTGGATGTGCACAAGTCCATGGGGCCGGATGAACTGCATCCAAGGGTGCTGAGGGAATTGGCCGATGAGATAGCAGCACCTCTGGCTGTTATCTTTCAAAACTCATGGAGAACGGGGGAGGTGTCAGAGGATTGGAAAAAAGCAAATGTAGTGCCTATTTTCAAGAAAGGGAAAAAGGAGGATCCAGGGAACTACAGACCACTCAGCCTCACCTCAATCCCTGGCAAAATTATGGAGCAGATTCTCAAAGAATCCATCCTCAAACACTTAGAGGAAAATAAAGTGATCAGGAACAGTCAGCATGGATTTACCAAGGCTAAATCATGCCTGACCAATCTCATTTCCTTCTATGATCAGATGACTGGTTTTGTGGATGCAGGAAGAACCGTTGATGTGATATAACTTGATTTTAGCAAGGCTTTTGACACAGTTTCCCACAGCATTCTCATTGGCAAATTAAGGAAGTATGGGTTGGATAGGTGGACTGTAAGGTGGATAGAAAAGTGGCTAGATCAATGGTTTCAGCATGTAGGAATCAATGGTTCCATGTCTAGCTGGCAACCAGTCACTAGTGGTGTGCCCCAGGGGTCGGTCCTGGGGCCGGTTCTGTTCAACATTTTCATCAATGATCTGGATGATGGAATAGACTGCACTCTCAGTAAGTTTGCGGATGACACCAAGCTAGGGGGAACAGTAGACATGTTGGAGGGCAAGGACAGGATTCAGGGAGACCTAGATAAATTGGAACAGTGGACCAATAAAAATCTTATGAAGTTCAATAAGGACAAGTGTAAAGTCTTGCATGTGGGACGAAAAAACCCCATGCACTGCTACAGGCTGGGAAACATTCAGCTAAGTAGCAGCAGTGTAGAAAAGGACCTGGGGGTCATGGTGGATGGGAAGCTAGATATGAGTCAGCAGTGTGCTCTTGCTGCCAAAAAAGCCAATGGCATACTGGGCTGCATCAAAAGAAGTATTACCAGCAGATCAAGGGATGTGATCATTCCCCTCTATTCTGCACTGGTGAGGCCACATCTAGAATACTGTGTTCAGTTTTGGGCTCCCCACTACATAAAGGACAGGGACATGCTAGAGAGAGTTCAGAGGACGGCAGCCAAAATGATTAAAGTGCTGGAGCACAAGCCCTATGAGGAAAGACTGAAAGTATTAGGCTTATTTAGTCTACAGAAGAGAAGATTGAGGGGGGATTTGATAGCAACCTTCAACTACTTGAAGGGATGCTCCAAGGAAGATGGAGCTCGACTATTCTCGGTAGTAAAGGAGGACAGAACGAGGACCAATGGTCTCAAGTTGCAGTTAGGGAGGTTGAGGCTGGATATTAGAAAAAACTTTTTTACTAGGCAAGTGGTGAAACATTGGAATGAGCTGCCAAGGGAGCTGGTGGAGTCTCCATCTTTGGAGGTGTTTAAGGCCCGGCTGGACAAAACCATGACTGGGATGGTTTAGTGGGAGTGGTCCTGCCTCTGGCAGGGGGTTGGACTAGATGACCTATGAGGTCCCTTCCAACCCTAGGATTCTATGATTCTATGATCTGTATGTGCACCTGCCTTTCACTATTTGCACAGTTAAAATTCAAATTTTATTTTAAAATTTGCACAAGAAAATTTATCTGTCTTTAACTAGTTATATAGTTCTTATTATCATGGTATCTCATAGACTCAAACTTGAAGAGACCAACATGATCATCTCATTAGTGGCTGTTCAATCCATGGCCAGGTGGGGGGCAGAATGCAGCCCACTAAAGGCAGCTGTCTGCTCGCTAGGCACAGCAGTGCCCCCCCCCACCAGCTGGAGTCAAGGAGCAGCCCCACCTCTCCAATCCTCTGCCAGCTGGGACCAGCCCCTTCCCTCCTCAGCCCTGCACTGCATTGTACCAATTGGGACTTGGGCCAGAGGCGGGTGTCCAAGATCAGCCCACTTCTGGCTGGGAGGGGATGCTGCTCCAGCTGCACCAGTGCAGCTTGTGCAACTCCCGTCCCTCTGGGAGACCAATTCCCCTCTTTTGCCCGAGAACCCTGTCCCCCTCACATGCCTAGCGGGAGCACAGGCCAGGCCAGCACCCCCAGTCAGCTAGGACATTTCTCTGTGATGTGCAGCAGTTGCCTGAGAGAGTCTGGCTGGGGGAAGAAGGCTACCCACCCTGATGAGTGAACCAGAGCCCCTCGTTCCCCCCCGCCAAGTTTCCAAACCAGTTCATTTGGGTACAGTCTGGCAGCCAGCCCAGGGCAGGGAGGTGAAGCCACTTCCCTCAGCCAAAGCTCAAATTTTCAAACACAGAAACCCCCTTGCAAATCTCATCTGCTGTGTGAAAGGGGAAACTGAGGCACAAAACCTTGTAGCCTTCATGATTAAGCATCAGAGTGAATGCACTCTAGAAAACGTAACTGTTTATGCTAAGTTAACATGTAGGCCAGATCCTGGAGTTACTGTAGTGGTTCACCAAGCATTGACTAAATTACTAACTTTTGTCAAAGCATACATTGATATTTGGGCATTACAGAAATTTGATATAAACATAATTCATATTCAGGGCAAAAAGAATCTTTTAGGTGGGGCCTTGCCAAGATTAAGGAGCCCTTAAATGTATTCAGGAGCTTGGATTACTCCCTAACACACCAATCTCATGTTGGTGTGTCATGCTAGGCCCAAGGATTCCTTTCTGTAAGTTCACCCATCTTCGAAGCATCTGAGGAAGTGGGATTTCCTCCCACGAAAGCTCATGCGAAAAACAAATCTGTTAGTCTCAAAGTGCCACACGACTCCTTGCTGTTTTTTTGCTGGACTAGACTAACACGGCTATCCCTTTGAATATTGACAGACCAAACCTGACCTTTGAAGACACATTATAGGAAAACCCAACGATAGTGAGAGTCATTCCTTACAGGTACACTAGAACTTTGATATGCAAGTGTGTTGTTGGTAGTTATCTGATGATGTTTACATCTATCTTGTGAGAGGTTAGCAAGGTAGATAAACTGTTTTTCTGTCTATTACTGTTGTTTTCATTAAGACGTTAAAAGGGAATATTAACATCTAGATGGACCTTTGCTGTAAAATGTAACTTGTCAATTTTACTAATGCAGCTAATTACCAATGGTGCCTAAGAAGTGAGGTTTTACTTCAAAGCAGAGCTTAAAGTGGCGTTTTGCTGCCCGGGGCACATTCTGATCAGAACGCACCCCTTCTCATTAGCGGGGCTCAGAGCTGGAGCCACAAAGCCACCCCTTTTATAGCTTGGCTCTATTGAGCTGCCTCGGCCCACCTGGGGCTGTGCCCCAGCCCCGCTTCAAAGTACAATATTGTCCACTCAAGGAAGCATCTGTAAATATCATGAGAACTTGCGGGGTTATGGCTGTCTATCATCTGAAGAACTATTGAGTAAAGGTCAAGCATCACTTTCATCAAAAGCCCATGAGGAAATTACCTGAAAGGGCCCACTTTGTTACAACTATAAAGCAGGCTTGCAGCATAATAGGATTGCAAGATTTAGATTTCAAAACCAGCCTGGAATCACCCTGCTAATTTTCATGGGAGAATTAGAACAGATGCTGTACATGGACTATTTAGTTTTTTTATTTTTCTGGACTGGATTTCTAATAATTGAAGTTGTGGGACTGAGACCCATCCAGGTATGGGATGTGCACCCAAGTTGCTATACAAGCCTCAATTTTACTGGAAACCTAATACATATGAACCTTCAAATCATTTGTGTGTGTCTGATTCAACTTTACAGGGACCTGGAATACGGCTGATCCTTTCACATCAGGAGAGCCTTTTAGGTAAAGAACATGGGAGTTTTAAGTAACTTATCTCTTTACTACACCCTGTGTCTGATTGAGGCCAGAGACTGAAACGAGTCTGTCTGTAGTTTGTTTTGCCTTCTTGATGAACAGTGTGGGGAACCATGAACACGCCTTGTGTTTGTTGGGAAGTCTGACTTCAGTGTTACCCACCATAGCAAGGAGAATCTGCTTTCATTTTGCAGCCTGCCCTGCCCTTGGCTATCGTAGGCATGGAGGGGTCACACAGGTAGTGTTGCTCTGATACGATTAAAAAGATGCAAACCCAAACTGCTAAGCTCCAAAGGGGCAGCCATGTTAGTCTAGTTCAGTAAGACAAACAAGGAGTTCTGGAGCACTTGAAAGACTAACAAATTTATTTGTTACATGAGCTCTCATGGGAGAAACATCCCACTTTGTCAGAAGCTTTGAAGATGGGGGAACTTACAGATTGCAAGGAAACAAATGCAGGGAAGTGTAAGTCATGGGAACAGGTCACACTGTAATGCAAATCAAAGCAGTTGTAAAGATTCAAATACTGGGGAACAGCATATAGAGGAAGATGAGGTCAAATCACCTGTTGTAATGAGAGAAAAATCCAAATTCCCTATTAAGCCCCGAAGCAATGCACAGGTAATTTGACCTTCCTTTCTTCTCTATGCTGTTCCCCAGTATTTGATACAACTCTTCAGATTTGCTGTTACAATGTGACTTGCTCCTATGACTTATACTTCCCTGCATTCATTTCCTCCCATTCTGTAAGGTCCCACATCTTCAAAGTGTCTGACAAAGTCGGATTTTCTCCCATGAAAGCTCATGCAATAAATAAATTTGTTAGTCTTTAAGTGCTACAGGTCTCTGTTTTAAACCTCAACTCAACTACCTTTTAATCATGTATGTAAAGTTTGCCTCTATCACTCAGCTCTCTTAAACCCACATTCATGTATTTCATAACAGTAATGCACATTCTCTCTGAATAGTACCTCTAAATAGGATTATTAAGTGTTCAAACAGTACACAGCTGTGGTATAATAAAGCTTCACTGGTTAGGTTGACAGTTATAAATCATACCTCCTGACGAACCATTCAGTTAGAAAGAAGAGAATTCACAAATTCTAGAGGATTGCCAGACAATGAACCCTTAGGTTCCCCTAATCATGCAGGGTATGTCTATATCAACAGTGGCAAAATCGCTGCTGTCAGCCCGGCATTCCGGGAGCACTTAACAGAGTCTGAACTCACTGCTGTGGTCCCAGAAGTCAGCACTGGAGGTTCTGGCCCGCAGGAGATGTAGGAGAAAGCCGACCGCAAGGGATTGTGCAGACTACAGTCCAGTGCATGGTGCAGTGACTAAGTTGGTATCTCGTGCTGACAGCCTCAATTATAATAATGAGGGTCATACATACAAGTTAATTTTGTTAGTTTCAAAGGCTGCCACAAGGTCCAGGTCATAGATTCATATAAGGGCAGAAGGGACCACTGTGATCATCTAATCTGACCTCCTGTGTCAGAGCCTGTTGAATTTCCTTGAATTAATTCTAGTTGGCATGGCACTGCAACATATCTTTCAGAAAAGCATCCAATTTCCATTTAAAGATTTCCAGTGATGGAGAATCCACCACAGGCCTTTGTAAATTTTTCAGTAGTTAATTACCCATATTGTTAAAAATCTTGTGCCTTATTTCTAGTCCAAATTTGTCTAGCTTCACCTTCTAGCCGTAAGATCTTGTTACCTTTGTTAGATTGAAGATCCCTATACAGTACTATCAAATTTCTGTTTCCCATACTTGTATATTATGAACAAAATATCCCTTACATTCTATTAGTTAAGATAGACTCAAACAGTTTTTTACTATAAAGCATGCTCTCCAATCCTTCAATTATTTGAGTTCCACCTCTCCATTCCGTTATTTTGCTGAGGATTAATGTCAGGCTTGTAATTACCTGCATCATCTTGTATTTACCCGTTTTTGATATTGGCACAGCTTCAGGTCTTTCAGACTTTGAAAAGCTGCACAATATTCCAAGAGTTGTTGAAAATCAGTATTAGTGGTCCATGTTGATCATGAGGTTCGTTGCCTTGACTGTAGGCCCTGGGAACTGCGGAGAGTATTGTCTGAGTGGAAGGTTATGGTCATTTTTCTTGGAAGTGAACCTACACCAAAGGTGCACACTGAAAGCGTCATGTTAAACTGATTTGGTGAAATGGCTGACCACATGCATTCATTAAAATCTACTTTACAGCAGTTTAGTTTTTCTCCTATAAATTGCTGCTTTTTGTGAATTTAAGTGAATTTTTGGTTCCTGTCTTTACTTAAACACATCTATTTCGCTTCACAGTGTTTAGTGTTCCAACACAGAGTCCTATCATATGGTGGAACAAGTCTTGTCACTAACAAAAGAGGCGTGTCTTTAACATGTTAACTAGTGTTTTAAATCCTAGTGCAGACATGGCAGTTCAGTTTTAACTTGTTAACTAGTTGAGGTCAGTATAGTAAGCCTTTATCTTGCCCAGCTAATTGCCTTGTCTATACTAGGATTTTAACACCTTTAAAAATATACTTTTTTCCTCATGTAGGCATGACCACATTAGCTAAGAGCCCTGCAAAGTGTGGTATGTTGAATCTAAGTGGCAAGACTGCCTTATTTCTGTGGTACATTAGAAATTCTATTGCAGCTTCAGGTAAACTCTAAAACGCAAGTAAAACATAATGAGTCAAGTATGAGGAAAAAAATCTGTATAAAGCTGCACATTGGAACCATGCTTGTTACCAGGTAATCCCCAATTATCCGGAATATAGCTAAGAATAAAACTTGAGGGCACCAATCTAGCATCCAATGTCAAAATGGTCCTTTGATCCACCTCATATCTGAAATTCTTGATGCAAAGGCATTCCCAAAACACTTGAGCTAATGCAGCACCATCATTTATGAGGCCCTCTACCATTAAGCCTCCCTGAGGATTACTATGTTCAAAAAAAGTTTGTTGATGAATAAGTCATAGTCTCAGGCCTGTGGTTGCTTTAACATTAGATAACTGTATTCCAACGGGTCGAGGATAGTTGTGTCCCAAAATCTCTATTCCAAGCAACTGTTAAATTATCCATTTTTAGCAGGGTATTTTGTGCCAGAAAGTCATAATAGGGTATGCTGGCTGAGTAAACCCAGGAAATTTCCTCTGAAATAACAAAATCTGGAGTTCCCAATGCATCCAGCCCAAATACATTTGTAAATCACTGCTTTAATGGGAGATATTTCCACGCTCTGCTGCAGAGCAAGTCAAACTGCATCTGAAGACATACAAATGGTTTATCATTGTCAACAAGGTACAATACAGCCATAATTCCCCTCTCTGTCCAATCCTTCACATCAGTTTCAAGGAGAGGAGAGTTCCATAGGAAGAATGGATAGAAGCAGAACTTTCAAGCCAGGTTTAACCAAGCCTGCCTTTACAGCTTTTAGTGTGGGATGTGCGGAACATATCTATAATTTAATTGCAGTGCCTGACAAAGGGAGAGAGGGTTTATCAATTCTTGTTCAATCTGTATCCAAGGTAGGTCTGTGCAATAACCTCTAACAGCTCCCAGAAAGATGTGTGGTTTAACAGAAAGGAGATGGGAAAACAAAATCATCCAAGAAATAAGGGGGGATATAATTTGTTCAGAACCAGTCCCAAAAGTTCCTAGCACCCAAAAGGAACATTATGAAAAATGTTATGGAATTGCTTAAAATAAATCTAAGGAATTGAAATAGGGTAACACCCAAGGACATACAAAATTCTGGGAAAGGCATTTGTTTTAAGTATGTTAGTTTGGTTAATAAATTAATCAATTACTCCCCAAATTGAAAGCCAATGGACTAATAATTGGTTCTATATTTATCTCTGGGACTTCCTGAATACTACTGGGACTCAGCATTCCTATATATTTCATATGATGAGTACCACAAAGTCCCAATCTGACAAAAGGCCTTTGTGGGCATATTTGGGTTAGCTAGGCCTTTTAAAATGCCACCTTTTTTTTTTGTCCAGTGAAATGCATAGGTTGAGATTGTCTTTAGTTTACGGTGTATTCATTTAAAAACTAAGTTTACACACCTTTTATAACTCTCCTTTTGTTTATATTATACAAATCTCCATTTTGAATGTTCACTAACTGGCGTATCTTTCTAAAACTTCAATCTAACAAATCTGTTTTCAGTCAGGCATGAGTATGGCAGATGCTGTGGCCTGTTCTCATTTACACTTAAATACTGCAATACTGTTAAGAGTAGATAAAATTGCACCATGCAACTCTACATAGTCTAACTTCCTCCTTTCACTTTTGTTTTAGAAACAGCTCCATCTGTTTTACTGGAGGGTTCTAAGATATTAAGGGTTGTTCCTGTAATTTTGGGATAGATAACTACATTAGAGGAAGTAGTTATAGTTCCAGACACACTTTTTTTTTCCTTTTTAAAATTAAAGTATCAGTTAAAGGATAAATTAATGTAACAGCATCTGCACCTTACCAAACTGACATTTTTAGATTTGCATTATTGTAAGCCTTATGTGTTTTTAAGACAAAACAAAAACAAATATTTGCTCCCACTTTGTTACAAACTAAATATAGAATTTGGTTTTGTATAGCATCTTTCAGAGTCGCATCATCTGAAAATTAGATGCAGCATAAGCCATTTCAGCAACTTGCCAAACAGTAGTGTTAAATCAGGAACATTTAACAGGAATGTAGGCAGTTGGCAGTATGTGACCCACCTGGAGGGTCCCTCCTGCTGGTGTTACTGGAGAATCACTCTAGTTGCCCCCTCCTGGTGGTCTCTGCTCTGCCCTCTTGTGCATGCCAAACTCTGCTTGAGTCCTCTCCTGGGGCCTTAGCCTACCGGCCAAGTTCTCTGTCTCATTGCCACTTCTGGGGTATAGTCCAGCCTGCTCTGGTCCAGTTCACTAAATAAAATCAATGGCCTGCGAGCCTGTGCCACTCCTGGCACTCCAGGGGTGGAATGGGGGGAGCAGACACACCTGGGCCCACCTAGTTCTCTGGGACCCTGCCCAGGGACACTAAGTGCCTCCACTGAGGCCTTCCATATCCTTCCAGCCTCTCTCTTCACCTGTCAATTCACTGGGCCTCTTACCCTGCAGCTCCTCAGTCACACACAGCTCCTTACTACCCTGGAGTCCAGACGCTTAGAGCCCTGCACTGATACAAATAAGTGGATCCATATCCGATATGCATCTACAAGAAATGGTCCACAGATATCCATGTTGTATCCGCACATGCGGATATAAGGCGGATATCCGTGGATTTTCAGGGCTCTACAGATGCTGTCTGCTCCTGGTTCTTTGCCCCAGACCACTGCTCCAGCCTCTGCTTGTCTTCAGGATTCCTGGCTCCTGGTCAGCACTGAGCATGTGCACTTGGATCTCTCTAGGGTGCTGACGCCTGCAGCCCCTGACTGGCTCACGGCCACTAACAGCTGAAAGGCTGTCACACACAGGCCCTCTTTAACCCTGTGTGCACCAGAGTGGGGTAAATACTCTGCTACAAGGAACAAATTAGAATAGAATCATAGGTTTGGACAGAACCCCTTGAGATCATCAAGTCCAAGCCCCTGGGGCTTGAACCCAGGATGTTCTACGTAGTAAGCAGAGGTGCTAGCCACTACACTATTTGCAGGGCTAGGCTTAGCAGTTAATACATTTTAATGATCCATTTCAGAAATGAAGGATGGCTTATGCACCACTCATTTTCTTGCAAGACTATGTATAGTAACTTACAGATGTGAACTGTCTACTAGCATAAAAATGTATTTATGCAAAAAAAATTACTTCCCTAGGCACTCTGCTCCTTTGTGGATACTGAAGAAATTGTATTGTACAGTATTTATTTTTAAAACAATGAAGTGTAGTAGAGAGAAAGTACATCAGATGGTTATAATGCAAGAAAGAGAGGACAGTCAGTTTCCAGAGGAGTAGCCATGTTAGTCTAGTTCAGCAAAACAAAAAAGGAGTCTTGTGGCTCTTTAGGCTATGTCTACACCTAAAACCTTAGTTTGGACTTGCTTAGTCCAAACTAAGTAGTTCGAAATTAGTTCAAACTAACTGCGTTTTTTTTAGTTCAAACTAACTTCTTAGTTTGAACTAAAAAAGTGCAGCTAATTCAAATTAAGAAGTTAGTTTGAACTTAAAAAATGTTGTTAGTTCGAACTAACCGCTAGTTTAAACTTACTGTTCGAACTAGCATGTCTACCTTGGGCTAGCTCAAACAAAATATGCAAATAAGTTTGAACTAACCAGCTTGTTCAAACTAACCAGCTGAACTAACTAGTTCGAACTAAGCTTTGTTTAGTTTGAACTAAAAAATAGTTTAGTTTGAACTAGACAAAGCCTAGTGTAGACAGGGTTCAAATTAGTTTGATTTAAGACTCCTTAATTTGAACTAATTTGTTAGTGCAGACATAGCCTCGAAGACAAACAAATTTATTTATCGCATAGGCTTTCGTGGGACAGAAATTTTCAATTTAAATACTGTCGGATAACAAAACTAGCCTGTAGAACTCACTGTTGTAGGACATCTCAGAAGCCAAGAAACTTGGTGGGATCCAAGAGCAAACAGGTCATTTATACAGGTAATGAGAACACCCAGAATTACCAAATAAATAAAATAAATAAATAAATAGTAAACAAGAATACCAGAATTTTAAAAGCAAGCCTCTGCATAATGGAGGTTAGGATGAAATTCACTCTGGGATGGTTATTCAGTTCTTGTACCTATCCTATGAAGCAACTGGTATACCTGCAGTTGGAAACAGGATGAGAGCTCTGTGTTCTGATCTAGTAAATTCTGGTACAGGAAATTAGAAAAAAAACATGGTTTCCTATTCCTAGGAACAGCCAGAAAAAAAGGACCAACTGCAGTATTTTAAAGCAACAGGGTGTAAAATTTGTGGGTTATTCTCTTGAAATCCACAGATCATGGCCTTTTCACAGCTCAGCTCCTAGTTTTACAAAATAGTGAGCTGTTGCAATGAAACGAAACCCTCTTTTTATAAGGACAGTATCTAGTAAGTACTACCACAAGATTGTGCTGTCACACTACTGACTTTTTAGGCATTACTTAAAAGATTAAAACCACAGTATATATGCTCTTTCATGAAGTTGAACAACCAGGGATTTATATTACACAATCTTCTAGAATTTAACCTAAGAAAGCTGTGACCAGTTTCCTCCACAACACACTTAGGACTTTACATAAACATGTCTCATTCCTGAATAAACCAGAAAAGTACCATAGGGTATAAAAGTTGCTAACACTTTTAGGGACAAGTACCAAAGACTTGTAAAGTGAAATCTGACACAACACAATATTTTATATGTGCTGCAGTATTAAGACTAAACCAAATTTTATTTTGCAACGGCATTACAAGCAAAACAACTATTTTATTATGTAAAGATTGTTTTAATGTTAAATAATAATTTCCCAGACAAAATAGGTAGTTTTATTTTTGATTTAGGTTCTTGCAGCATCAAAATCTTTACTTCCGGATTACAATTACAATATGTTCTATTTCTTCTTTGTTAATGGCTTTCCAGGTTACATATACAGACAATATTTCTCCATTTTGGGAGGGAATTTTGCTAATGAATCAGGTTAAACACCATAGCAGTTATACAATTGGAGGTTAAATAGGGAAATCCTTTTCAGAATTAAATCCCTCACCCCCATCACTTCCCCTCCTCACCTTAACTTACACAAAAGTTGGTACAGTTCCTTGGAGAAAATGATATATGTCTTATTTAAATAACAGCAGCACATTCACAGAAGTCAGTTGAATGCTTTGTATCTGCAAGATGGCTAACACCCACAAATGAGAATTCATAACAATGGTGCAGAAAGCCAGTTAAATAGGACACTTCCTTTAAAAAATCCAATGTAAATATTAAGAGTACAAGTTGGATTTTATCATGTTTAAAACTACAAATACAATGAGATATCTATACACATCACAGGTGACAGTTTTAATCACTGCCTCAAACTTAACTGCTGTAGCTAGCCAACTGACATTTCACAGGACTTTTACATACCAGTGCATGAATTCCAAACTGTAAAGAACATTCTCTTCCACAGCTTTTCTTTCTGGAATGTCTCTTCAATACCATTTCAGCTCTTTTCCACTAGAAGTCAGGCATTACTAATGTAAACTGCACAGATCTAATGTCAACAAAAACCAGCACTTCTTTTAAAATCTATTTAGAAATGTGCCATTTTTGTAGTTCATTTTCTGGAGTGATTTTATTCATTGTCTCAATAACAAAGAACAAATATTACTTTTATTAAAAGTAATGTTACATTCTGATCTCAACATATAAAAATAATAATAATTTTAACCTAAACTAAGACAGTCTTGACCGGGGGGGGAGGGGGGGGCACAAACCAAAAAACCAACCACACACTTCATAGATCTATAGTGGCTCAGGTCAGAAGATATTCAGAGTGCTTTGAAGAGAAGCTTAGGCATTAACCCCATTTTGAGTATAAGGAAACTAGGACACTGAGAGGTCAAGTGACTTGCCCAAGGTCACACAGATCAGAGGCAGAGCCAAGAACAGCACGCAGGCTTTCTAGTACTACACACTAATCACTATGTCTCACTGCCTTTACTTTAAGTGCGCTGATTCAAACATTTGTTTGGGGAATGGGAATTGCACAACAAAGTAAAAAGAAACAGGGAACCAGAGCCAGTCTCCGAGTGCATCAATTTCAATTGAAAGCATGAGCAAATTTGGTATTCAATGAATTAAAAGTGCACTTATGGGAGGGAATGGTCACACTGGAAATTATACATTTACCTTTAGAGAGAAAGCTCATTAAATATAAGACATATGGTGTCAACTTTATGAAAAAATATTCGTTACCTTAACATTTATAGCTCAGGTAACAGTCATTTGGGCCCCTGCAGAGAAGCCACATTTGTTGATCTGCAGACATCTAGAGTACTAAAAACCTCAAAGTAAATGGATTAAAAGAAAGGAAGCAATGCCACCCATCAAGATGACCAAGAAATGCCACTTCCAATAGATAGTCTGCTGCAGTCAATGAAATGGGATATGCCTAGACCATTGCCTGAACGAAAAGCACACTCCATCCCAGTTCTCTGAAAGAAACAAGTATTTGAAAATGGAGCAATGTTAATGTGCATTTCAAAAAGCCTGACCTTGAATCTGATGCTCACAAGCTGGATGGCTTACTGACAAAGATTGCTGATGTGATTCAGAAATGTGTACATTTTGGTTCTCCTCTTCACTAATCTGATGGGGCTGTACTGCATCTTGGCTGGCATGAGACTGGCAACGGGGTTCCTGGGCCAGCTGCACATGTTGAGCTCCTGCTGCTAGATGAAGTTCTTCAGTTTGCCCCTGATGGGCATGCAGATGGGCCAGTGCTTCCTTTGAAAGAGTGATGACATGCATTTGCTCAGATTGTGCAGTCTCTATTTGGTTCTCCATCATATTGATACTTTGGATTTGTTCGACTGGTTCCTGCTGGCCTGCAAGGAGCAAGTTCTGCAGCTGTTGTGGTGGCTGAGCGAGTAGTGTAAGATTAGCAGCCTGGCCTGTTGTTATGTTTTGGGAGTTCTCAGCTGTAACAATACGAATACCTTGATTATGACTAGGCATAAAGTTTATGTTATGTACTGAATCTGTGACCAGCAGCTGAATCTCTTGCCCTCCAGAGGTGGACAGTTGATATTGCTGCAGCTGAAGAATGTTTCTGACCTCTTCTGAGCTACTGCTGCTGTTAGGAGCATTGCTGGATTCTTGCAACTGCTTTTCTTTGCTGTGAATTTTTAAGTGAGACTTCAAATTGTCCAAGCGTGCAAATTGCACATTACATTCTGGGCAGGAGAAAGGCTTTTTTCCTGTATGTAAAATACAGTGTCTCCTCTTGGCACTGGAATCTGAGAAACATTTTCCACATATACTACAAGAATATGGCTTTTCCCCTCTGTAAAGAGAAAATATTTTACTGAATCAGAAATACTAATTCTGAAGTACTGCTTCCTGCAAGGTATTACCTGGCAAGTAACTCAAACAAAAAATATACCATTACTACTACTGTTTGCTATGCTAGAATAGGGCTTTACAGGCAGCCACATGAAAATTATTCAATGCTATGTTTTCTAGATTTCTACTTTTAAGAGTGGCACAATAGTGTGACAAAGTTTTCACTGATTTGATCATATTGAAGAGTTAGGAACAGGACTGCCTAGGAGAGAAGATGACAAAATCGTTGGTACTAGTAATTTTTAAGGATTTATTTTAATTTGCATTTATTTTGTCTCTTCAACCATTTTTAGTGTTGGATAGAACATATCAAAAGCCTAATTTCCAGTCATGTGGCTCAGGAAGAAAATAACAGGTTTTGCTGGAATTTGATGCTGGTTATTAAAATGTGCCTCACAAGAGCCTTTCAGAAGCTGAGAATGGCTGACAGGATGGATCACTTGATTACCTGTTCCATTCATTCCCTCTGAAGCACCTGGCATTGACCACTGTTGGAAAACAGAATACTGGTCTGAGCCAGTATGGCTATTCTTATGATCTGAATTTTTATGAGGTTTCTTTATGCAATACTTCACATCCATATGACTGCAAGCCAAGTGACATATTTTATTAGTGCTGTGTACTTTTCACATTTAAAAAAAAATCAAAGTAGCATCAATATTGAAATTTATCATGTAAACAGGGTTTGACAGTTCTTTCTTTAAACAGAATAAAGCTGAAAAGGTATTTCAGAAAAAATTACTCTAAAATCTAAGACAGTTTATCACCCCAGACTACATACAGGAGGCCTTTCCTCAGCTCTCTACTTAATTTTCTCTATAATTTATTGCATTTTTTGCTCTAAAACGTTATGCACAATTATACGTAAATAATGTATATTTTAACACACATTTGAAAATAATTAAGGGACATGAAATATTTACACATCCATGTCAGGAATGAATTGGTCAGACTGCACACAGTAAATCCTAAACATTTCTCTTTTTAGGTTTTTATGCCAAAACAATCACTAGTATCTGAACACAGTAAGATTAATACAAGGCATTGTCTAGACTAGGGTCTGTCAATGTGTTTGAAATCTACTTCAAACATTTCAGGCCAAATGTAGCTGTAATAATCTGCATATCTACGTAAAGAGGTATTATATTCAGAAACTCTGCTAGAGACTTGTACAGGGGTTAATTTATGGAAACTGTCTCAAGAGAAGCCACACAGGACAACGGTCAAGTAACACAGCTGCAAAGACTATTTTACAATTTTAATTACTTGGTTTTGCTCTCACAGAGAAGCCTATAGTAAATATTTCTTGATGTCACCATTTGTTTAGTAGTGACAGCTTCTGTAATGTTACAAAATAAATATAGCCTTTGCCCTTTATTAGAAGGAATCTCTTCAAAGTTTTCAAAAGAATTTGACAATCTTTAAAACAAGAAAAATGGAAAATAGATAAACTTCATTTTTAAATGTTCACACAGCAGTATCTCATAAAATAATTAGGCAGGATCAGATTAAACCATGTGTCCATGACATTGGAGGCTGAATCCCTTGGCAATGCCATACACTACAGAGCTTTACACTTCACTGTTTAGAATACAACTCAAATCACGGAAGACCAAAATGAATTACTCTGGCAGCTCTTCAGTTGCTTATGTGAAACAAACAGGCGATCTCATTTCAGTCCCTGCAGGGTACATGCGTAAACCCCCCAATCCCCCATCATAAGCGGCACTGGGAGCTTTACTGGTGTTTTCTGATATCAAAGACTTATTTATAAGCTTTTCTATGGAGCTCTTTCCAATAGTAATTGAATACTTTGCAAACATGAATATAACCTCAAAACATCCTTATGAGATAAATAAGTAGTTCTTTTCTCTCCTTTAGAAAATAATTATTTGTATTGCAGTAATGCTATGGGCTCAGGGCGCACAGTATTGGGTGTTTTTAATTACCACAGTGGAACAAACATATAATCTTTGGTACAGTAAGCCAGCAGCACTGAACCTTGTAGCTAATTGAATAGTAACGACATAACTGAAATACCCTCTCAATTGTTGAGATTCAAATGAAGGCATGCTACTGAGAAACATGAGAGAAAGCTTGTATTTCCATGAACTCATACTAAATAGTTTGTAAATAAATTAAGAATCAATTAACAGTTAAACTGGCATATTTCATGACCACTAAAAACCCTCTTCCACAAACAATATTTCTGAACCTTCCTAACATTTACCTGGGCAGTAATCAAATACAAAATTATAAATTGTGCACCCATCATGAACAGTGATTCAAGTTTAGTATTAACAATAAAACCAATATATTTTTATTTTAAAGTGGAAAAAAAGACATAAAATAAAGCAAACTGATGCCAAGACACATAGTATCTATTTCAGGCAAAGAACTGGGACCTGAAATTAACAAAGGACTGTGAGAAGCAAAAATACTTGAGACTTTTAAAATGGAGGTGCACTCATTTTGTTTAATTTTTTTCCTCCTCTTTAGCTGAGAGAGAATCTATAACAGAAGAAACTACAGTGAAATTGCTTATGAAGAACACTGTCAAAGGTACCATGTAAAACTGAAATCCCCCCCCCCCCTCCCCCTGACAATCTCTCAGCTATAGGAATCTTAAGTGTTACTTGTAATGTTAGGAAAGAAAGCAACCAAAAATTACTGGCTTAAATTTCTTGGAATATTCTGAAGAAATGATTACTGTACAATCTAAGTTTCCTAAATACATTAGAACTACATGACTAGGTTATGAGTGTACATTAAAAAGACTTTCCTACCAAAGGGCCTCCTTGGGATGTGTGTATACATTGCATTATCACCACCACTGTGACCATCACCATATCAATTACAGTGGAAATGCTCAGTCAGAGGAGAACCTTATAGCATGTCTAGATTAGATGATATAATACTACCCACTAACATTTCAAAGTAGAAAACCATCATGAATAAATGATATAGGAATCATTACTTTGATGAATTTCCTCATTAAAATCTGTACATCTTTACAGATTCAAATATGCTGCATAAATATGGGTTATTATATTTTAATACAAACAAATACATGCTATCTACCAGTACCCACACACAAACTAAGTGCAGCTAAGGAGGCTGAGAGATTAGATTAGATTAGATTACTCATTGTCACTGGATAAGCAATATATGACATCTATTGTACCAGAAGTTGCAGATCACAGATTCACTCAATTTAATAAAAATCATGCATGTATTGGATAGGATAAAGATGCTCATTCTGTAAGATGGTAAACAGCCTGTTAAATAGAGAGAAATGATTTTATTACTGTATATGTCTCGAAACAAAAGCTCACTGTTGTAATGACTGTTTTGTCTCTGACACTTACATGGCAAGGGTTAAAACTTCCTAAACAAACAGCTTTAAAAATAACTAGAAAAACTACCCTGTACCTGTGGATTCTGATGTGAGTCTGAAGAGAACTTTTTGCTGTGAATGATTTGCCACAGATTTCACAAGTAAATGGCTTCTCACCTGCAAAAAAAGTTTGATGTACATTCAGAAATTACAATTACTGTAAAAATGAACAACAGTTCCACCTAGTTTTCATTTAGCAATTTCGTCAGTACATCTCGAAGCCCTTTATGTACCACTATCTACATGGGGAAACTGAAAAAGAGAAGAGAACTGACATGCTCAGAATCAGCCAGCAGACCAGTGGCTGAGCCTGAAATAGAACCCAGATCTGCAGAATGTCATTCTATGCTCTATTCAGTTGGTTGCAATGACATTACATAATTATATCTGCTTACTTGTAAGTACCCTAAGTTCTAAGAAATCACCACCGTGCATATCAACAAATGTAGAAGCAGACTTTTCATGCTTAACAACTCAGGAATATGGCAAATCAGAATTTCTCCTCCTTCCAGTGTGAGGAATTATGGCTTTCCAAGAGGCTGCATAAGCAGATGACCATGCCATACCTTGACCCCTCTGAAACAGCATCATCTACAGAGACTATAATGGAATTTTAGTCAACATCAGTTTGTCAAATGGAATTTTACTGTGTACTGAATTACTTTTCTTGTATGGAACTAGTCAGAGGAATTAAATGTAATAAGAAAAAGTTGCATAGTACCCAGACAAAAGGACAAAGCAAAGAAAGTGAAAGGAAAGGGAGTTACTCATTTTTTCTTGTTCTTTTCACCTTTGGAGAAGGCCTAAATCAGTTTACCTCTCTTACCTGTTATTTCTGATACAGTGCCTGCCATTTCTGGAGACAATACTAGAATTTCTCAAGCACTGAGCTTGTAACCCTGACACCATGCCTCCTCCTCTTACTTCTTGCTTCACATTCACCCTCGGCTACATTTACTTTGCTATAGCAGCCTCTAACAATGGAAGTTCTAACGGAAAATCACTGTCAGCTCTCTTATGCTACCACAGACAGAAAATAACCCCTGTATATACCTTTTTCTAAAAATCAGAAACTGATCATACACAGACTATACAGACTTCAAGAACTGGAAAATGCAAAATGTTTAGAGATATCCTTATTTACATAATCAACTTTCCCATCAAAGACAAATAGACTATGAGAAGTTGTATTATATAAGCAACTAAAGATTTGCATACGTTTTCACGTGTTAAACCATTTTAAATTAGCTTATAATGGAAAATTTGGCAAATCAAACCACCACCTCAAAGGTTCAAAGAAGAATTATGAAGATTTTGCTAAATTTAAGACAAACTTGCACATTTCTGAAAAGGAAAACCTGGACTCCTCTTAAGGGGTTATTAGTACTGTATTTTAAATTACTTTTCTGTTATTTCAAGAGGTAGAAAAACCTTGCTCAAAATAACCAGTATCATAAGGGTTTGAAATTTATTCCATTTTAACCTTTATTCTATTCCCATTGTTTATGGTGTTTGTGATGTCTTAGGTAGAGAAAGCAGGCAGTCTAACTACAGGATTTTGAAGGATGTTGAGGTAGCACAGAACCCATGTTCAAGTCAGCACAAAATACTTATGGTAAGAACAACAGTACATACTTTTTCCCTTTGGGGTTTCTTACAAGAAAATTTTATTTTAATACAAACGTTCGTAGGTCACCCTTCAAACACAACCTTCAACAAGAATTTCTCTTGAAAGCTAATGCTTAGCTAACGTGGGAGTGTCAGTCTATCTCACCCTTACATCTCATCATCCAGGCCTCACCATGCCCTTTGACACTCCAAGCAACATATATCCTATGTGCTTCAAATTACATCCCCATCTTGATGTCTAATTTATCACAACATAATAAAAATAAACAACTCTTTTACTGGTCACAAGGGTTCACAAATAATCCATTCCTTAAGATCCCTGGGAGTAATTTTCCTCTGTTCCTGGGATGCAGGAACCAGGTAAGTAGGTTCCTAACACCACCTTGCTCTTCATCAGCTTGGTACAATCCTTACCCAGCACCGTACCAATGGAGAGCCTCCCAGAACTTTCTGCAAGTCAGTCTCTGTGAAAAAACAGCCCCTCTTATAGTAGGCATTGCTTCTACATGACCTCCTCTTTTGCACTGGTTACCCGTGGCCATTCTTAGGGAACATACCTACTCACTCGGAGATAAGATGTCACTGCAAAAACACAGGAAACTTGTCTTCCTGCTGACAAGAGATGGATGTGTGAACCCCATCACAGCCAATGTTTGTCTTAGCTACTTTCCTTGCTAGCAAAATTATAAGTAATATTTACCTGTATGTGTTCTTAGATGTTTCTTTAACTGAGCTGCATCCATGAATTTGCGATGACACTGGTTACATTCCGGCAATGAATGGCCTTGTCGCAATAATAAAAAAAGTGTCAGTGCATAAGTGATCCCCTGTATTTCTTCAGTGATCTTTGTTAAAGCACTTCCCTGTAAAATAACCACTTTAATATAACATATAAAAACAACAATTTGCTTAGTTATACCTGTACTGCCCTAGAAATGGCAGCATTATTCTATTCCATTTGCCCAGTTAATTCTATCACTGAAGAAAATACACTGTTTAACTGGCTTTCCATCAGGAATCACAACCTTCCTTTTGTAATTTTGTGATTCCTTAGTTCCTCTCCGCTTTATATGCCTATAATCCAGTCACCATTTTTCTAGAACAAAATTTGTTGGGACTCATTTGAAAGTTTATCAGTGCTTCTCCAGCAGGCCCACTGACAGTAATTCCAGGCCAAAGGCAGAACAGACCCCTCTTCCCTCTTCTCCCCCCCAAAAAGGAATGGCTGAGGTTTGCAATCATTGATAGCAGACAAAGCTTCCTCTCTGGCAGGCTAGTGTCCCACCTCTTACACCATCAGCCATGCCCACAGTCCAACCCTGCTCTGCCTCAGGTCCCACTCCACCTCTCACTCACCTCAGCATCCATCCCCCCACTCACTCTCCCTTCTCTCTCACACACCTCCTCTTTCCCCAGACAGACGGTGACATCCAGGAGGCCGAGTGCAGGGAGGACGAGAGCGCAGTGAGCAGTGGGGCTGAGCAGGGAGGATGAACTCAGTGGTGGGGAGGTCAAGTAAGAAGAGGGTGTGTGGAAGAGGGGCTGGGAGCAGGGCCCAAGTAGGGAAGGAATGTGACAAACAGGGGAGCAATGGGTGGAAGAGGTTGGACGGAGAGCTAGCCTCCGTGAAGACAAGCTTCACCCACCAGCACTGGCCATATCCTGGGTGCTTTTAAAAGATCACCAGACCCCTGGGCAATTGCCCCACTTGTCCTCCTTCCCCTAACCACCTAGCAGGCAGATCTGCCATTTAGCCAAAGAGTAGTAGAACAAGGCATGATCTCCGCAACTGACAGTGAGGGTACTACTTCTATACCACTCTCAGTTCATCTCTGGTGCAAGACATAAGGTCACAGCCTAACTGACTGTGACTTGGGCTGAGGGAAGCCAGGTGGCCCACATGCCTGCCCTCCCCCACCAGCCCTGTTATACCTGTGTGCACTCGGTAATGACTCTTCAGTTGTCTCTTTTGGCTAAAATATTTTCCACACTGATCACATGTAAATGCTTTCTGTCCTGTAATAAAAATTAATACCCCTAAAAATACAAAGAATTACATTCCAAAAATTAAGCTAAAAACATACATTCTTGTATAATTCCAGATGTATTCTAGAGTTAGCTAAAGTTAAAGTAAGGTTGCTAACACTTCAACAAGAGAGAATACTAAGTAATTAGGTTGTATTTGTCTTGGATTACTTACCTGTGTGTAGGCTCATGTGTTCCAAAAGAGAATGTTTTGTTGTTAAAGCCTTACTACAGACAGTACAGGTATATGGTCGCTCTCCAGTATGCATCCGCTCATGAACCTGAAGAGAGTGCTTCTGGGAAAAGCCTTTACCACATTCATTGCATTTAAAAGGACGTTCTCCTAAAAGTAAAGTACCAACACTGTAAGTAGAAAGAGTTATTGCTAAGAAATTTCTAAGTAAATATTCTAAATTGACAGCAAGATGCATTATGGTACATTGCTACCATTAAAAATGAGTTTTCAGCAGGCAAGGAGGATTAATACAGATAAAAAAAAGCTCCCTCATGGCAAGCATTCAAAAGTGACCATTTTGTAGGTGATGTTGCACAGGCACTTGCCAATATCCAATTCAATAATTTTATTGGGAAAAATTTAATTAACTAGATAGCAATCAGTGTGCAAACTTCAAAGATTATAATCTCTGAAGGTGAGAATTAAGTAGAACAGTGAAAACAATATCTTTGCAGTCCCCCACATCTCATGTCTCTGGCAATATCATGGGTTTTTATTTAAATAACCACAACACACAATTGTAGTAAGTCACCATATCCTAACCCAAAGAATGTAGTTTTTTATGCCTACCTGTATGACTTCTCTGATGAATAGCTAAAAAGTGATTGTATTTAAATACTTTGCCACATTCTTTACAACGAGCTTCAGAACCTGTGCGTTTTCTTTTTCTATCGGTTCTCTTTGTTAATACTTTTCCATCTTCATCACCGACAAGTTTATAATCTTTTAGCTTGATGGATCTCCATATCCTACGTTTGCTATAACGACTCTGATTGCTATGTGCTCCTTGAGATTTAGGATCATAATTCTCATCCGATAAATCTACGACAGCTTCTGAACCACAAGCTGGCTCATTTTCTTCCACTTCTTTCCTTATTGGAACCTGTTCATTGACAGCTATTTCTTCTGTTACAACTTCTTTTTTTATAAAATTTTGTTTATTTTGCACTGAATTGTTCTCTCTTAGTTGCACATCTTCAACAGAAGCTGTACCAAATATCTCCTCTTGAGCATTCTTGATTTTTCTTGGTCTTCCTCGTTTTCGCTTTGGTGGATCTTCATTTTTTTTGTCATTTGCAAAGACAACAACTGAAGTACCACTATCGGATGTGACAGGTAGTGTATTATTTGGACTATGCTTGGTCTGATAATCGGCATGTGCCAACACTAAATCATTCACTTTTAAGAGCTGTGCAGTTGCCAAGATTTGTTCCATACTTTTTTCACTGGCATGGAGATAACCTGTGTAGATAAATTCCAACAGAGCACCAAAAGTGTCCGCAACCATTCCCTCCAACATATAAATTGATTGGCTTATGTCTCCCTCATCTATAAACATCATTGAAAAGTACTCACTGCTGGCAGCAAGTAAAGCTTTGTGTGCTCTGAAGTGAACATCCTCTACTATTAAAGTGATATCACAAAGAAAATTCTTTTTCCTTTGTTCTTCAAAATTAGCTAAAATGGTATCTCTGTGAGCCTTGGAGTGGATAACGACAAGCTTCTCTGAATTGTCAGCAGCTGCTTCTGCCATTTTCACTACAAAAAGGAAAAGATTTATTTACCTACAAGAGTAACAGTATTAATTTAAAAAAAACATACTTTTTTAAAAGTGTTGCCTTACAAAAAACTAAATATTATAGCTTGTTCAATATCAAAGGAATTTCTGCTTCAAAACTGAAGTTTTTGATCTTATTGTAAAAAATCACATTTAAAAAAGAACACAGTTTTTAAATACTTAAGAAGGGCCATGGGAACACCCTTCTGAGATGAAATTTTTATTGTTGCTTATTTAAAACCAATGTGCCTCACACTCTTCTGTATCCAAAATGGCTGCTCCATCTGAAAATAGTACTTTTTAGAACTTCTGCTCTTCCTTTCAGTGGAAAGGGGAGAGATGGGGGGAGGAAGTTATTAGCTTTCACTTCCACAAATACGTTAGGTAGGGTTATTCCGGGACTTCTATTAGACCTAGGATGAAAACCTGGCCCATTGAAGTAATTAGCAAAACACCTATGACTTCAACAAGGAAATTATTTCACCCCTAGTTTCACACATGTCTAACTATGAAAAATTCCCTTTCAAACCTTTTCCTGCTTCTTTTTGGCCCAGAGGTGGTTGTGAAACATAGTGCTAACAAGTACTAAAAATGCTGGATCTACCAGAGAGTCCTTTACACCAGTGGCTTTCAAACCTTTTTTTCCTCAGGACTCAGTTGGGGGGGGGGGGGGGGGAATCATTTATGCCAGTGAGCCAACAATCATATCTTTGAGTGATCCATTTCAGTCTTTTGATGGTGGCAGCAGGACGCACTGTGACTCAGCGCCCGAGGTGCTGTAACCTAGTACTAGATCCCCGTGGCTTTAAAACCACTGCTTTATACCATGCTTCTTACTTATATGAACACCAATTCTTCCAAGGCACCTCTATGACAGGCCTTGACAAATCTATGATTCTGGTCGCCATGGTGACCAGTTTTAGTAGCCTGTTGCCTAGCTCCACAGCAGAAATGTAATGGAGGCATGCCTTCTGCTGACCAAAGTAAAACTTCTGGCACCTAGCTGTGAGCCAATTTTATTCACCCGTGCTTTATGCCGGGGATCTCAAACTCAAATCACCACAAGAGCCACAGGAGGAGTAGGATATTGGCCTGAGGGCCTTATCACTGAAACCTTTCCATATAACAGTTTTTGAAACCCTGAAGGGTCACCAGTTTATTTAATTAAAATTAAATTAAACAATAAATTAATTTAATTTGAAGTGGTTGTAAACAAAATTAATTGGGTTTCATTAACTGAATTTTTAAAAGAGATTTTTAATTAAAATTAAATTTTTTAAAGCCTTTTTTTTTTTTTAAAGAAAAGGAAGGAAAAGAAAAAAGAAAACAAGAGAGAAGGAAGGAAGAGAATGGAAAAAAGAAAAAATAGATTGAAGAAAGAAAAGAAAAGAAAGAAAGTGGGCCCAGGGGCAAGGCAATAGTTCTGCCCCTGCTGGTGGCCTGGCCTTGGCTTGGGCCAGCTTCAAGTCCCAGGGGGATGACCAGGGTCCCTGGAGGACAAAGTGGGCCAGTCCGCCATGCTCCCCTCCAGCATGGGGGGCTGGCACGGGGGCCCCTATGCCATTTGGCCCTGGGCCGTGCCCCTCCGCCAAGGGACAGACGTGCAGGGCTCTGCCTGTGGCGCAATTCCCAGGCAGCGGTAGAATCCACCTCCTCCCTGGCTGCCCAGCAGTGCAGCTGCCAGTGCCAAGGCCCCTGGGGGGGGGGGTGGCCCAAAAGCACTGGCGACAGCACTGAGCTCAGCTTGGTCAGTGGCAGGACCCCAGGCAGGAGGCAGGTGGCTGCTGACTCCCAGCCAGCAGGGATGTGGGCTGCTTGAAAAGCCAGCCAGGGGTATGGAACCCCTGAATTCTGGCTCTTGTCGTGTGCCGCAGGAGGGAACTCCATAGGCCATGTGTTTGAGACCCCTGCTCTATCATCTCTGTTATTTCTGAAATTCTATACAGCAGACAGTCTAAAAGAATGAAATTAAATGCACAAATAAAGATGCCTTTTTATACATCAAATAAGATACCATATTTAAGCACAAAGCATTCAGGGACTGCAACTCCAGTAACGACTTATATTTGCCCATATATAATATGTATTAGCTCCCTGTCATAACAATAGTGTTAACTTTCATATAAGAAATGCAAAATAATGTTCAAGGGATTTTAATTTATGGTCCTTATAACAACTTTAAGGTGTAGAAGCTGCACACACTTGTATATATTTAGGTACTGTATACTTTCACAGCCACATAACAGTCATTCCTACTTTTCTGGCTGCAAGACCCAAGTAATATTTGCTTTTCTTAAACACAAAGTTCAGGAAGGTTAATTATAAAGGGAAGGCATACAAATATGACCTTAGTTGTAGCCATATCCACCACAGGTATCAGAGAGACAAGGTGGGCGAGAGATTTTCAGTTAGATCAACTTCTGTTGGTGACACACACAAGCATTCAAGCTACACTAAACTCTTCTTCAGGTCTGGGAAAAGTACTCAAGAGTGTCACAGCTGCATACAAGATAAAACAGACAATTTTACCACAAATAGTAAGCATATATTCTATCTGTTCAATCTTGTATCTAGCTGTGATACTGACCATCTTCCCAGACCTGAAGAGCTCTGTGTAGCTAGAATGCTCGTTTCCCTCACCAACAGAAACTGATCCAATAAAAGATATTACTGTGTCCACTCTGTCTAATTACAATGAGATAAATTGTGGTCTATATAATATTTGCTGGTGATCTGCAGGGAGCTGACTAATCATGTGGTGCTAGTTTCTCTTCATTTACAGCTGTGAGGAGGTATTAGACAGCCAAAAATAATAAAAATATCTGAATGCCACTTTTTCATATAATCAACAGTTATAATAGTCACATATGTATACTTGACTGCATGTAGAAGTTCCTTTCCAGACTTGCGAATGAAAGAGGACAGTGGTCCATAATCAATTACCCAACAAGTTCTTGGAATGTACTGGAGACAATTTTTTATGAAGATGGAGAAAGCTAGTAAGTGAGAGGCCATTCTCGATATGATTTTGACAGTGAAGAACTGGTTGAAAATTTGGAAGTCTGAAGGCAGTTTGGGTGAAAGTGATCATGAAATGGTAAGAGTTCATGATTCTAAGGAACAGCAGCAGAAAGAACATCAAAATAAAGACAGTAGATTTTGAGAAGGAAGACTAGCACATTCAGGGAGTTGGTAGGTAGGATCCAATGGGTAGCATGTTTAAGAAGAAAAAAACTGAAGACAGTTGGCAGTTTTTCAAAAAGACATTATTAAGGGCACAAGAACAAACTATTCCATTATATTGAAAAGATGGAAAGTATGGCAAGTGACCACACGGGCTTGACCCAGGAGATTTTAAATCATCTATAAATAAAAGAGAGTCCTACAAAAAGTAGAAAACTAGGTCAAATTACAAAAGGATGATTACAAACAAATGCCACAATTATACAGGAGAAAAAAATTGAAAGGCCAAGGCACAAATTGACATCAAGCTAGCTGAAGGCATAAAAGGTAACAAGAAAACAGATACATCAGAAACAGGAGGAAGACCAAGGACAATGTAGGACTGCTATTTGTAAAAGCAATAACAGAAAATGTTTTAGTGGCAGAGGAACTAAATGACTTTGTTTAAGTTTTCACCAAGAAGATGACTGATGGTGATAGGACAACTGATACAATGAAGCATAGTACAAATGGAATAGGACCAAGAGCTAAACAGGAAAAGAACAAGTTCAAAATTACTTCTGCAAATTTTATGTCTTCAAGTCATCAGGTCCTAATGATACACACCCTAGAATACTCAAAGAGCTGACTCAGGAAATATCCGAGCCATTTGCTATTTAAAGTCATGGAAGACTGGAGAGATCCCAGAGAACTAGAAAAGGGCAAATATAGTGCCCATCTATAAAAAGGGAAATAAGAACAACTGAATGATTTATAGACCAGTCCGTTTAACTTCTGTACTTTGAAAAATAATGGAGAAAACAATTAAGCAATCAATTTACAAACATGTAAGAGAATTAAAAAAGCAAGGAGCCCTGTGGCACTTAAAGACTAACAGATTTATTTATTGCATGAGCTTTCATGGGAGAAAATCCCACTGCGTCAGACATTTTGAAGAGGGGGAAGTGATAGCATGGACTTGTCAAGAACAAATTGTATCAAACCAACCTGATAGTTTTCCATGACAGGGTAACAAGCCTTTGTAGAGAGAGGAAGCAGCACATGTGATATATCTAGACATTAGTAAGACTTTCAATAGTCTCACATCATCTTCTCATTAACAAACCTGGGGCAGTACAGCCTGGATGGAGCTACTATAAGATGGGTGAAAAACTGGTTGGATAACCACTCCCAGAGAGTAGTTATCAATGGTTCAGAGTCATGCTGGAAGGGCACAACAAGCGGAGTACTGCAGGTATCAATTCTGAGTCCAGTTCTGTTCAATATTTTCATGAATGGATTTAGATACTGGCATAAAAAGTACACTTATAAAGGTTGTCGATGCAGGGCCAGCTCAAGGGGTTGTGGCGCCCAAAACCAAATTTTGATTTGGCACCCCCCCCATCTAATTCATGGAGGTTGAAAACGGTTTTCCAAAGTGCATAAACCTCAAGCGTCTACCTGCAGCGGGATTTAAAGTGCACTCTGCCTACACGACTTAAGCTGCAGGTTGACTAACAGTGCCTCAGCTGCTAGGAAAGAGCTGACGAGGTGGGAGCCAGCCTAATCTTCAGGGGGACTAGGCGCCCCTAAGAACTGCCACCTGAAGCCATGTCTGTCTCTTGCCTCACAGTAGAGCTGGCCCTGTGTGGATGATATCAAGCTTGGAGGGTTGCAAGTGCTTTGAAGGATAGGGACATAATTCAAAACAATTGGGACAAACTGGTGAAATTGTGTGAGGCTAATAGGATGAAATTCAATAATGACAAGTTTAAAGCACTCCTTTTAGGAAAGAACAATCACTTGCACACATCCAAAATGGGCAATGACTGCCTATGAAGGAGCACTGTGGAAAGGGGTGTCATAGTAGATCACAAGCTAAATATGAGTCAACAGTGTAACACTGTTACAAAGAAAGCAAAGACCATTCTGGCACATATTAACAGTAGTAGTGTAAGAAAGACACAAAAAATAATTCTTCTTCTCTATTCTGCACTGATTAGACCTCATCTGGAGTATTCTGCCCAGATCCAGACACCTCATTTCAGGAAAGGATGTGGACAAACTGGAGAAAGTCCAGAGAAAAGCAACAAAAATCATTAAAGGTCTAGAATGCTTGACTTATGAGGGAATATTGAAAGAGCAGGGTTTGTTTAGTTTGAAAAAGAGAAGACAGAGAGGGGACCTAACAGTTTTCAAGTACCTGAAGAGTTGTTATGAGGAGGAAGAGGGAGAAAAATTTTACTCCTTAACAGCTGACGATGGGACAAGAAGCAATGGGCTCAAATTACAACAAGGGAGGTTTAGGTTGGACATTAGGAAATAATTTCTAAGCGCTAGGGTGATTAATCACTGAATAAACTGCCTGGGTAGGTTGAGGAATCTCCATCACTGGAAATTTCTAAGAGCACGTTAGACAGATACCTGTCAGGGATACTTTAAGGTGGTACTTGGTCCTGGCCACAAGTGCAGAGGATTGAACATAATGACCTTCAATGGCCCCTTTCCAGTTCTATGATTCTGTATGACACTGTCTGTATAAAAATGCATGCAGTGAAAAACTTTTAAGAATATTTGAAGTATAGGAATTACCATGGAGCCAAAAAAGTTACCAGAGTTGGTTTCTAATTAAAAATCAAATAACCAAACAAGGATCTAAATGAGCACTAAACAGCACATTGGAGATTCAGGATGAGAGCTCAATGGCAGTCTCAGACTAGGACAGTAGCCTATTGGAATTTTTTTTTTTTTTAATTGAGGTCCTGGGTCCGGGTAGCGGCACGGCTGCGGCAGGGGCAGAGGCAGCAGGCCCCAGGATGTGGGTGAGGCATGGAAGGGGAGGGGTTTGAGGCAGGGCTTGAGCCCCCCAGCAATGCCCCTGGCCCCTGCCCGCCGGAACATGGCAGAACACCACTCTGGGGCCTGCTATTTTTAGGGACCCAGCCTTCAGGCCCCTAAAAATAGAACTTGGAAACAGAATGCCATGTTCCAGGGCCTGCTATTTTTAAATGGTGGGCCCCAGAATGCAGCATTCCAGCTCCACACACTATTTTTAGGGGCCCCAGAATGCTGACCCCCTAAAAATAGAGGGCCTCAGAATGGTGTTTCTCTGCGTTCCTGCTTACTTTAAACCGGGGTCTCAAACACATGACCTGCGGGCCACATCCGGCCCTTAATGCTATCTCCTGCGGCCCGCAATGACACTACTGTTACCAATAATTCAGTAACATTGTATGAAAAGTTTACAGTGATGCGGCCCTTGGGCTAACATGCTAGTCCTCATGCAGCCCTGGACTAGTCCTCACGTGGCCCTCATGGTGATTTGAGTTTGAGACCCCTGTTTTAAACCCTGGCTACAACCCACTTCCTTAAGAGTCTCTAGTCCGTCATTTGTAGTACAACAACACTCCCTATAGCCCCAGCAAGGTGCAGTGTAAACTCGCAGGGCCTTGCCCTAGTAGGATGCTTTCAAAGTTATTGATGTGGTCCAAGCTTGGTGACCTGCAAACATTAAGTAGCCTAAATAAATAACAGATACTCACCAGCAACTATACACCAGACAACGGAAACATTAAAGCAGGCATACCTGTCTTCAACAAACCATATTGCCAAGTTTGCCCACATAGTAGAAATTTCCAGAGGTGTAGCCATGTTAGTCTGTGCACAGCAAAAACAACAAGAGTCCTGTAGCACCGTATAGACTAATAGATTTCTCCTTGCAACCTTGCACTTGACAAAATGGATTGGAGGCCACAAAAGCTTATGCCTGAAAGAAATCTGTTAGTCTAAGGTGCCACAGGACTCTTGTGTTTACCCACACAGCTGCACAAAAGACACCAATG